>JBBMOC010000015.1:8870664-9337946 GCA_037975185.1 Centropyge bicolor | reverse complement strand
CTGGTCTGTCTCCTTGTCCGCTTCTCTTTGATTATAATTTTACGCTGAAAACATACGAGGAGGCAGGAGACGTACGAAGTGGCGAAGAGAGAGGCAGATTCTCAGAGGTCGGGTTCCGCCTCTGTGTGCCCCTGTCCATTAACTAATGACTCCTCACTTCAAATGGTTGTCACTGTCACTGACAACATCCTGTTGTTGTCACTCTGGATACACGCAATAAAAGATCCTAAGTGGCAGCAGAGCGGTGTATCTGAGGAAAGTTGTCATTTTCTCTCCATATGGATGACAAGTGATATTGTTTGATACACAAACACTGACACATTGTAAATGCTCTTCATTCATAGCCACAAAATCAGATATCAATGTTTATTTCCCGTTCCATGTGACAGTCTGTGAATGCTGTGCTAGCCCCTTGTTCCTCATCCTGTTTTCCACTCCCTTGTTCTCTCCCAGTTGGCCTATGGTTAGATCAGTCAGTTGAATAAGTATCACACTCCGGGGACAGCTGGTTTGTGTTTACAGTCTGGAGACTGGGGCGAGTGCACTGCAAGTATTGTCTAAACAATTTTAGTCGCTATATTCCCCTAGGCTCAGCGTTTCCAAGAGTTAGATTTGTGCCAGAGTGTCAGGACATAGGGAAGGAGTTTGTTTGGCTTGCAGCGGCACGGTGAAGGGAGAAGAGAGGGGAAGTGCTCGAGAGCTTCAGACAAAGACCATATGGCTCCTGGGTGTGTGGCAATATTATCAGAATGTAAAACTGTTCCTTTTGTGTGTGTCTGTGTGTACATTTTGTCAAGATTGTGCTGTATACATACATATGTGCGTCAGCTGAAACGACACTTGCTACTTTGACAGGAAAGAAAGGGCAGACCTTCGAATTTCTACATTCTCCGGCAGATTCTTAAATTATACCATTACCTTCTTTCATTTTACAATGAATGTGCATTTGCATTGTCAAGAAAATAAAAGAAACATTAAGCTCTATCTATGATAATGAGCTGGCAGGTATTGTGAATTATCCGCATTGTTGAAGGTTCCTCTACATTACAGGCGTGACTGTGTGTGTGCACTTTCCCAGTTTCCTCTTTTTGTGCTTATCTTTCGAGAATAAGTTGCTGACGAGGAGAGACAGACGTGCCACAGGGGGGGAAAAGCAGCCTTGGAGAGTCAACAGATATGTCTGTTGAAGACAGACTTTAGTGTATGCTTTTGGTACCTGTCCATTTCTTCTGCATGTCACCTCATATCCCCCCAAATCATGCTGAATATCATCATGTTGTGGGTTTTGTATTCAGCTCTGGTTGTTGCTGGGGAGACACTGTTAGGCTCGACCCATTTCCCCCGACACAGAATTTTTTCCCCCTTTTCCTGCTCTGCACTGAACCTCAGTGCTGGTTGCATTTCCCCGCTGCCTCGGAGCAGTGATGCAGCCAGATTTGATCAATTTCCGATAAAAATCCATGCTTGCTGTGTCAGGTTACTCTGATGTCATATGCATTTTATTCACTCACTTCTCGATTTGTAACATAGCAAGAGAAATTTCCCGGAGGGCCAAATAACCAGCACTCATGTGCTGAGCTGCAGAAGTGTTGTAACAACTGAAATTAATTAGCAGTGAAAACCCATCATCAAGTCACAACTCGCAACAAACCCTCTACTGACGTGAGCTACGATATGTCTAGTATGGCCTATATTTTACTTGAGAATTTGTCACTGTGGAAGTATTAAAGGCTTACAGCATGGTTGAGTAATCCCGCTGTCACTGAAAGAAGAGGGATGGCCGTGCATTTGCCGAGATATTAGCCTTATCCATCCTCTATCTGTCACTCCATAACGCTATAGTCAACAGTACCCACCAGCCATATCTGTGCTCAGGGTTAATTCTGTCTTCTTCTTGGGGTCAAAGGTTGTGTTGCTTTCTCATTTCAACCTCATGCCAGTTTTCATAACTCTAAAGCTTTCCGTCTGCTCTCTCTGACTATCTGCTTTGTGTGATATCGTACTACCTGGTAATAGTTGACTGTAATTCCTTTAAAAGAAATCAAGCTCAGTAAAACTCTGACAGTCCCTTCAGGGCGTGAAAATGATAAATGAACACTCTCCCAGATGTGTGCTACGTAATTGTGGCTTGATGATTGTTTGTAAGTGTTTATGATAGTATGATTAAAATGCCACCTTCTTAGGCTATCATTAAGCTAATCAAAATTCTTATGTGATCTGGTATAGGAGAACGCTTCGCATTATGCCAACCATAATCAAGTATTCTGAGGAATACCAGACAGAAAGTCAGTGTTTATAGTTTGTTGAAATAGGTTTTGAAGCAATATAGACAAACATATCTTTTTTTATTACTTCTCACTCTTTGCTTAAGTAGTAGTAAAGTAAGATAATGCCTTGCATACTCTTCACTTTCGGCAGTGGTCTTGCTGTTGTATCCTCCACAACGGTGCAGAGCCTCTCATATACACAGATAAAGTCTAAACTAACATTACTACTGTCAAAATGTTAAATAAGCTACTGTATTAAATAATTGTTGGTTCTGTGCAATCAGGCAAGTTTACAGTTGAAGTCCAGCTAATAGATTGCATGTTTTTCTTCTGCTACAGAATCAATATCTACTTGGTAAAACTCGTGTTCTGTGTTCTCATTTGAGCCAAGTCAGCATTACTTGCACAAAGCTGGAATGTCACCTTTCTATCATAGGTAGACAGTCACAGTGACAGCCAGACAGCAGTCTAGTACGCAACACACAAGCTCCAGACTTAGAACAACAACTCATCTTGTTCTGTATCTTAGGTTACTGTACAAGCAACCAAACAAACATTCAGCACGCAAAAGTGTATACTCACATCAGTTTGTCTGCTAGATAGATAATTAGCAGGTCAGCTGCAACACATTA
This sequence comes from Centropyge bicolor, assembly GCA_037975185.1. Taxonomy (NCBI): domain Eukaryota; kingdom Metazoa; phylum Chordata; class Actinopteri; family Pomacanthidae; genus Centropyge; species Centropyge bicolor. The sequence goes on along the minus strand of JBBMOC010000015.1, from coordinate 9,335,047 downwards.
AACAAAATGTACTTGTGCGTATACCTGCAAATATCACTTTGGTTTGTTTTCATGCTGGTGTGGCCCTTACTGTTCACTACCACTACACACAGCACACTGTCTGCTCCTGGCATGTAAGCTACACAGTGCAAGTTTCTTTCTCTCTTGTTCCCCTGCTGGGCTCTGCCTGCCAGCTTCTGTCAATCAATCCCAGACACGTCCTTCCAATGGTTGAGAGTGTTTCTGATATTTCCTCGAGACATTTTCTCACTGCCTTTTAATAATGAAGAAATGATCAGACATAAATTTAAGATTACACCGATGTTAGTTGGTCTGCTAAAAGAGGTGAATAAATGTGATTTCAGCTGGAACTGAAAGAAAACTGTTCTTCTGCCACAACCTTGCAATCATGGTCATTCAGTTTTGCTAAGTTAATTTGATCAATATTAGCTAAACAGGTATGTAGCCAGCTGAAATTCTTTGGTTAACCTGAGAGGTAAAACTAAATATTGTCTGCATAGTAATGAACTGAGATGCAAGTGATTGATAGTGAACAGTGATATGGTGAGAAGCGAACATTAACATTACATTCTGAATCACTGAAGCATGCTATACATAAGTAATGTGGCTGATAAAAAAATGACAATCAAATTGGCAATCTGAGAGATACTACACCTTATTGAATACACACACAATACATGTTTAATATGTCTCTGTGAATTATCTGTGCATCTGCTTCGGCTTAAAGTGCATGTGTTTATTTTTTCTGTGCACAGGTCTCTTTTGAAAAGAAAGAACGAAAAAAAAAACAGATCCTGATCTCTGCTACCTGTTTAAATAATGGATTAAATAAACAGAAATGACACCACAGAGAAGCAGTGACAGGCAGTTACCAGTGTAGCAGTAGAGTGAAAGAAAATGTTTGTGCAGTATTGTTCCCTACTGCTTCCCCACCACAACTAAAGATTCTGATATCTCCTCTAACAGGCTGCAGATGTGGTGATTTTCGTATAACATGCGGCAAAATAAGAGACAGAGAGTGAGGGAGAGCAGTGGTTCCTCAATGGAAAGCTGAATAATGAGATGAGCAGTTCCAAAGCACTACAACCACTCCTGTGCCTGCCTGGCTGTCAGTTCTGCATCCCCTATTTTCTGCCATTTTCCTCCTCCTCCTCCTCCTCCTCCTCCTTCTGCAGCATCGCTTCATCTCTCTCCTGTGGGAATACTCTGGAATGTGCAGACAGGTTTGAGATGGAGCTGCTGATGTTGAAGCTTCTTACCCAAAGCTTTGATGACCAGTGATGTGTTCCCCATCATTGTCATATACGCTATATACAAATTGCATGTATGTGTGTGTATCTGTGTAAGGTACATAGCGTGCAGCAGCAGACAGTAAAACATGGGTGTGTCTGTGTGTTTTTATGCTGGTGCAGCCTTATCCTAAAAAACCTGTTTTTTATTTTTAATGTTAATATTGTAGCACATGCCATAAAGGTACAAATATTAAAATTAGATTTAGTTTTAGTGCCTTAAAATAATTTAATAGTGAACCCAACACTACCACTTCTACCACCTGTACTTTTATTCTACTTTTTATCTTTTAAACATCAACAGCCTTGTGTGATGTTGACATTGCAGAATTAAAATAGGCAATTTCAATATTTTTCCAATTAATTGCCTTGTGTGGCTGTGGCAATAATTAATATTCACAGTCTCCTTGTTTGCTTAGCTGGCAGCTTCCTTCCACGCCCAGAAACTAAATTCCTTTTTTCTGTGTCATCAAGGCCAATTTTCAAGGTCTCCATTTTATTATGCGAGACAGAGACAGCGAGAAAGAATAATTGAGAGCCTTCGTCAATCTACTTCCACCTAGCAATCTTGTACAAGTATCCACAAGCACCCTTCCAGTGGATGTTTACAGGTAGTCTTTCCATTCCATTCATTCTCTCAAATATAGTAAAGCATATTATCTTCAAATGCCAAGGAATGTGAAAAGATGGAATATTTCATTATGCTCAACTCCCTGTGCCAATAAAACCCTCCTCTCTGTTTGCCCAACCTCGCTCAATCTGTGTTTTTCTCTGTGGAAAACTCCCATTACTGTTTCTCCCAGACTTCCCAAGGCTATTGCAGAGATATAACAAAGAAGCACAAATACAGACAGCGTGAGATGAGGCGCTGGTAGCTGAAGGAGAGGATGAAGCTGAGAGGTAAAACCAAGAGACACTGAAGAGGGACTGGAGATAATTAAAAGGATCTTCAAAGCGATATAGCCCTTAGCAGTGGGACTCATTCATTTACACACATATAAATGCCCATCCACACACCTACATTAAAACCACATAATGCACCTATACCCAAAGATTGCATTTAATGGTGTTGTTTCTATATTTTTCATGCTACGTTCAAGACATAAATCTGTTTCTCCCCCCCGCCCATGTCTTTAATGAAAGTTATGCAAAGCATGTCAGGATTCAACTCATTTTCGTAACAGCAATCTACTGGCAATTTATCACAGTCGAGCATGAAAAATATACTATTATGCCGCTGAAATAATTTTTTTGTTTCATTGTAATATGCTGTGTCTCCAGGAGAACAATGCAATAACATGTTTCAGGTCTAGATTTCACACTGAAATATGTGCATGCTACTAATGAAACTGTGTCCTGTTGGAATCCGGTGGTGTTGCCCTATTTTATTTTTACTATCTGCATCTGCAGAGACTCACATGTACAATACACAACAAGGGAAGATGTGAATTTAAGCTCATCTATCAGACTAATATCATTTCAATATATATTCCCAGTTAAGAATGGCAGGGAACTTAGCTGATATTATGTATACTTGTGCATAGTATCAGCTTCTCTCTAGTGATCTAATTCACTTCTTTTACATTAAATGTCATGTGTGACGTTTAGCACTGCCCCCGTACTTTGATGAAATGGTGCTAAGGGCTTGTAATCATGGCAGGCCTGTCCAGGGTCTCTGAGGTCAGAGGGACGAACAGCTGATTTGACTGTTTGACAGCCTGTCAGCAACTGGTCTCCCGCCAGAATAATATGTGTGTATGAGTGTCAGGCAAAGAAGGGAAGATGAGACAAATACCACCTGTTACTATGTGAATGGAATATTTCTGTCTCACTACTCATATTCTACTGGTCAGGGTAGAATTGATGTGAAAATGCCTCTTCCCTCTAATAAGATTTTTTGTTTACCAGTTATCTAAATATTGAAGTTCACATTTTTTCTGACTTTTTGCATCAAACCAAGAATCTTATTATTTTAAGTCTGTGGCAATAGCAATTCAAAGTGCTCATTTAACTAAGCATTGCTTCCTTCTCATTCATCAATTAAACCACAACACTTTTAAAACATTTAAAAAAAATAACAAAAACACCATGTCACCTTTTCGTAATCTAATGTGTAATTGAATATATGAAATTAAACTAATATGTTATTTAGCAAACATGATCACATGTTGTTGGTACTGATAAATGCACAAGGAGACTGAAACGAAATACAGCCAGACTGGAGAAGAAAATATGAAATGATGAAATAAAGCATCAGTATGTGTGCCTTTTTAGCAAGAAGGCTGGCGGCTTTATTTGCTCTGCGCTTGATAGCTCGCTCCATTTTCTGGAGCCACATTATCTATAGTAAGAGATGAATGACAGGTGCACTCTCCTGCCCTAATGCACAAATTTCCCTTGGCTGCAGAGTGCTAATGCGGTTCGCTTTTAATCTTAAATAGATTCAGATATGCCATTAAGACAATAAATATACAGAGAAAATAAGAGAAAGCAACAGTTTTAAACAATTCTCGTCTCCTTTAGTACTTGACTGTAGTTGTACCTCTTTGCATCCAGCAGTTACCTATAAATCCTTCCAGCCTCATAATTAATTCTTAAATTATTTGCTCCTCATTTTTTGATGTACGGTAAGACAAATGATAATTTAAGTATTTTATTTGACATGTATATTCTGTCAAATTTCACCATGCATTGGTATATTTTGGGCCTGAATGTATCTCGTGGCACAACAGAGTCTGATTTGACTATTAGTCCTTTTCAATACACATGTGCTGGCTTGACTTGAGTAAATGATGTTTAAAAGCAGCACCCTCTTTTGTCCTGTTTGTTATTGCACTGTGCAGTGTTCCTGTTGGTACCTAGCTACTTATCGTCATAAATTTTCAGGCTGTTGTTATGATTTTGCTTGGCATCAGCCACTTATAGCTTAAAAAACTGAGATGGGCTGACTGAAACTGAACTATCTGCTATGTCTGGGAATAGTAGCAGAGGCTATTTAAATGTCACTGAATTGTTCCTTTATGATGACAGAGCCCATCTGACGTCACTGCAACCCGCAATGGGCTTTGACCCGACGCCGGAGATGTTCCATCTCGGGGCATTTAAACTGGTAACGGAAACACAAATCAGCACGGCATGGTTTGACTCTGCGCCGCCAAAAGTTCCAATGGAAAGCCCTATAGTTTATAGACTGTAAGCAATCTGCACCTTCATCTCTGGTTTTGCATTTTCTCATGAAAGATTCACAGACATGGACGAGAAGGATATACTTTTCCAGGCTTCTTTCCAATATGTTATCCCAGTGGCCTCCAAGCAGAGCTGGCTAATTATAGGCTCGCTGAATTCATTTGGAGAGGGTGAAGGGAACTAGGATTCATAGCTGGACTGATAATTGGATTGATTGGGTACTGGGATTTCTGCAAGGCTGTCTCTTCTAATGTGATACTGTGGACCTTTAAATTAGTACACGTAAACATTTAAAGTTTGCATGCTTTTCAGGGTGTGTGTTTGTGTTGGTTATGTCACTATTTGTTGAGCAGAGCAGTAAATAAAAAGCTTCTTCTTGCTAAATCATCAGTGATTTCAGCACAGAACATTCACCTCTGCTCCACGTTATATTGCCTTTTTTTTGTTTTTCTCATGGGTTTCTACCAAACCTCTGTTTGCCATATGCAGCATAGAACATGAGAAATGTGTTGCTGAAGGTCTTACACCGAAATGCGGACAGGCAATAAAACATACACACCCACCCACCAGAGACAGACATGAATCTTTTCCGTCCACTCTGTATTTTGAATGTGCGAAGCCTCTCAAGATGAGTGGCTGCTTAATTGACAGCTGCTTCACTAGCTGGTTCCCCTCACTGACAGATGAGGAAGTTTTTACACTAATAGCCATCGGACACCTGCGTGTCTTGTCAGTTTTTCCTTGAGGTTTGTTGACAGCATGTACTCAGGCAGCGAGTGTGATGTAGGAGCGCTGTCACTCTGATGTCTTATATTCTCGCTGTCACCTATTCTCTCTCACTCACATAAAGTGTCATTTATAAATAGAGTAGACTACACGTTGTTGTTGGCGTGCATTTCTTTCAGCCCCCACTTCTTGTACAGCTAAAAAAAGCACGCAAAAAACATATCAGGCACAGAGACTGAGACATCATATCTGATTTAATTAGAGGTTTTCATGCGTTCTTTTTATGAATTTATTTTTGAAGCACAATATATTCACTTGCAGTTTTGTCTTTCCTTCGCTCCTTGGTTATTGTTTATCTCAAATGTAGAGTGTGTCGTTTCCTGCCTGTGTTATCATTTTAATAAGCTGATGTACAATAAATAAACTATAAAGTCTGAAGAATTCATATGAAATATACTGTACACAGACAAAAGGATTGTAAATATTTTGAGTCAGGGCGCTCATATTCCCTCTCCTCTCAGCGTATTTTCTTTCTGGATTTTGCTTGTTTGAGTAGAACTTGGCCTTGGGTCTGCCTCTCTCCACCCTCTCTATCTGCTGCTGCTCTGTTGGCATTGATTATCTCAGACTTGAGGTGTGTGTGTGTGTGTGCGCACGTACTGTATGTGCGTGTATCTGTTTCACCGTCTTTAGCTCTGCTGCATGCTGAGAAGGCAGATATCTCTAGAGGTTCTGTAATAGAGCGGATACTGTTGCCCGCCTCACATTGCCATCGGGGAATGGAGGGAGCATTGGATAGTGGGGGGCAGGAGAGGAAGAAGTAGGGTAGAGGGCACAGGATGACAGTATCCACCATTTATTTTTTTGCAGATGTGAATGAAATCCTATCTGTTTGATTAGCCCTTTGACTCCACTGGTTACAAATGCCCCCAGTTTGAGCTAATTGAATTGTGTTTTTTCAGGAGATGATATGCTGGACCAGGTCAGTGGTATGTTTGCAAGGATTCGTTTATCCATTAGAACCAAACCAAAACAATATAGATATTTCCTCACTCACAGTGGTATCTAGCCGTGCACATAATTTTGGTTTCATTCGGCGTTATCTGTCCCTGAGATTTTTATCTGAACAATGGAGGGTTTTGTGTGTTTTGTATCTTTGGTTAACTGATCCTTTAGCAGCACTGTTTTAGAAGGTAATAGCACAAAGCAGGAAACAGAAAAAGGTCTGTAGTGGGGGCTAAATATTCATTTATGTATCTGCAAATTATAAATGCAAAATAGTGTTTACTCACGTTTTGATGATGGTTTACTTAGTTGACATTGCAGTATTGAGTCAAATTCAGCTGAGCATTATGTGACAGTAATGACAACCTCACCTTGCCCCCTCCTCTGAAGTCTTGTCTGGTGCACACCCCCTCCTCCCTCCTTCCTCTTTCCCTCCTCTCCCCCCACCTCTTTTTAGTGGACAACGTGGCCTTGGTGCTTGCTGGCTAATGAAATCAAAGTCCTGTGGTATGTGTACACACCCATGGGCCACACACCCATTTTGACATCTTCCCAAAAAAAATGGCAAGAGGTTGTAAATGATGAATAGTGGTTGCTTGTTTATCAGTTGGTGAAATTAACACACACATACACACAACAGTAATTATTATTAACGAGTGTGAAGCTTGCCTTCCAAGATACTGTTAGCTGGCTGAAGTTATTATGTATTGATCTAGACTATCTATCTGATTGCTAATATTGACATTTGGAACACCATTTCCAAAGGTGCTGGCTGGATATTAACTTGCCCGTTTTCAAAATAAAAGCACTTTGTGTACAGAAAGAGAAGCAGGCAGTGACTGACAGGGACAAGAGTTTGAATGGTTTTGTACATAGTTTTGACAAAAGACACATGAAATCCAATAACTGATATAATGTAAGAAGAAAATTATATATTTATAGGGATATATGATGTGGTTTCAGTAGTTCTAATCTTGTATTTCTGCGACTGAAGTTCATTGTTTATCCACCTCTTTTATGATAGCGTGAGACAGTTGCCACAGACATTTAAGGTTTACCCACCTTTTGTTACACTCCAGCCCTGATTGGAAGGTTGTTCCACTGAAAATTGATTCAAGGCAGTAGACCATTCGCCTCCATTGTACGAGCACAGCAGCAGAATTTTGTTGGATATATATTGGAGTTGGTCATCTCAGAGTCTGAGCCATTAAAAAAAAAATGCCTACCTCAATAGCACAATAGTTAACGGAGAAAATGTTTTTGTAATTTGAATGAATTTGCCATTCAGTGAAGAGAAAGAGCAAAAAACAGGGGTGTAGTTGATGTTTTGGGAATAGACACAAAACCCTAATAGATATTAATGCTTCCTCCCTGAGTATATGTGTGTAGTGAGGAGCCACAGCACAGCTAGATGACTCCAGTACCAAATTGCTTCTGGGAGGCAGAAGTGCACGAAGCTTCACACTCCCATGAACACACAGCGGGGAATGTGCTGTACATTGTTTACAGTATACACAGCCTGCCATGTTTAATAGCCCTCCCTGTCACTCCCATTTGGTTTCTGAACAGAACGACAAGCTCACAAACACCGGGACTTTAAAAGCTCACGCATGTTAGTCAGTACGCTTCAATGGATGCTATTAAACACAAGCTACCTGCAGCAGAGACACCTACTGGGTCTAATCACGGGTTTCAGTCCTAGTAAATCTCACTGTTCCTTACCTTGTAAATTACAGTAAGACTACAGCAAATGTATGTTGACCTCCCGCGTTTCATTCAAACCCCCAAGCAGTTGTATATTTATACCAAGTGGAGCGGAAAAAAACTGCATGCCCAACAACAAACCAATTAATTTGGACACATGCTGCCATATGAGACGGTGAATTGAAATTAAGAAAATGGAAGTCAACCATGGCTAGACAGAAAACCTTGGTATAATGTGCAGCTCAGTGGTTTGTTGTGTGGGAGGTGGAGACGCTAACACCACAGACTCAAGCGGAAAATGATAATTAACAGTGACCTCGACTCAACCCCCGAATCGCTTCTCTACATGCCATTTCTCTCCATGAAGTCTATAGAGACACAAAAGAAACTCTCCACGGACTGTGAAGGACAGCATTTCATTTGAGTCCACAATGTCAGAATAGTCTTCCCAGAAAAGGTTATCCCTATCTCTAACTGCCCTCTTTTCTCATTTCTTCCTATTTGGATCCAGACAGTGCTGAGTCCACTAAGAGGAAGACAGCTGGAGGGATTACAGTGAGCTAATTATAAGCTATCTATCCATAATTGCAGCGGATTATGCTATTATTCATACAGAGCTGAGTCGCACAAAATGCCTGAGCCACCATCACATTACGTAGCATGTATCGCTATGTGTTATTCTCTGTTTATACAGCTGAAACGAAATACCACAAGTAGCCCTGGTAAGGGTAAAGAATAACCAAACCCCGTTACCCTATTACAGTTCTTTTCTTAGTCTGGGCACATCATTGATGACTCCATTAGGGTTGTGCATTGAGGTTATTGTTGGACAGAAATGAGGAAATAGCTTTCAGGTAGTAGATCAATCAGTGAAGCTAATTCCTGGAGGAGTGCATGATTTGACTTCTGGGTTGGCCTTCAGATGACAAACAGACCCTTTAGTGGAGGAAATCATTTGAGCAAATACCTGACTCTCATTGATCTGGTGAAGTAGTTGTGTGTTTCTCTCCATCTACTCACTCCTTTCATACACTAAGAGAATAAGTGGTTATGGGGGAGCTATTTTAAAGCATCATTTTTTTTCTTTATCTTCTTAATTAATTTGCAATGTTGTCATTGTAAATCACATAATCATCACTGCCAATGTTTCAGTTGATCAATGGTCAACCACAAAAGATAAGTTGCAGGTCAGGTTTGAAGGTGCGGTCACATTTGAATTAAGCCCAATTCGTTTGATTTGCTCTTTGCACTAAACCAGATGTGATCTCATGTTTTTCATACTAACAATACCAGTTAGCAGCAGGCTGAGCATGTACTAAATGTAAGAGTATGTACTCTTTATGCTAGAAGTGTATCATGACGTAAGTGTAGTTCTAGCCTGGATGTTAGATAATCATAGACAGGATGGTATATTAACATCCTAAAACAATGTGATAACTCTGTATCCCTGTCTCGAGTGTGTCTCATTGCACACAGTCCCAGTAGAGTTTGATAAAAAAGAAAAGAGGGGCAGTTGGTTAAGGGGACAGATGGTAGGTGACACACCAGAAAAATAGATTTGGCTAAACATGTAGATTTGTCGCTCCTAATTTAACAATCCCTGACCTGTAAATCTGCAGGAAATTGACATCCCCAGACACCAGGAAAAGAACCCATTTGCGTGGGATTTAGTGGAAGTGCCTGAGAGGCAAAGTGAATATTCACAGTGCACTGGTCCAAATGTTAGCATGTCCTTCCATCCATCTGCATCTCTCTGAAGCCAGGATGACAGTATGTTGTTTATCAACCTCGCTGGTTTTTAAAATAATCTATTTAAAATAATCTATTTAGCAATATGCTCACTTTGCTCCCTCCTTCCTCCTGCCCATCAGAGCAGCTGTCTCCGTACACATGGTGCAGCAAGCCAACCTTAACGTTTTCTTTGCACTGCTGCTAAAACCAATTAAATTTATGGCAAAGAAATCACCTGATTACAAAGCTGCGGCTGTGGACCCCCCCGCCTTCCCTCTGGTGTGTGTATTCATGTGTGCATCTGTGTATGCGTGCCACCAAGGGCAATGTTAAGAGCTAATCAGGTGGGAATGTGACATACTTTCTGGTTGTGCGTGTGCCTGTCTCTTTGCTAATCCATATGGGCGCAGCACTAATTAAATCCAGCGGCTCAACCATTCACACCACTGGCTGCTTGGCACTGAGCAAAAAAAAATCTGTTGGTGTTCTGTCAGGTAATATGACAAAACCAGCGGGGAGAGTTTATGTGGGTGTGCGTTAATGTCAGTGAGAGAGAAGGGGGGTGTGATTGAGGCTGTAAAATGAGTTTTGTTTGTGTGTGAGAGCGAGCGGCCTGCGGAGAGAGAAATATTAATTCTAGTGTAGTGTTTGTAGATGGAGCAGTCAGATTGGCTGCTGATGATGTAGATGTCTTTGTAAGAGGCGAGATTTTGTCAGCGGAGTTAATAGCAGAGGGGACGTGGTGTCGTGCGAGGCCTCCTCACTGAGCCAACCCCGCTGGAGTCACAGACAGGCTGGCAGACTGCTCGTCTCTCCAGTAGTGGGTGCCTCTCTCTGCAATTTCCAAACCTTATCAAATCTAAACAGTATAAATGTGTGCCTCCCCTCGCCCCTGACCCCATCAGTCCCCGTGGCTTTCAGCCCAGCCCCTTCCATCTCCACTGCAGAAACTTATTATTGTGTTATAAGTGAGGTGGCTTTAGCCCCAGATTTATTCTCTGAGTGCACTCCTTCCATTTTGCGATCCAGAATTGCTTAGTAGGATTTTCTTTTTTACACTTATGTGCAGATGTGCATGACTGAGGTCACATGTCTGCAATGATTTTACAGTTGTCCGCTTGACGCGTGTTTCCCAGTAATTTCCCAGCCAATGTGTTGATGTTTCCTTTGAGGATCGTGTGACAGTTTGCTGGTCTTAGTCTGTGCTGCTTGGGAGGGCTAATGTGTTGTTTTAATGCTGTTGTGTTAACAGGATAAAGATTTATGGGGGCCAGACCAGCATGTGTTCTGTGGTCCACACAACAGATAGATAAATAAATGGAAATTGGGTCCATTTGTCACTGCCTGGGTTTGCCCGGGATGCCTCTTACCTGTGGCGTGCAGAGCCCAGCGGAGATGTGACAGTTTGTCCCAGTCTGTGTCTCATCGGGTCGTCTGTCACACGTGTCCCTGTGAGTCTGTTCCAGCATCCTGCACACACTGCTACTGCTGGTTCACCCGCAGCCAAAGGAGGGAACAAGAAAAAGAGCTATACCTCTGTTTGATTTCCTGCTGTTTGTGCTCACACCTTAAAAAAAACAAACACATCTCTGGTTGGGCTTGTTGCTGTAATAAAGAACTCTATGAAGGATGGACACCACATCTTGAAAGAGACAGTCAATCAACAGTTCTATTACACAGTGAATCAAGGCCCATGTTTTGCATTGATGTAGACATTATAATTTGCAGTCAGTCAGTCAGTGCCCAGTACTCAACAGTATGTTTTTTTTTTCTTTTTAATCAACCTTAGTACAGTTAAAGGCTACAGAACATTTTTGATGAAATAAGAATTGATTGGAAAAGTGTAATGGTTTTCATTATCTCCACCAGGTGTAAGCCTGGAGGGGATCATGCGTTTGGTCATGTGTGTGCATCCGTGTGTGTATCTGTCTGTCCACAGCTCACACCAGTGAAACCATCAGCCTAATATTCTTTGTGCACATTTATGACTGTTGGCTCAAGGCTCGCTAGGGGTTGCGGTGATTCACAATATTTGAAAAACCAATTTTATCAACTGTTCTTTCGTACTGCGCCAGACTTCCTGTATTTGCCTTTTTACATTATGTGTAACAACAAGGTTTGGTGCAGGCCGCATTTTAGCCTTTGTCATGGCCCAAAAAAGGATATTCATAGATAAGTTTGGTCTCATGTTGAACTGGATCATCTGCAAATTAATTTCATGCCTGATATCTTATGATCCACTAAATATGAGATGAAAAAAATCCCCGTTCTTGTTATCTTCACTGCCATCTTGACCATAAGGAAGCCGACAGGGACAGTTGAGTTAGATTCAAATCTTTGTTTGGGAGGTTAGGAGAGGTTTTATTTTCTGTTGTGTGTGAAAACAAAATGTTCTGAATAAATAACAATTTTTAAATTAAGAAGTTTGGACCTATCATCTCCTTGATGGTTTCCTTATTACGTGTATAGTTAGGCAAACCCAGGATGCTCTGTTACACTTCATTACACGATTCTATGCACTAACACTGTGTGATTATTATTATTTATATATTTTACTACTTGATACTGATTCTAGACAAAAATACTACTCAAAATTCTCCACTGGCTGCATCTGGCAGTTGTGGTGACATTGCGGTAGGTGCTTCACCATGTGTTGCCTCTAATATTTCACCTTCCTCTGTTGCAGCCAGAAACATGTGATCTGTGCTCTACTGATTACACTGGCTGAAATGCACTCCCAACATACATTTCAGCCTTTAAAAGCATATGATTTGTCAGACAGTTCACTGAAAATCATAGACTAGAATGCATTGTCAATTAACACTCATCTAAGCACATCCATTCTCAGTAGCCCATTGTGTCTCAGAATGACTCAAGTTATTGTGTCAGATTATGGAAACAAACACAGGGAGAAACACTGACATGGTTTTGTAACTTAAAAATGTGTCATTGAAAGTAACAACCTGCAACACCAGAGACCAGGTTTTGCATTTTGAGTCTTTCATGGCTTCAGTTCAGTGTTAAAAAAGCAAACATGTTCTGTCAGGTGCTTCAAGTCATTGTTACCTTTTTTTAATATTTTACCCAGACCACAATCTTTCTCTGACCTTAACCTTAAGTGCTTTGTGTTACTTAAGCATTACCATTAAGTCTAATCATGCTTCAGTCGCCACAAGCACTTACTCAAGAGCAGATATTTTAGGACAACGTTGTCAAGGAAAATTGTGCAAATACATTCAGTACCAACATTTTGCAATGTGCCCTATTACATTACTTAACACTTCCTCAATATGTTGATGGAAAGTATAATCCAGGCGGCATTATGTTTTTAACAAAACATACATGCAGAGGAGACAGGATCATTTACTTAACATGTTTCCCTATAATTTCCTCAGGGATACAAGCTGTGGCACAAAAAGGGGAAAAATCATCTCATGCACACTAAGTGCTGAGTTTACCAGAAGCAACAGCCCTTTCTTTGGAACATAGATGAACCGGGTAATTATCATGTTTAGTGATAGCTTCCATGGCTGCACGGACAAAGGAAACTCATACTTCAGCAGTAAAAAAGAAACATGAAATGTAAAAAACACTGCAGCACAGACTCCTTATCATCAAATATGAGAAGAAAAGTAGAATCTCACAAGTGATCTTTAATTGTGTGTTGGCCCTCGTACTTCGGAATGTGCTCCTGTAGGGTTTTCTTATTTATTTGAAATATAAGACACAGCTCTATGAAGTAAGTAGAATCTCATTGGAGCCTTTCACTGTAATGTTCAGCCAGCAGTTTTTCTATTCATTTCTCTCTCTCATTTTTTTTTCATCCATAGAAGAGAGAGACATTGAGGCAGAGACAGACATGAAGCCACAGTGCAGTTGTGTGGTTTACTCTGGTATTCTGCTGACATGGGATCCATTAGGAGGGTTTGGGGGGTTGGAGGGGCGGCGAGGGTGGAGAATGCACAACAGAACTGGGAGAGAGAAAAAGAGGGAAGCGTGCATGGGCCTAAAAATCAGTGAGGGAAATCTAGCAGTTGAAAGACTTTAGAGCAGGTTTGAAGAAGGAAAAGAGAAGATGGGGAGGAGCAAAGCCTTGAGAGATGGTGAGATAGCTTAGAGGAAACAAAGGAGATGAGAGTAAGCAGAGATTGAAGCTGGAAGACAGGAAAGCACGAGGGAGAATGAAAAGCGATGAGGGTGTGCAGTAGTGTACAAGCAGGAAGAGAAAGAGATGAGAAGAGACTTGGTGGGGGGTTTATTCAGCTTACTTTGCACTGGTGGAGAATCAAAAGTGCATGGTGGAAACTATGCAAAAATGTAGACCTGTTTGTTTAGTGTCACTAAAAAATACTCAGGTGTGCACTTGCCTCAACCAAAATTGTCAGTGACGCATACTGTTGACCTCATCTTGGCCCACTAATTTCTATCCAGTTAGGTGAGTCACCTAATGTTGCAGAAGACTGAGTCAGGATAGGTGTATGTATTTCAACAGGGCTTATTCACAAAATACCTCATACTAATGATAAGGCAGGTTGTCTGTACACACTCTTAGTGATCTTTCCTGTGGTGCCCAAATGATACCCTGCATCCCTGTCATCACCGGAGTCTTGCACGCCAACCAATGGGAGTGTCATCGTCCAGGAGATTGAAAACACCTGGAGGTTGGCATCATCCAGCGGCGCATCAGTCAGTCTTATTTGCATGGAATCGGTGACAGATGAATGTTTGTAGCCACAGGGCTGCAGCGGTGTTTGTGATAGGGATTTGTAGAATAACACAGAGGGGATGGAGAAATTGGATGAGAGGGGGTTGTATTAGCTTTATTTTCGGATTGGCTTTCTGTTATTACAGGTGCTTCTCAAGGATGCACCTTTCGGATTTGTTCACTTTTATAGGAATTTTTTCACAGACGGGTCAGGGTGACGCATCAGTGTCACATTTTGCCTTACCTCGACGTGAAAAGTACACATAGGTATGATGGTGCAGTTCCAGCAGGGGGTGATAATGACGGGAGCAGAAGACACATATTGTTGAATCCCAATATGAAACCAATAGTCAGTGTTAATAGTTTTATGGAAGCAGTTATTTTAACTTAAACTATGATCTTTTCCTAAACCTAACCAAGTAGTTCTGGTGCGTCAGTAAGCTTTATTTTGAAAGTCTAGCTGGACGTTGCGTATGTATTATTACTAAGTTGATCACAGAATGAGAAGTGCTCATTTGACACCTCGGTGAGGAAAGACAGGACGCTGTCACGGTGGACCAGCAGGTCTATTACGCACTTTGGCATGATATCGGTTGAACCACAACATCAAACAGAATGAACTATCAGAGTCAAGACTGGGCGAAGCGTCCAATATCAATTTTTTTTTCGTATAATCATGTTTTTTTTTTCTTTCTCCCTTTGCATATCATCTGGAGCGCTCTGCTTTTCCCTCCCCCATACCTATCCACGAGCTCTTCTCGTCAGAAAGACAAATTACCCAGTGGGCTGCTCTTTTAGCTGTGCTTTCTGTACAATAATCAATTTGAGGACGAGAGAAAGAGAAGGCTAGAGAAACGTGAAATTATTCATCAGGGTCTTTCAGTAGCGCCGCTGTAGAGGTTGTGGGGGATGGTAGGGGCTACCTCGTCCTCCATGAGATAATTAGGGAGAAGACCAAAAAGCAGAAATAAGAGGAAGACTGCAGGCCAGTAGTTCAAGCAAAAAAAAAAAAAAAAGAAACAGAGAGGCAGAGATGGAGTGTGGTAGGTGCAGAGATGGGGGGATCATAGCTACTCTGAGAACAGTTTGTTGTTATATTTGGAAATCTTGAGATGGTGTTTAGTGTGTCGTCCCAGCAACAGACACACACACAGGAGAGGATGGAGGATAGACAGCCGGAGCTGGTGACGAGTGAAGGGGAAGTGCTTTGAGCTTTGAGGGGAGCATGACTCGGAGTTAGCTTCAGCTAAACTACTCAGGAGAAAAGAAGGATAGCGCGAGGAGGGGAAAAATGAGCCAGGCTCTCTCTTGTGGCGGGTGTTTATTCAGAGACCTCTTGTTTCCTACCAATTAAAGGGGCTGGGGGACTGCTTCAGCACAGTCCTCCCCGGCCTCCCTCCCTCCCTCCCCCCCTCCCTCCTCTGCTCAATCTGTCTTCACTCTCGTCTTCCCGTCTTCTGCAGTGTTTGTTCCATCTGCAATTTTTGATCCTTTAAACATCTCACAATGCACGTTTGCACATGCGCTTTTAACTCCTAAGTTCTCCCATATGGCATTTTCATTTGTTTGACAGTCAGAAACATACATTTGACATTTAAATATGTTAAAGAACACGTTCTCTGTATTAAGTTATCTGCAGAATAATCCTTAATATCTTTATCTTGTTTTAATTACATGCATTATCTACAGCAGCCTGCGTTTGTACTGTTCTTATCGATACCCTTCTCTCGGCTGCTGCAATGACCCGATTTCCCCAGAGGGATCATTAAAGTTTCATCTTTCACCCCTCATTCATTTCTCTCTCCAGTCATTCCTCCCCGGTGCAGCTCGGTCCAAACCAAACAAGCTTGTCGTTATACTTCATTTCTCTGCCCGTTCCTACTCTAAATCACCAGTCTTCAGCCTCTCCATGACTTGAAGGGGTTGTAAGTGCCTAGAACTACTGTTTGTGGACTGTTTTCTATCGTAAAACAGTGCATATGTGGATAATGTGGGTGAATATATCTTTGCATATGATAATTTCTTTCATGTCTGATATGTTTTTTTGCATATACTGTATTTTTGCACAAAGCTCTTTTCCTAGAAACCCTCTTGGAAAATGATAAATGATTGAGAATGCAACAGAATGCTTGAGAATGCTTGTTTCGCACCATCTGCTCTGGATTGAATAGTGGCAATGTGCTACTGTGCTTACTGCATCTACTTCACCCCGCCTGCACACATCATTATCAGTATCAAACACCTGACATGGTGCACTAAATGGCACTAAATCAGCCAATCGCTCATGATTTCCTTTTTTTTCTCTTTTTTTTTTTTTTTACCTCTATGCTCAACCTCTTTCACATATCCATCAGTTGTGAGGGAATAACGTGTATAATATCGTGGCAAATGCAGCCTCTCCACACGACTTGGAGTCAGGTGATTCTGCTATCTGTACCTGCACTGTCAGCGTCTTTTCCCCATCACGCAAATGTAATTTTCCCTGGTTGAATAAAAGCATTGTTGTGTTGTGTATCTCACTGCAGAATATATACCTGTCAATCAGTATAATATGACTTGAATATAATGCCATAGTCTCAGATATTTGTGCGAAAACAGTCCACAATTCTGTCTGGTATCTTTGTCTGATTTATATCATCCTTTTTTTTTCTGTCTGTCACACCGGAGAGCGTTACATACCTGCCCGTAGCTCTTTCTCTCCTGGGCCCTGAATTGTCTCTCAGATTGATGACAGGGGAAGGACTAGGGCACCTCGGGGTACATTAGGATGCGTACCGTAGCTGTAACTGTGAGTGTGTGTGTGTGTGTGTGTGTGTGTGTGTGTGTGTGTGTGTGTGTGTGTGTGTGTGTGTGTGTGTGTGTGTGCTGCATGTGATTTGTGTACGTGTGTGTGTTAACACACGACTTTGCCTATTTTGGCAACCGCCTCGCTATAAAGCAGAAACACCACATTGCAGCGACTGTTGAGTCGTCTCGCTCAGTGTTGCCTTCACTGTAGCTCTTTGTTTCTTTGTGTCTGCATCTCTACTCCTACCCAGGCTTGTACGTCTTTGTCTTGCTCACTTTTTCTCTTTGTTAGAATACGGCGCCCTTCCCACCACCAGCTTCCTCATCTTCCTCCTCCTCGTCTACATCGCCTCGCTTTGTGACCCTGGTGCACTCCTCCCTTGGAGCATCTCTCCTGGGTTTTGCTCTTTATTATTTCTATCTCTCCCCACTCTGTCTTCTTTCACAAACAAAGGCCAGGTAGGAATTAAGGTAGATACTCATTTAAACAAAGAGTAGCCCACTAAGCTTCAGATTTATGCTCTGTCTGCGGTGTGTAATTGCACATACCCTGAAGTTTGCCCCCTCTTTGCTTTTTTGTGTACAGTTCATAGAAGGTGCTTATTTAGAACTCAACCTAGCCCAAGGAGATTTTCCAAACACCGTTGCACGGGTCGTACTGCTCAAACAAAGGTTTCCATGGGCCAGAATGCTAGAATACATTTGTCTCAAGGTCTGACTCCTGTCTGCTTTCCATTTCTTTTGTTTTGTCAACAAAGCCCACAAAGTCTTTCTCACCAATCTCTCTCCTTCAGGGGTATCCATTGGCCTTATTAGTGGAAAAATCTAGGAACATGTTTTTTTGTCAGTGCTAAAAATTAATTGACGCACTCACACACACACACTCGCTTACATACGCGCTTCCCTCCGCTAACCATATTTTATCTACTCGTTAATGTTCCCAATTACTCTGTCAAACACTGCCAACGTTTTGCAGCGTGGCACGCTTATTGAAATGGTAATGCAACCATCTCAAAGTGAAAGTCTTTCATTCACTGGCTTCTAAGTGGATTTATTCATGACAATTTATTCTTCTCATGCAGGATTACACTAATGAGCGGGTTAAAGGGTTGTGTGTGTGTGGCTTTTCTCTGCTTTCATGCGAGGGACTCTTGCCCTGGAGAGAAAGGGCCACGTTTCGTCTGCCTCCAGCTCTCTCCATTATTCAGAAGAAGAGGACTTGATTTGGTTTTGTCCCGTTCTCATGCTCATTGGTGTGCACTTCCTGACATCCAAAGGGTTCAGGTGTCGGTTACTGATGTCACAATCAACAGTGCAAACAGCCAGTTTTCATGAGATATTATCTGATTTGAATGGCAAACAATGTTTCTATCTTGATTGCCTCAACTGAGTCGGTGAATTGCTTTACACCTGGAACAGGCCTTAACTGTAGTAAAACAATACATGTGTGTGACAGGCCCAGATTGTGAGCCATCTCCTTGCAGGAGGTCAGGTCCCTGTGGGGAGGTATTGTTAGTACAGATCTCAGTATGTAGGTCATTGTGCTTTCCACAATCCCCAAGTATTGCCTGGGCTCTATTGCCATTTTAACCTGCAACTGTCAACACCCTGTCACACATCTCTCTGTGTCCCCTTGCCTGTCGCTCATTAGTGTCATCCGCCCAGCATTCTCAGTTGTTTGCTCTTTCGGCTTCAATTATCACTCACACCAGAAGGAATCCCAGGTTTTTGGAATAATTAAAGGGCGGTATCTGAGTGACTGGAGATTGTGGTCCTTTCACAATCATACTTTTTTGACACTTGCAGCAGGTACTTAACATACATACAATGTTAACTGTACAAACATACAGTTAACAGTGTTTACCTGACGTGCTTGTATGAATATATGATGATGGGCTAAAGAGCTCATGGTTGACAAAGTGTAGGCTACTTACAAAATAACAGGTGGCAAGAGCAGACACCACCCCCACATATAAATATATATTTAGACTTCAGAATGGTTCAATCATACAAGGCCTGCATCACTGCAACACTGAAGCATTGCTCAGATCTTGCAAATACAAAACTGTACAGAAAACACGAAGGACAGCTACTTGATGTCTTCAGTAAATTTTATTTTGCTAACACATTTCACACAACTGTGGTTGTTCACGTGCTCCGTGCGCCCCGAGGAAGGAGATACTTGCCCGAAAGCATTTGCACTGATTAAACGGACCACGCTGCCAACTTGAGCCTAATTTACTCTCTATTCATTTATTTTGTTTAATAGAAGCTTGATTTAATGAAATAGCAAAGCCTTCGCAAAATTAATTACAAAATGTACTTAAAAGTGATTAGCATGTTGGATGGTTTGAATGATTGTGTTTACTCAGTTGATGCCAGATGAAATAATATAAAACAAATCGTTTTTAGAGCAGCTGTTTTTAATTTATTTTTCCTTTTATTTCCATTTAAGCAGAGGGCAGCAACTTTAACAAGTACAACCCCTGCGGTTTATTTCCACACTCCAATGACATACAGGTCAGTTAAAACTAAATATAGTAACTGCCTGTGTAGCCTGGAAGCCTGTCATTGTTGCAGAAATGTGAAGGAGTACATATAGAGAGATACCAAAGCCTAATGTATTACCTAGTGATCAAATAAATGTAACAAGTAGGTTATACACAAACAGTAGTTCACTTACATAAAACCTCACAGAGCTATGATGTTATGCAAAGATTAACTTTCATACTTAGTCAGAGCCAGTTGCTTAAGGACAATTTTAACTGGTTAATTTGTATTTACAGTATTGTGAAGTAATGAAAAAAAGAGATTAGGAATGGATTTTGCACAAGTCATCTTTGGCTAAGTTTGATTGGGTGGTTCACATTTAGCTCTTCTAAGCAAATCTAAGCGTAATCTGATCTTATCCCTGTACTATTTACTGTAGACAGTCTCATCATCGTCTGTGACACTGAGCCTTTGTGTTGAAGGCACAGACAATGGTGGTAGTTCAATATTGTGTACCACACTTTAAATATGGCATTACACTTTACAAATGACAGTTGATATACAGGAGGTGTGTCCAGAGTGTTGTATTATATAGTTTGAATGGCAGATCTCCAAGGGCCGAGCACTCCACTGCTTTATGTTGTCTGCTCCAGAGTGAATGAGCATACGTAAGTTATGTGTGGGAATGTTTTCAATAAAAACACCATGTAGCCCATAAACAAAAGAGCAAGCGTGTGTGGCTGTTTCTCTGAACATGTGTAAAAGCTTGGTGGCCTGTATTTCCTCTCAACCTCTCACACAGCCTTAAGATGATAAAATGCTGTACAGCTCATGAAGTGTCTACAGTACTGGTTCTGAAATCTTCAAGCCAAATGCAATATAATGCACAGCTGTATCAATACCCTTTTCATTTGATTCTCTAAGAATTCTGTATTTGATACTGGTTTTGTTTTATAGTGTACCAGAAATGTAAAACACATATAATACAGAATGAGGTAATTCACTAATCCTTCTAAGCATGTTTCAAACAAGTTGGGACAGGAGCAACAAAAGATGTGAAAGTTGTGGACTGATCCAAAACCACCTGTTTGGATCATTCCACAGGTAAACAGGTTCATTGGTAACAGGTGATAGGATCATGATTGGGTATGAGAGGTTCATCCTGGAAAGACTCAGTCGTTCACAAGTGAGGATGGAGAGAGGTCCAACACTTTGTGAACACATGATTGTAGAAAGGAGATTACTACATGGGCTCAGGAACACTTTGTAAAACTGCTGTCGATGAACACAGTTCATTTGCAAATAATTACGTTCTGTGTTTATTTACGTTGTAGACAGTGTCCCAACTTTTTTGGGATCAGGGTTTTAGAACTACTGTTAGTATTTTGCTTCATTGTTATAAGGCAGATGAGAGAAATCAAGACTTTTCTGGCAGCAACAGGAACTGTGAGTCAACCTTTTGCACTTTGGCGTGATTGACAATTTTCCTAACCTTATCAGAGCTGTTTCACCCAGCTCTTCTGCCACTTCAGTAATTCTCTTAATCTGCTTCATGTCCGTCTCCCTCTCTGTATCTGCCCTCTCCTTAGTCTCAGCAATGCTTTTCCTCTTTCTCTTTCTCCTGTCTTCCTTCTTAAAGAGGGATAGGATGAGTGGAGGAGATTAAAATGGAGGTTACACAATCCTTTTAGCTGGTTTTAATGTCTGCCCCTCACGAGTGATATGTTCTGCACGTACATCAACAGGATTAGAGTGTCAGAACATCCAAGAACTGATGAACCGTTGCATCCATCCTTACACACACACTCGCACAGCATCATGGTGCACATAAAACCCCTGTCAGAATGTAGTGCCTCTTAATAGGTTGTGTGTTTGTCCATCGCACAGGTACCATCATTTCAGGCTTTTGTCAGACTTTCCTAACTGTTGACACTGTGATATTTTTATAGTGCTTAACAGCATGACTGAACAGACTTAGTAAACACAAGCATCGAAAAAACAGCAAAAATATAGGACAATTATTTTATAGGTGAAATATGAGCAGCAGTTGATGGGGTAAATTTGTATGTACTGTTGACTACTACTGTGACCATGTTTTTGCAGCAGTACTTTTTCTATTTGGTGATGTGTGTAAGGATTGGAGAAGAAAGGGGTAGTGACAAAATTAATCATCACCACATAGAGATAAAAAAATGTGATTTACGAAATAAGATGGCTTTACATTCCTAATACATAAAGATGTGTTGGAATCTAAAGGCCTGTACAGGGGGAATAGTTCATTGAGTCTAAGACAGTAAAAGAAAAGAAAAAGTTAGAGTGTAAAATTTGGCCCGACAAACATAACCGGCAGCTTTATCCCGGTATGTGAGCCTCTGTGTCGAGTTAATTGGCTCGCCAAACCTAAGATAGATTTATGGCCCTGCATGCAAAAAATCTGGTTGCCCTGGGACTTTTGTGAGTAATGATTTCTTTGCAGAAAATGAAATTCAAATAGGGGAGCTCAGGGAGGATAGGCAAGGATTTTTTGTTTCCTTCATGAGCAGTGTGTGGTGTCTTCTGGATGCTCGTGTGTTATTCTACAACTCTCGTGTGGCGTAGTTATGAGACTGAGCTAATGCATGTATCCTAATTTGTATGTGCAGAACCTTCATTTTTTATTAGATTTGGTTGGTTGCAGTTCATATTATGTTATTGGCTTTGGTATTTGCTCGCGAAGGCCCACTGGACCTCCCGCGTGAGTGTATGTGTCTGTCTCTTTTTTCGATCTGTCTGACCAGCTATACAGTACATGAGCAGCACGTATTGGTTTTTCAGTGGAGCAGCTGTTTCTCCTGCAGCTTTCTGTCTCTCCAGACTGCAGCTCTGAAAGAGCAAGGAGCCGAGGAGGTGGTAGAGGAGCAGAAGGGGGGGAGATGGATAGAAGCGGTGAGGGGGTAGGGAGAGGTCAGGAGATAGATTGTGAGAAAAGTCAAGGATTTCATATCTGCTGGGGTTGGATGATTGCTGTATTTTTTTTAGGTTAGCTTTAGGCATATATGATATTTATATATTTTCAATCCAGTGCTTCTGGGATATTTTAGTCAAAGAAGGCTGGTTTGTATTTGAGCTGAAGTGAATGTTTCTAAGCACTGGGAAACATTAAGACTTCAGGACACTGTAATAGATGCCAGTACTTATTTTAACTTACTTACTTACTTACTCTTGGAATAATGTACTTTAGTGCGGTCTCAGTCCAGAGTGCCACGAAACAGAGGAGGAACCGTAATTCCAATGTCTGCCTCTGTGTTTTTTTCCATTTTAGTATTTACACATCACTGACATGGTCTAATAAAATATAAGAAAAATAGCCACACTGTATCTACAATATGTAAGTAATAACAAGAGAGTGTGCAGTCAATTTTTAGAGATCAGGTTGATTTTCCAGAGAGCATTCATTGAATGTTTCATTTTTCTCCGCTTAACCATTGAGAGGAGACTAGTGTGTATGAGATACTAGAATAAGTTCCAGATTAAATCATGTATGTATTCATCAATAATATATGAAGTTACAATGGATTAAGACTATATTGTATTCAGTCAATACTTTTGAATAATGCTCATTTAATCAGTGACATTCATTATTTGCTGTTTAAGTTATATATTAAGTAAATACCAAACAGTTGCTTATTTTTAATGTGAGCTTTGGTTTTCATTCAACTTAACATTGAATACTCTGGTGGGAACACAATACCATGTATGAATGATTTGAGCTTTGGAGGTGCTGGCTGGGTGATTTATTTATTTTTTGAGTCAGTTTAGCTCCTGCCTCCTGTTTCCAGTCTTTATGCTACTGTAAGCTAAGTTAAATGGCTGCTGGCTGTAGCTTCATATTTCGTGCAGAGACATGAGAGTGGTATCGATCTTCTCATCTGACTCTCTGCCAGAAAGCGAATAAGCATATTTCCCAAAATCTTGAACTATTCTTTTACACCTTATGTCTACGAAACCACATAAAACCTTTTCTGACAAAAGATAATACATTGAAATTGAGGACTGTTTTATTGAGCCTACTATTGAAAGTGTCCTTCCATTTAATTTTCTCATGAAGAAAACTGTTATTATACAGTGGGCAGCTAATTATGCTTATCAAGCTCAGACCCTGTTTGTAAAAATGTGGTTCCATTCCTAATACCTTATTTCTGGAGTCAGCAGTGACGCACACGCCATGGCATGTTTCCCTACTTTTATTTGTGTTCTGTTCTTCTTGTTATACGAAGGCTCTGATAAATTACTAAGCATATGAACATATAAAACACATCAAACTAATGATGTGGAAATGCCAAAGTGCTTTACTCTGTTCTTCCTGAAATCTGTCAGTAGTCTCTAAATGGGCATTTGGATCCGCTGATTGCTAATTGTATTCCTCTACTATAGTATGAGTTGGAAGCAGAAGTATGCACAGCTGTCATCCTGCTTTTGGCAAATTGTGCCCATAACTGATATTGAACCATTGGTGCCTTGCGGTAATTTGGATGGTGACTTTGGGACACGCATTGGACACAGTTAGTTCAATTGTGGCGACAAAAGGTGCCTCTGGTTGTCTCGTGCAGTGATGTAGCGTGTTAAGGTTACGTGTGTGCTCCATCCCGCCCCTGTCTGTGAGGTTAGATTGTGTTCCTTTTTGGTCCAGTTGGACTCTGCAGAGAGGATTATTGGAGCTCGGCTGCAGTAGGCCTTTCAAGCTCTTGCTCAGGCTCCAGAGGACTAACAACAAGTCAGACACTGTCAGATCCAGGGTAGTGAGGCCAGGGGCTGATGCTTTGAAGTGGGCTATGAGATTCTCATCTGGAGGGATCAGATGGAGGGAGAAAAGAAGACAGCGAGAGGTGCAAAGCTCCAACTAAACAGGCAAGCTGAGCTGGCTTCAGAAGCTGTAGAGGTGGGTTTCACTGTTAGAAGCCGGAGCCCACATGCTATGAATGGCTTAGAAAACCTGTGAAACTCACACGTGTGCAACTTGTGAAGATAAGATAAGATACGATAAACCTTTATTCGTCCCACAGTGGGGAAATTCACAATGATGAAAATGAAATAAACAAGAATGATTTGAGCAGAACAAGAGAGGCATGATGGCGCACAAGGCCTTAGAATACAGATGCAAGCGTGAAAGTGAAGAAGGGAAAACAGTATAAGTAGATTTGGTTGTTGGAGATGACAGGGAGATACAAGAGAAATATTAATGATTCTGCAATCAAAGCATGCTGAGAAAAATGATGCCTGTGTTTTTATAGCAGAGGTAAGAAAGCAGGTTTAATTTGTGTTGATTGTCCTCTGGATAATTCTTCAAACGTCCCTGGAATCAAGGCAGTCGTTGCAGGATGTCCACATTTTATTAATCAGACTGCAATATTTAAAAATATATGTATCATTCAAATGGAGTCTGGTTTTGCAAACGGCAATCACTTAAGATTAAGGGTTTGACAGTGTTGTCAGCAGCATCACTCCCAGAGAGTAGCTTGTCAGAATGTGTTTACAGATAAGCAGAAATTGTATGAATTGTGTGGAGCTATTAGATGACAAGAAAGGGCATTCAAGACTGTGGAGAACCATCTTAACATAGTTTAGGTTTTGAGAGGCAGAGTGCTTACATTTGCGTATGCTTGCATGGTTTTTACTTGGGCATGCATAATTTCTTATTATGACTTAATAAGCCGGTGCATTTTCCCTTCTGAGAATATAAACAGTCAGTTTTACGAACACATGTTACAGATTATTCGTGCGCTTATCCTGCACAATAGTATAACATGCAAAAACGTGCCAACTCTCTCTTGTTCACGTTCACACAAAAACATGCACACTTAGGAGAACATTCTTCGCTAACCTTCATAAGCTTCCTCTGCTTTTAACCCTTATCTCTCCTCGCCTTATTTCTTACACTAACTCCAGCGCTATCACCAAAAATAAATCTTTAACAAAGAGGTTTGGGAAAATAGTCCAGGCTTTCAGATCCTATGGAGACATTTGGACCTCACACGATAGTAAAAACAGATGTGTAACCTGATTGCTATTGGAATTATAAGATAGTATCAGTCGATCAGTCAACATGCACACGCACACACACACTGTATGTGCAGTTGCGATGGTCTCACTTTCTTCCTGTCTGAAGTAACCTCAACCATGTTTTTGTGTCCCACGAGGAATGCCTTTTATCATGTGACACGGTGGTGGTGGAGTTTGGCGGAGGTGGGGAGGGGGTCGTCAGACAGCTGTTTCCCATCAGCACTCAGTCAACTGCAGTCAGCCAGTCATAGCCCTGCTCTGAGGATCACAGGGGCAGATCAGCAGAGTGAAGCTCAAAGAAGTGCGGGGGCCAGAAACGCTCCAATTAGAAGGTCATCCCAATTTGTTCTCCCATATCCACGGTGCTCATCAGGTGTCTCAGGCCTGCTTGCCCAGTGTTATGTACAAATCCGTAGCCAGAGGTGAACGAGTTGCCGCCATCTGGGAGTGATTATGCCCTTTCCTCATTGTTTCCTGTCTTTTCACCCCAACCCAACTCTACTAAGTTCTGCTGTTCTGCTCTCTCTATGTTGGCTCAGCTCCCTTGGCTTGTTCAGGCCCTAAGCACCTCCCTCTGTAATTTAAGACTGGGAATGCTTAACAGCAGTCACTCATGCACAGGCGTCTACATTAGCACATGTTTTTCACCTCATCAGGAACTGAAATTTGCCCAGTTATGTAAAACAAAAGGTTGTTTTCAGTTATGATGTTCTCTTTTTCTTGCTGTAATCTTGCAAACTACAATTAAGAGCTTTGACATGATTTTTTTTGACACATGTAAGTTTTCAGAATCCCTCAACACTCATCAGAAATTTGCTCCTCCTCATGCTGTTCGGAGCTTGAGGCTGTACACTGGAGACCTTTATATATGGTCTATGGTGGAGACAGGAAGGAGTTGCCTGAGGCCACCAGAAATCACACTCTTCTGCTGGGCTTCTTGGAGTGGATGCGAGTTTGCTTTGTCTCCAGTTCAGCTCCTGGCTGGCGAGCTCCCTTTCTGTACCCAGGCTACTCGTTGTGGAAAGATGATAAATTGCTGTGGTAGCTTTCCGCTGTCTGCTAGTGGAGCCGTCTGGATCTCACCTTTTTGCATTGCTCTATAGCAGTGTATCTTCTTGTCTTACTGTCAGCCATTCAGACAACCAGCTTTCTCAGCAGCTTTTCTCAATAGACCTTGTCCTCTGCTTGAGTAAGGGGGTAGCCACATGAGGGATCCCAGCAGATTTTGGCAGTTATATTGCAGTGCTGATTTACATGAATTATGTATCATATATATATGATATAACATATACATTAACAGCTCATCACAATGAAGGTATTTTGGCCAAGAGTTGGTGTGCTGCTCTTAAAAAATGTGATGGACAAAGCAGGCAAACAACCCTTTATTATGCTGCCACAAGGTCGTATTTTCTACACAAGAAGTCAAGTACACAATATCCTGCTGTTCCAGTGGATTAAGTCTTGAGAGCACTGTAGCTGGGTGACTGACAATAAAACCAATAGTGGCCTTGTTCCCCTAAGAAAGTGGCAATCATTTTGTTTTGTGTCTTTCATTGCCATGCGAGAAAGAAAAAAGGAAGGGGTAGATGACAGAAAAAAAATAAAAATAAATAAACAAAAAGTAATTTCCCTTGGCTCTGACATTTACAAAAAACATCAGCATACAGTATGCCACTTCTTAACTCAGAGCTTTACAATCCCACTTGTGAAAGCTGCTAATAACACATCAGTCAGGCACTGAAATGAATTCTTATAGTTGACACAATAAATACAACCCTACTTGAAGGCACCAAAAATAAGAGCAAATATTGTGATTTATCA
Source organism: Centropyge bicolor (assembly GCA_037975185.1). NCBI lineage: Eukaryota > Metazoa > Chordata > Actinopteri > Pomacanthidae > Centropyge > Centropyge bicolor. The sequence continues at coordinate 9,307,564 of JBBMOC010000015.1, read as the reverse complement.
TTGTCAGATCATGGCAGATCATTAAATTCCACTCTGTTGACTGTTCTGCTTTTCTGTGTGTTTTCCAGTTTTGCGCGATGACTTCAGACAGAACCCAGTGGACGTTATGGTGGCGGTGGGTGAGCCTGCAGTGCTGGAGTGCCAACCGCCCCGTGGCCATCCAGAACCTACCATCTCCTGGAGGAAAGATGGCGCCAACTTGTACGACAGAGACGAACGCATCACAGTAAGAGATGACCACTTAAACTAGTTGACACAAACATGTACAATTGACAAAACGATGCAAGATACTATTAATCACATGGTTTCACAACACTTGGATTGTGCTATTTTTGGTATCTAGTTGGCATTTTCAGACCTCTAAAGAACCAATTACCTCTCACTGCAGTCATTTTGAAGTGTGGAAAAGCAAGCTTGTTAATTCCAGATCACAAAATAATTGCCTTGTTGTCATGAGAAACTAAATAATATCTGTTCCCATGTCTTCTCTGAGATCTAGCATAAAGCTGATAATGCCACAAAACCCTTGTGCATATACAAGATATATTGCTTTTTGATATGCCTGATGGCAAAAATACACAATAACAGAAAACAAGCAGGCACCTGTAAGTGTCATCACATCAGCTACAGCATGCTATTAATCTGATATATTAAGGTGTCATGTGGCAAACAATACATAGCAGTGACTTTCTGTGCATGTTTTTGTACACGCTGAACTGATTCCAGAGCACTGACTGGGTCAGACCAGCAAGAACAGGCTCCTCATTCCTTTAAGAACAGAACCAAGTTTCAGCAACTCTGATAATTTTGCGTGTCTGTGTGTGTGTGTGTTGATTTGAATGTCTGTGCATGCTCCTGGGGACACACAAGAGCAGATTCAAAGCTCATGTTAGTGCGGAGTGACAGGTAGAGTCTCTTGGGGGGACTGTGATGGACAGAGCAGCTATCTCTGATTTAAGGAGAGGCACGGATCAGAGCCAGGGGGGAGGCTCCTCTGAGGGAAATACAAAGGCTTGCTTTTTGCTTTGTACTTTCTGCGTGCCTGTCTTTGTCCTCCCTAATCATCTTTTCTATATGGAAATATGTCGTGCCGTGAGAGTTCACTCAAAGACATCACTTACTGTACACAGACCAAAGGAGTCCACCACAAGTTATTCATGGCTACTTCCCATTCTTTTGAGTGTTACCCTTGTGGCCTGGCCATCATTTATTAATACTTATATGCAGATAAAGTTGTGAGTTAATTCTTAATAACGATTTTTGGAAGACTCTCGCACACAGGAAGAGTGTGATTTATGGACTTTAATTAAGAAAGCAGAGTGCCTTTATACCGAGAAATACATGTAAATCATACTAAGCAGCTTCAGAGTGTGTGTGCCTGTAGGGCATCTGAGGCTATGTGAAGAAGAAAGGGAACACACTGAAACAGAGCAGAAACGAAAGCTGAGGTTTCAGTGTCCGAGATGGAAGATAGACAAACCACATTTGGATTTCTTAGCAATGGAATTGCTGCTAAAAACGAGAAGCGGTCAGTCCAGGAAATAAAAAAGCGCTTGGTCTGCTCTTTAATCAGCTGCTAAAGTTACTAGTGCAGCAGTATTTACAGCAAACAGCGAAAAAGTTGCAGAGCAGAAGTATAGCATTAGTCAATGGCATTGGTTAGAGCAGGATCATCTTTGCAGTCCTTGAGGAAAACTTTTACAGGCAATGCCACAACATCTGATATTGGTTCATCAAGAGACAGTTCTTACATAGAGTCAGCAGTCCACGTGCAGACGGATGGCCAATGAATTTAAGACTCTTTATCCAGGGTTCAACTCAGTGACCTCAATCACCTGATTTTAATATGGTTGTGTATTTAATGAAAATATTAGTGCTTATTCTACGAAATGGAAAACTACAGTATGGAAAAGATTGTGAGCAATAATGAATCTATCCACTGACATTCAAGTAATTGGAAAAAAAAATCCTTCATGTTATAGGTTCATATATGCTGCTATACAGTATGTCGCTTTACATTTATTAATAGCTGTGTCTTAATTTAATGCACTTCTCCTATCTTCCATGTACAAATAAATTCATGTAGTTTTCTTTCATATATTTGTTTTGGTCAAATAAAATACGGTCATTATCTGTCAAAGCATGCAGCCTTTGCAACAATGATGTCAAATATAATTCATGGCACATTCATGGCAGTATAAACACCCGTGTTCCTCTATGCAATCATGCAATTATGTTTTTAGTCACATATATAGAACATTTTGCATTGACTCTAATGTGAGTCCACACATCCAAACCTAATCCATTAAATACTGACAGGAATGGCTGAATCTGCAATACCAGCTTCCAAATTCTCCCCACTTGCTCCTTGTGATTACCAGTGGTTGGCATTGTCAATGAGAAGTACACGCAGCCACAAGTCGCACCACAGTTTGTTAAATCTTCCTCTTAAAACCACATCATTTGCAACAGATTTGGAATGTCAGCCACTCTTGGTTGTTATTTATTTGGTATACAGTATGAGCTGTTTGTGGTGGAAGGTTAGCCTGGAGGGGGGATGACTAATAAATGAAAGGCTGTTGGTTTCATCCCTGCAGCAGCAATTTAATGATGTATTCCATCTGTATGCTGGTGAGTGGAGAGAGCTCATCATGCCAGGTGCTGTGTAGCATGACGCTGAATCCCTGCTTCACGGACACAGCACTGTAGGCAGCCTTGACCTCTGACCTCTGTTAAGAAATAACACAACTGTGCTATTACGGGCTGTGTGTGTCTCTAGCTGGCCTGTGTGAATAGATTGATTCCATTGCTTAGAGTGAGTAGAAAAAAAAGCAATCTTAAATCAGAATAAGGGGGCTGAAGGTTTAATTGAAGTTGATGCCTGGGAGGAGGTTTCAGATGTCTGGGTGTAGGGAATGGCCTTGTGTTTGTTTTGTGGTCTTTAAATCAGCATTCCCGCAATAGTGCACCACATCTGCTCAACTGCTGCTCTGGTATCACCTCTAACACTGGGTCACTGCAGACCATCAGTACAGTAGCTCACACTCAAAGCACCGTAAACACAGCTACCATGGTCTGTGGGGGCGTATGGTGGGGAGGTTATGAAAAAAATGAAACCAGGATGGAGTGCATATATCTTCCACCTCTTTGATGTGTGTGTGTGTCTGTGTGCCTGTGTGTGTGTGTGTGTGGGTTTGTTGATATGTTCCAGTGGGGACTTGCTAACCTGACTGCACACCAATCCATGGGGACTTCCTGTCACCGTGGGGACAAAATTGAGGTCCCCGTGGGTCCAGACTGCTTTAAGACTTGGTTTTAGGGTTAGAATTTGTTTAGTGTACGGGGCTAGGGAATACGTTATGTCAATGGAGTGTCGCCCACAGGGATAGTGTTACAAACGTGTGAGTGTGTGTGTGTGTGCGCGTGCCCGTGTGTGTGTGTGTGCGCGCAGACATCAGTAGAGAGAAGGTGAAAAGTTTGTCAAAGGCAAAGTAGGCTGTCTGAACATCTGAGGAACATCTCTACAAAGAGGCAGAGTCTTTGTTCCCAGGGTTCTTGCTAATGTAGCACTAGATATGAATTATGTAATTTCATAATGGGTGACCTTCTGTGCAGCTTGAAAGGCAGCGCAAATTCTATTCCTTGGATAAAGAGATGCATAGAGTTGCACAGACACGCACAACACTATTTGTTGTTATGCCATCAAGTACACAAAAATATATCATTTTAAATGGAAAATATCAGAGATGTGATTACATGTGGGTGGCATCATGCATTCATTTAATCACGTCCACAGTGAAAACTTGAAAGTGCGAAAACAGTGAAAGCTACATTGTGTTCAGTACAAAATGTACTCCCTTTGGCCACATTATTATATGCATTATAAAAGTGCTGTGCTCTGTCTGTAACTCACAAACACAGTACTCATGAGGATGGTAAGATCTTGCACAAACAGTTGGTAATTTTGTCTGCATCCTTTTTGTGCTTTCTTAGATTCGCAGTGGTAAGCTGATGATCACCAACACCAGGAAGAGCGACGCAGGGAAATACATCTGCGTTGGAACAAACATGGTTGGAGAGAGGGAGAGTGAGATCGCTGAACTCACTGTGCTAGGTAACATTTGCTGCTTCGTTATTGCATTTCACACCGCTGCAGTGCTTCACTTAGTCGAAGCACCCTCTCAGTTCACAGTGGTTTAGTTTGCCAGGCCGCTATGTGAGGTCTTTGTCACCGGGGTATAATGACCCATTAATTACATTGATTATGCAGCACTACCCTCCAATCTGCCAGTTTTGGAGAGGTTTCCCACCAAACACGTGCTGAACATCTACTCTGCTACATCCAACACGACAACCCCTCAAACCTTTCAGCTCAAGAGCTCCCTGTGCTACCTCCAACACCCCCTATCCCAAATGTCTCTTTCCAGCCTCTATTCTCCATCCCCCACCTAACATTTACCATCAGAATAGAGCTCTTATCTGTATCACATGGTTAGATGGCCTTGGTTGAGGTTTTGGAGTATCGTGCCTCATAGAGCCATTCAAGGATATGAGAATAATCCTGCTGAATGCAAACACAGGTCAAAGTATGTTGTTCAACAGGTTGTGCATAATAAATGACTTTGAACGCTGACAGATGATTATAACTAGATTGTTTTTTTTCACACTCTATGATAATTGCAAAATGTAGTTGAATTTTCATAATTTTTCAAGTAGTTAGTTGAAGTGGTGGGAGCAGGCAGTATTTGTAGTTAATGTACTGATGATCAAATGTTGAAGTAAAAAAGCATTTTCTGGAAGGAGAAATATCACGTTTTCTGTACCATTCCTGAATTGTTGTGTACAGACTCTGCTCACATTTAATATATTAATTCCAAAGTAAATGTTATTATTATTATTTTGATCAACCCCTAAACAAAAGACATTATTGCACTTGGTAGAGTAAAGTTTAGACAAGCTACAGACAAGCTACACAAAGAGAAGAGTAAATACACAATTTTACAATTTTTAATTTTTTTTCTTAACAGTGCACATGTAAATGATGTAATCTGTACAGTAATAACACAAAAAAGTGCAGGGATAGAGATGGCCTTCATGACAGTGATGATTCTGACATTTGTGCTCATCGCTGCCCTCTAGAGCGCCCGACCTTCGTGAAGCGGCCCAGCAGTGTGGTGGTGCTGGCCGACGAGAGCGTGGAGTTCCACTGTGTTGTTCAAGGAGACCCAGTTCCCACTGTCCGCTGGAGGAAAGATGATTCTGACCTGCCTAAGGGCAGGTAATCCACAGAGGGCTTCTATACTCATTAATTTACCATGCAAACACAGTGTTCACGGCTTTCATCTCTTGATTGTGTGTGTCCGTCCTGCCTACAGATTTGAAATCCTAGAAGACCATACTTTGATCGTTCGCCAAGTGACCTCTTCAGATGAGAGCTCCTATACATGTGTAGTGGAGAACATGGTTGGAAAGTCTGAAGCATCGGCCACGCTCACTGTACACGGTCAGTACAACTTACCCCTCATATGTAATGTCCTCTAACCACAGCTACACCTTCTCTTTTATATACACTAACTTACTTTTAACAGGGCCTCAAATTTCCTTTTTTTAAAGTGTTGCAAGGCAGCTGCTTCGAGACTAACTGGAGAACTAATCCTGTCTCGTATTGTCACAACTTAAAAGGCAGTGACTTTTACCTTGCCTTTTATCCAGACCTAGTTTTCATTATTGCGCCTCAGGCTGCTGTTGCTCTCAAGACAGTACAGACAGGCAGAATTATCTCCTGGGTTTTTCTGTGCGTTTTTTCCTTTTCACTTCCTGGCTTGAGGTCATATAATGTCTCCAACAGACTCCAGTTCTAAATAACAAGTGGTATAGGACATTGCAGCAGTTTGTTTACATTACTGTTACAGTAATGTCCTGCATAAATCGAGAAGAGCATGCAAAGTAAATGTTTACGTGACCGAAGAAAATGGATTTATTTGGTCTGAGGTGTCCTGCTACACTGACACCCTTTAGTTCTTCAGTCAGTGAGAAATGAGCAGTAAGACACTTCTCATATGTGAGACACTTCTTATATATACAGTGCGTGTATATACTGTATACACACACACACACACACACGTTTGTATGACTATCCCCATAGGGACACTCAATTGACGTAATGCATTTCCTAGCCCCTTAACCCTTACTTAACCATCACAACTGAATGCCTAATCCTATCCTTAACCCTAATCCTAACCTTGATCTAAATGCAACCCTAAAACCAAGTCTTAACCCTTAAAGAACGGTCTGGACCCATTTTGTCCCCACGGTGACAGGATGTCCCCATGGGTCGGAGTGTAGTTAGGTTACAGTCCCCACCGGGATATAAAAACAAAACACACACACCCACACACACATAAACACACAACAGTGGCACAGTGGGTGAGACAGACTGTGAGGACAGTCGAACTTAATTAAAGATAAGGCAGGGCTGGTCGCATGCTGAGAAATGACATGGTTCCAATTACATCGTCTTCCTCTCCCTCTAAAAACCTGAGAAAACGAGCATCAGGGGGGGCATAGCTAATTTGGACACGGAATGGACAAGGGCAAGAATAACTGGCAGATGGGTAGAAGTTGTATTATGGGAGGAAACGGAGAGCCATCGAGATGAATGTGTGTTTCATAATTAAATAAAAAAAATATTCTCTGTGGTAGCCTAGGCTCAGTCATCGCTATAGTCCTCACCACAGAATCATTTTTACTGACTTAGAGCATTTGGTTGATATTAAACAGTTGCCATTTGAAACAGATGTAGCAGGCCAAGGAGCTTACTCATTGCAAGGTTTGCACAGGTCCCAAGTAAGAGATCAAGTGACTCTTCAGCGCTGTGCTCACTAAAATGCTCTGTCTTTTTTCAGGCATTAACTTGGGAGATTAAAAAAAAGTTGCCTGTACAGTACAAGATACTGGATACACACGGGGTGCTTAAACCCAGCTTTTCTGCAAAATCATGTGCTTTGCTTTTCTTGAAAAGACATTCTTTGAACACAAAAAATGTTGAGCAATAACCGCAGTCATCCTCTCACAGTAGTTCCAAAACCAGCTGGTTAGCAAACCTTTCATTTCACTATAAATCTAGTTTACAGATGTCAAAAAGCACAATAGATCCCATCTCAAAATGTGTGGTTGTTTGTGTAGTGCATTTAGTAGAGCGGATGCCTGCACAGCACCAGCTACTCCCCCTTCCACCCTCTATACAGACCCAGCACTCCTTCCTCACCCCTGACAGGTTTGTGTCCTCATTAGGAGATTATATCTTTGCCCAAAAGTGCATAAAGACTGTCTGGCTCGGTAACTTAAACCAGCAGTAGCATACACTTTTCACACCTCACAGTCAACTAGTCTGCCGGTCTGTTGCCTCTAATGGGGGCAAAACAGCATGTCTTGTCCTTTGACATTTGTTTTTTGCTTTTTATATTCTGTTCCAAAAGGAAAGTCTTTTGTGTACTTAAAATGTATGCATCAGTGAAATGTCCACATTGACCAGGTTTCTCTATGAGTTCAAATTTAATTAGTCATTAAAATATAGAAATGTGTATTGTTCTAATGTTTCTTTCTCTTATTTTTTACATTTGTTTCTCCATATGTGTGAAGATGAATGATGAAATAAAACAACAAGTTAGGGAAGAAATATTATAGAAAGAAAAGGAATTAGAACAGCAGTATACAATGCAAGAATGGCAAGTACATGTACATCATAAATCATGTATGTGTACTTGTAGACATGTGTTACTGACTGTCTACTGTTCTTTTATTTTCTGTTGTGCTCACTCATTCAAGCATGTACCACCATTGTTCACTGTAGTTCCATGTTCCTGTATGTGCCTTCAGTACTCATTGCACTGTTCTTTTTTTGTGTCTTTTCCCTTGTAGTCAATACTGGTAAGTTGTCATCCATCCCTCATCCACCATCAGACAGCAACAGGAACTCATGAGCCCCTGTTTTTGTCCTATCTGGCACTGTAATTCCATCTACCAATGCAGTATGTAATTTATGTTTTGTGTTGGTAAATGAATATAATTTGCTTTTTTTTTCATTTTAACAAGGTAAATAATGACTGTTTGTTGCTACATACACACTTTTTATGCATACTTAGATCTCAAACTGGCACTGATGAAAATGTATCAGGCTGCCATGTAATAACAGTAACTCTTCCTCTGCAGTGCCCCCAGCATTTGCCATACGCCCCAGGAACCAGGTGGTGGCAGTGGGCAGGACGGTCACCTTTCAGTGTGAGGCTACTGGAAACCCACAGCCTGCTATCTTCTGGCAGAAGGAGGGCAGCAAGGTGAGACTGACCCTCAGTCTGTCATCACACTAAATCACTGCTCAGTGCAAATCAAGCCAGTGAATGGGTTTCTAACTCTGCGATCTCTCTCTCTCTCCTCCAGAGCCTCCTCTTCTCCTACCAGCCTCCGCAGCCCTTCAGCCGTCTTTCGGTCTCCCAGATGGGCAGTTTGACCATTACCGATGTTCAGCGCTCTGATGGCGGCTTCTACAGCTGCCAGGCGCTCAACATCGCTGGCAGTGTTATTACCAAAGCTCTGCTGGAGGTCACAGACTGTGAGTAATGATGTAGTGTAGTGATGGAGGGCAGATGGGGGGGGCTTGTATTCTGAACATTTCTTGCTTCAATGTTTTGTCTTTTGACTAAACACGCTGCTTTTGCGGCTGCAGTTTTTCTTTGTTGAGCATGTGTATCAGGCTGCAAACTGGCCTTGGTTGCAGACTGGGGAGAGCTACCCACCCCTATTGGTGTGGTAGCTGGCCTTGGTTACTTGGTGTCAGGGGAGGGATTTCAGACTTATCTCTCCAGTAAAAATTTAATTTCTTAACTCACACAGTATATAATCTAAATTATTAGGACTAGGAAAAATAGAATAATGATGAACCATTGTCCCTATAGTTTCTATTAATACAACAGTCTGTGTTCTGTTCTACTGAAGATTTCTGTCTGCAGGATGGACATGATGTGTTTTTAGACACTTTTATGAAAACTGTTCTGAGAGACTGCCATCCAAATCCTAGGTGATGAAATAACTGTGTTAATTGTTTAAAAAAAGCAATTTAAATGTGCTCGCAGGCCCACTCCGGTAATTACACACCGCCAGCAAAGTCTACAAGCTCCCAATTAAATGACCTGTGTGATCATGAATACATGTGTCTGGGTAAATTTGTACCATGTACATATATTAAATTAATGAAGATAATTGCTTCAGGCTTAAACAGACATTTACTGCATCCACACATTGAGTTGTTCTGTGTAGCCCTATTAGTTCTAAAGGATAATTTGCTGCTCGTATTGGGAGTGCCTTGTAGGGAAATGAGAGGCATCCACTGAGTGAAAAATCTGTTGCAGGTAATGGAAATAAAAAAGATGGGGTCATGTTTTATGTAATTTTTTCAGCGTTCTATAGCACTGCACTATCGTCTGTACCTGTTTCTGTCTAGTCTCCCCTCCCCCAAATTCTCTCCACCCCACCACACTCCCTCTCATCCCCATTTGGAGTGGTGCATTTGTATGGAAATATCTGGTCCGTATTACCTCTGGCAGTTTTCAAGGCATGTTTCCATCACCTTTTTTTTTTGTATTTTTATTTATTTATCTCGAACCTCTGCCCCCATCCACAGGGTTTTAAAATGTAAGAGAGAGAGAGAGAGAAGAGAGCTCTGTTATCTAAGTGGGATTGTTATTAGTTGGGCTTTGCGTCGTGATTGGAGCCGACTCCAGCAGAACCTACTGCCGAGTGAACGATTAGTTGCTCTCCGCTGGAGGGGAAAAGTTGATTTCTTTTTCCTTCACTGCCTGCACAGCCACCTAAACCCATTGTTCTCTCTTTACCAATTTGCCTCTCAATATCTTTCCCATCTTATCTGTCTTTTCATTTTTTGGCAGCATTTCATTTTCATTTTCTCTACTTTCATCTTTCTCACTTTTATTTCTCTCTCTCTCTTTTCATGACTTTGATCTTTTGAGGACAACATTTCCCAATTTCCAGTTCCATAATATACTGTTGACAGTGTACAGTTTTCTGGCATTTTGCCTTCATTCAGTAGAGATACAGACTGGAAAGGGCAGGAAGAGAGAGAGGGATGACATGTGAATGAAGGTCGCCGAACGGAATCGAACCAGAGACATTGTCATTACATTGTCTTAGCCACTGTAGCTCAGCCCATAGTCTTGTGATGGACTTCAATTAAAAAACCCTTTTTAACTTTAAATGATAGAAAATACACCATAAAAAACACAAAAGCACAGCACCAGAGACTGACATCTTTCTGCTACCCTCATGAAACAAAAACAAGTGTTTTAGTTACCTAAGGTAAACCCTTGCTTTACCCATATTTTACTTACAATCACCACAATGTTTCTTCAACCTCAAACAGATGCTTTTCGTTGCCTAAACATGACCGCAAAAACCTTAATCATGTTTTAGCTGGAAAAGCTTTTGGAGGCAAAACAATGAGGCAAAGACAATTGTTCATTGTACAACATGAAAGTGTGTGTGCAGTGAACAGGGACTCACTCCATTTCAAATGAAAAAGTACAGGTTTAGAGTTTCAATGAAAACTTGTTTGTAGCAGACAGCATTCACTTCCTTCCTTGGATTTGAAAATGTCACAAATGAATATAAATAACTATTACTTTATACTTTGTTTTGTTGGATTTGCTGACCGATAATTATTTCAGTATTTATTTGATGTGAGTGGCTCTCTTATTCCAGCTGTGTGTTGCATTGTGGGACGACAGTGTTCCATCATCACACGCAAAAGCAATTTTAGAATGCACGCTGGCATTTTATTTTGTAATGTTCCGAATGTGACAGCGCTACCTAGTCTGCTCGAAATACTACACAGTCTGCTGAAAACACGTGTTAACATTATTACTCCTCCACTTTTCCCCTTTTTTTATTAGCTGGGTCAGACCACACTCCCCCTGTGATTAAGCAGGGTCCACTCAATCAGACTGTGCCTGTGGACAGCACTGTGGTCCTGAGTTGCCAGACCATTGGCTCTCCACCTATTACAGTCCACTGGAAGAGGGACGGTGTGGTAGTGTCTCCCGTGGACTCCCGCATGTCCATAACAGACACGGGATCACTGGAGATTCGCTATGCTAAGGTAGGGGATGAAGTGATACAGCAGCTGGTAATTAGCAGTTAAAGTGAATGCATTGAGGCAAACCAACCCACTGATATCTGTCACTGTGCTTCCCCTCCTCAGCTGGGAGATACAGGCTCCTACACTTGTACAGCTTCTAGCCCAAACGGAGAGGCTTCCTGGACGGCGTACTTACAGGTGGAGGGTACGTTACACAAACTGAGATAAAGGTTGTGAATACATACTGAAGAGGCCTCTGTCGTGTGCATTAATGTTGGTATCTCTGTGGCAGAGTTTGGAGTTGTGGTTCAGTCAAACCACCCTGTCGACCCGAACCTCATCCCCAGTGCTCCCTCTAAACCTGAAGTGACGGACATCAGTCGTAACTCTATCACTCTGTCGTGGAATTCGAACCCCAGTGCTGGCACACCACCCACATCTTACCTAATCGAGGCATTCAGGTTGGACATATCTAGGATGCAGCATGTTTAACTAATCACTGTATATTGAATTTATCAAGCTTGATGAGTGTGATCTGTGTGTTCATATCTCCACCTCTCCCTGCAGTTATACGTTAGGCAGCAGATGGGTGACCCTTGCTGAGAATATAAAGACACAGACCTTTGTCGTAAGGAACCTGAAGCCTGCTACTGTTTACCTGTTTATGGTCAGAGCAGTGAATACGTATGGCCTCAGTGACCCTAGTCCAATCTCTGACTCTGTCAGAACACAAGGTCAGTGTGTCTGCTTTTCATTCTTTCTTAGCTTAACTTGACATTGAACAGACATCACATAAGGCACAGAGAAGCTGCATGGTTTTTTTTTCACTTCAAGTGAATGCACCATTGTTGCTATTTCACTTTTCTTCATCCTTATGTACCAACAGACAGCACTTTCACCATGCAAGGAGTGGATCACCGTCATATCCAGAGGGAGCTGGGAGATGTGGTTATCCACCTACACACACCTACCGTCCTTTCATCTTCTGCTGTCAGGGTGCAGTGGATGGTAAGAGGACCATACCACATTGACTATCATGTACACAGTTAACAGTTTTTGCTAAATGTACTTTCTGCCAGGGTTCAGATGAATATGGGAAAAGGTCAAATGTGCAGTTTTACTAGTAAATGTAAACACATCAACAAATGATATAAAAGTCAAGGGGTTAGGAATGTGAAAATAAACAAGACTGTCTGTAGCTGACAGAGCTTTTATCTGGGACTATTATAGAGCAGACTTTTACCCTCTGATATGTTTTTCCCTTATTCCTCCAAGCAACATGAAGAGGTGAGCTCTCAGTGATGAACGAGCAAATGCATTTTCAACAAAGATACAGTGAAACATCGAGATCTAAATAGTTCAGGTGAAGCATCCAGGATAAAACTGTCTTGTGTGAAAGCCAAGTGAAGTGTTTAAAAGATTTATTTCATACTGAAATTACATGTGGTTTTCTCTCTCAGCATTTATCAGCAGACTATAAATCCACTGCAAAAAGAAGTGAATTTATCTTTGATGTGATACATTGTGCTTTGTTCCAAACACCTAGAAATTTATTTGCAGTATTTTCCTGAGTGGATGGGTGTTCAGATATGTCTGTGCCTCCACAGAAATTCTTTTAAGGCATCCTTTGTCATAATTATGTGGTTTAAATGGAAAGTGCTTCGTCCTCTCCTGGCTTGATTTTAACCAGAACCATGCTGAGGGGAAACTATTAATGGCCTCATATTGTGGTTTATGGTGAGAATTCACAGATATGAGGAAATGTTCATCTATATTGCCCTAAAGGCAAAGGGAATTAACTGAGTTTTAACAGACCCTTCATGTGGGATGTTCACTCTCACACAAGATGAGGCTCTAATCTCCTGTTTATATTTTTGCTCGAACTCATATGCACAAGCCTCAGACATTACAGCAATAATAACTACAGTACATCCACACATCTCTATTCAGTCCCAGTTTAGTTACTGGTCTAGTTGCAAAATGGGCTTCACTATCACATGTTATGACAATTAAGCAGCATGCTCTATCCGTGCATCTCCACTAGGTCGAGCAGCAGTCCCCATACATCCAGGGTTACAAGGTGCTTTACAGGGCATCCGCTGAGCACGGCCAGCCGGAGGGGCAGTGGAGCGTCCTGGAGGCACGCACCCCGCGGGAGGATGGGGTGGTGATCGGTCAGCTGAAGAGAGGATCCATCTACGAGTTCAAAGTGCGGCCCTTCTTTGATGAGTTCCAGGGAGCTGACAGCGAGGTGAAGGTGGTCAGGACACTGGACGAAGGTGACTCTCTCAAAACTTTTGTTGTACAATATGAAATGTATTTATAGATTGCTGAGAGGATTTGAAAAACATTGCTGCAACTAATTTCTTGACACAGAAGCCAGGTTGATTTTTTTTTTTACGGTGCAAAACTGTACACAGCCTCAGATAAGACTGTGTTAATGTCTGCATGGTTAACTGTATGCTTCATCGTCTCAGCCCCTAGCAGAGCACCCCAGGGCGTTACAGTGACAAAGAGTGATGCCAATGGGACTGCCATTCTCATTGCTTGGAAACCGCCTCCAGAACGGGAAGAGACTGGAGTCATTCAGGAGTACAAGGTAGGAAAAGAAGCCTCCTGCCCTCTTCTGTTCTCATGCTGCGAATCATGCGTATCCCAGTTAAAGTATAAATGGCATCTTTGTGAGGCTTTGCATCAGTGCCTCTAGTGTTGTTGGATGTGTCCCTCAGGCGATCACTGTCATCTCGTCTCCTCCTCACCTTCTCTTGACAGATCTGGTGCCTGGGTAATGAGAGTCGGTACCATATAAACCAGTCAGTCGACAGCTCCACCTTCTCTGTGCTCATTCCCGGTCTGGCACCAGGAATTCGCTACAGTGTTGAAGTTGCGGCTAGCAATGGTGCTGGACCTGGGGTCAAGAGCGATGTCACTTTCTTTCAATTAGGTGAGAGCCCACCCAATAATGTTTGTTTACTAAGCTGTTACAAAACTAGGCCCAAAAACCAGTGCTAGTGCCTCAGGCACAAAACTTCTGTACTGTTCCATAGCCCCCTTTTCACTACAGACTGTTCATTTAAAAAATCAATAATGCACCATATTTTGCTTTGACTAACTTTGAGGTTTTTAACAATACTTTTGTACAAGCCCTGATTCCAGCATTCCACAACTTTCACAGTCTTTTGCTGCCCTGTCTCAGACGTTTGAAACATGTTTGCTGCCATCAAACTCAGAATAAGAATATGTTTACAAAATCAATGAAGTTGGTGAGGTCAAACATGAAATATGTTGTCTTTGTCCTGTCTTCAATTCAGGATTGACAAATTATCACATTCTGCTTATGTATTACACTATGCTCCAATTTCTTTTTTTCAGAATACAAGCACTTCTTCATTTCTGTTGTTTTCATGCACATTTAATGATCTCTCTCTCTTTCTTCTTTTACCGGTTAGACTCTGCAGGCCAGATGATGGATATCAGTGAGGAAAGAGACACTTTGTCTCAGATCTCAGATGTGGTGAGGCAGCCTGCATTTATCGCTGGCATTGGCGCCACCTGCTGGCTGGTTCTCATGATTTTCAGCGTGTGGCTCTACCGTCACCGTAAGAAGAGAAGTGGCCTCAGCAGCACATACACTGGCATCCGCAAGGGTGTGTGTTTCTCCATTGTAATTGTACTTTAGAAAAGAAGATATATATATAGTGAGATGCATATATGTTTAAGATGCTCACCATATAGGCCAAGCATGTGTAGGCACAACAGGTTATCATGTTACTTCAGTGGGTACATTTGAAGGTCGTTAGATTATAGAAGGGATCAAGCCATGACACGTCGCCGCCACACTAAACAGCATTTCAGTCTTCATCTCAGTGACATTAAGGAATATTTTTAGAGACTGATAAGCAAATCACATCAAAGGGTGAAAAATACTCTGGCCCTAATCTTTCCTTGACACAAAGACTTCAGAAACAAATTTGCATTTGCGACTACGCCGACAGTCAAAGGCTGACCTTTAATCGCTCATTTGTAGAGTGTCATTTCCTCCACACAGCACAGTTCTTACAGGCACAAACCTGTCAAGCTGCCATTACCACGTCGGCTACAATCTTGCTGTTATTTTCCCCCTATCTCTCGGGTTGCCTGTCACCCCCATTAACCTTCACCTGGACACACATGTCAAAGACAGAGGCAGCAGTAAGCCAGATGGCATGTGGTTATTTAAATGTTTGTACACATCAGTTTTTCGCATGAGGAGATGTCTATCACACAGCAGAGAGTACATGCATAGATATACCTCAAATCTCACACTGTGAATTACAAAGCACATTCAGTATCAATGATAGTAAAGTTTATTGAAATGATTTCAATTTGCCCATCTTACTCCCCTTCCCTGTCTTTGTCTCTCCATACAGTCCCATCATTCACCTTTACACCTACAGGTATGTACAGTATGATACATCTTCTAATGTTTGTTGTGTTTTTTTTAGCAAGTAAACTATTAGAGTCATTATATTTTTATCCATTCAAACATTGCATGATAAATCTCCACTCTTTGAATGATTTTTAAGATATGTGCAATTTTTTTTTTTTAGAAAAGACAGCTGAAAGATTCCCCAAAAAGTTGTTAATGGAATATATATAAATGGCATTTTACAAACATCTCAACACAGAATACAGAAAAAAATAAAACCAAGAGAGATTGAATGACAGAAAACATCACCAAGAATATGAGCTAAAAGAGTTCTTCTCTAAAGTAGAAACCACACTGTACAGTACATGATAGCAGTGGTAGCATGTAAATATGTATTTGAATCAAATTATGGCCTTGCTGATTCTAATTAAGCAACAATGATTTTGCATAAACATTTAATTGGTGAGTGTGCGCCACGCCCGCCTGCTCCCTAAATAAGTAAAATGTGCAATCTATTCTACAGGAGAATTTTTATTTGTTTGATGTTTTACTGGTGGTGGAGGAGAAACTGCCTCAAACAGTGTTTCTGAATCAGTTCTGTCGCTGTGCTGAGATCAGTAAAGGCACAGGCAATTATTTGTGTTGTCTTCATGCACATTAAACCATAGCGTCAGACTTTGTGCTCAATCGATGGAAGCATGTATTGAAGTAAGTCTAGACTTTTGACTTAAGATTTCTGCTTCGAATGTCTGCCTCCCTTTCATGGTTTTTCTCTGCCTTTGGCACTTCCTCTTTTTGACAGCTCATCAAGGTTTAATGTTTTTCTGTTTCTCTCTGCAGTCGCATATCAAAGGGGAGAATCTGTTTGCAGTGCTGGCAGGTGAGTGATATTTTTGTTCCTTTGTGTTATATAAGGACTAACAGTGGAACTGCATTTACCTTGTGGAAACACTAGGGGGAGGTGTCTTCCTGCTATAGATGGTGCACCCCTTGCATCCACCCCATGCTCATTCATCAGCCAAATATGAGAACAGCAGGTTTTGACTGACAGCACTGTGGTCCACCTTGTTGCAGACCTGGTCTTCTCAGCATGGGTGAACCTCTGAACCAGCTGTGGCTGCCAGACAATTGGCCAAATGCATGTGCCAATCACAAGGACTGTAGCATCAACTGCTGCAACAACGGCAATGGCACCAGTGACAGTAACATGACAACGTACAGCCGACCAGGTTAGCGCAGTTCACGTCATAGTTCTAGTGCCGCTGAGATACATGTAGCATGTCGAGTGAAAATCAAACATTTTCCAATAATATGCCGAAGCTTTGTGTTCACGGGCTGCTTTGTTTCATGTCCCCCTTCAGCTGACTGCATAGCTAACTATGGAAATCACCCAGAGAACAAGCAGGGGGGACAGCTTGGTTCTGAGACGGCCATTTACAGCGACGTGAACCTCTCCAACAAGCTCAATGAGATTAAAACGTTCACCAACTCCAACTTGTGCTATGCAAGTCCAGGCGGCGATTCAGCAGCCACATATGAGCCCATCCCATACGCCACCACACAGCTCATTCAGGCCAGCATTAAGAACAAGGCAGCCACCAGTGGGGCTAAAGCAGAGCCGCTGGACATCCCCTGCTGGAAACAGCCACCCAACTTGCCTCCAATACCAAAGGAGATGGCGGCACAGATGCAGTACAACATAATGGAGCAGAACATGCTAAATAAAGGTAAAACAAGGTTGAATTTGATTTCCTTTACACCATTTCTATGAAAATAAGAAACATGTTGCAAATTTGCTCTCTTCTTTGTCTTCAGACCATCTGCAGGGAAGCGAAGGCATGATCCATCCCAAAACTATCCCTTACAACCAGAGCAGAGATCACAGCACAGGAGGCTCACACCACAGCTCAGACAGAGGCAGCAACAGCACCTCAGGTAAGGCCAACAGCTACACTGCACAGCAGTGAATTTTAATGAGGCAAGCCATACGTCTGTGTTTATGTGGCTGTTTGCTTCTCATTTCACAGGCAGTCAGAATCAAAAGAAGGGAATGCGGGCCCCAAAGATCCCAAAACATAATGCAGTAAACTGGGGAGAGGCCCTGTCTCCTCCCCATGCTAATGCCTGTGACTGTGATGACTATAGCCTACCCATGGAGAGGAGGTATGGGGGAAAATATACAGCACCAAATGTATTACTTTATAACATCCAAGATATTGCAGAACATGTCATGATAAATTACAACTATTGCATATTATGTTGCTCCTCAGCAAACTTTAGCCCACCTTATTAAACTGACTGAAAAAAAATATGAAAGTGATAATTGGAGATATACTGTTACCTGCAAACCTTCTCCCAATACATGACCATATTGTCACAGCTAAACTAAACTAATTACACAATATAAATTTTTGTCATTTTCCGACAGCTGGTTTACTACAACAGCAGGTTTTATATCATTGGAATTACTAATAAAATGCATGCATTCAAGAGGTGCAATAAAAAACAGATGGTGCAGAAAGCTTTTTGTTCGTCTTTGTAGGTCTTTCTGTGATGAAAATTTGTGTTTGGATGGAGGAGTGAGGGATTTGCATTGATGCCTAATGGGCTGTGACTAATGTGTCAGGACTTGCAGCACCCCTCATTCCTTTAGCCATTACCTCATGTCAGTTGTCCTTTTCTTATCAGTTTTGATCCAGAGGAGAGAATAGAAGGCTGCCCGACTCCACCGGTTAGAGGGGCGGCCTCATCCCCCACTGAAGTGTCCTATAGTCACCCACCCATCACATCACCACAGGGAAACCTGAGCAATGGCCTGCATGATGGAACCGAGCACCTCAGGTAACCAGATAAAACCTTCCTGACACTGCACCATTTTTAACTGACGCTTCAATTTTTTTGTGTGTGTGTTGTGACAAGACTTTTTTAATGCACTTTCCAGCCACTCTCGCCCTCTTTCCCCGACACACACCTACAGCTCCATACCCCTCTGCATGGACACCGACGGGCAGGAAGAGGATGAGGAGGAGGCCGAGGAGGAGACGGACACAGAGCTCGCTGAAAGTCACCACAGCCAACACCACAACAGGCAGAAGCACAGACACCAGCTGCACCAAGCCTCTCCACACAAGCTGCTCCTCCACGGGCTGGAGCAGACCCCAGCCTCCAGCACCGGGGACCTGGACAGATCAGTCACAGGGTCCATGGTTAACAGCTGGGGCTCAGCGTCTGAGGACAACATCTCATCAGGCAGGTCCAGTGTCGTCAGCACTTCGGAAGGGTCCTTCTTTACAGACGGCGATTTCAACCAGGCAGTGGCCTCGTCGCGAGATATTGTCGGCCTGCGCATGTGCAGATACCCAGAGGAGTCAGGTGAGAAGGCTCCTGTGGAAGAAAGGTTTGATTTCGTGTTCATAGGCATTAGCTGCACTTTTGACCTGGCTCTCGGGACAGCAATGTCCGCCTGCCATTCAGTCCACCGCTTTGGTCCACTGAAATAACAAGACAACTGCTGTACAGGATGGACTGCCATGAAAAATTGTACAGACATTCATAGTCCTCAGAGGATGAAGCCGACAGCACTGAATTTACTGATGCCTTGACTTTTCCTCTAGTGCAACTTAAGGTTGACATATTTGGTTTTGAGTAAAAAAAATTTGACAGTTTTTGGATTTTTTTTTTCAATTAGATGCAGGTATTCAGGTTACCAAGAGGATGTATCTATTTTATTATTTTGGTGATTCCCTGAACTTTTCTGTCCCTGCAGTAATAGTCTGTTGGTCAGTTTCTTTAGGAATTATTTCTGTAGACCCAAAATAAATCATTTCTAATTATTGAAAAAACACTTCTGACACTTCAAGTAAAATTAATATTTATATTACATGTCAGCTTTAAGTTTACTGTTATTTTGTAACATTTTATGAGCTCTAAACATTTGTGCTAAATCTGTGTGGTGATTTCAGGCCGGCTGCACCAGCGACCCAGCAGCCCCATGTCCACAGACAGTAACATGAGTCCTGCAATAACACATAAGAGACCCAGGAGGCATAAACAGAACCAGTCTGGTCAACAGGGATACCAACCCAAAGATGTCTTCAACGATGGTAAAGGCTGAACCAAGAGTGAGATCAGAGATTTACTCCTGTTTATCGAAGCTAACATTTAGATCTCTGTGCTCCGCTGTGTCCCCAGACTCTTGCATGCCTCTGAGTTTCTCCAGCCAGATGTCCCACGGTGACTACAAAGTGAGGGGGGCCACGCTGCCTCGGATGGGCTCCGGGGAGACCCGGGGGCGACGAGGCAGCACTGGGACTCACAGGGTCAAGGAGGCTGCATGTGAGCAGAGAGAGAGCCAGGACAAGCACAAGACTCCACTAGGAGGAAAAGGAAGCAGCAAAAGCCGACAGCACTCAGGTACTGGATGGGTTATATTGCAGTCTTTGGACTATTTTAATAACCAGTTGAGTGACTAGCCAAAAATAATGTTTTCCACCTTGTCTCTCCTTCAGAATTTGGGGACATCTTTCTGTACAGTCGTCCCTCTTTCCCATCAGGTCAAGCTCAGAGGGAGCCTGATGGTACTAATTCATCCAGCTTTATGTCATGTGGAGATTCGAGGACCAAACAGAGAGGACAGGTGGCACCTACAGGACAGGTGGAAGAGGTAATTCAGAACTCTGTTAGCTGTCTGATGTAAATGTCTTTTGCCCAAGTGTGTTTGTTTTTATCATTTGTGACAATTTAAGTACATTAAGTGCAAAGAGAGACATGTGACACAATTTTGTTTCCACAGTTCCTAAACAGCTAAGAAGCAATGCAAGCACAAAAAGGAATTTCCTACAGTTGCTTCAGACGAAGGACTATGACCTTTACCATATGGAAAAAGACTGCACAATACATGCTATTGTTTTCTACTTCAAATTTCTCATTAGGTGTTGGAAAAAAAAAGAATAAGAAAAAGTGCTCTCATGTTTAAGTCTGTGGATCGATGCACTGTTTATCGTTTGCTTTTTGGGCGACCAGCCTCCAGGAGCCTGAACTGCTGGTTGCTCAGCAAAGTAAGATGAATGCACATTTGATGGCGGTTGTGAGTGTCTACGCAAATATTGTCCATTGTGACTGCTTGACGCGGTCCATACATGATCTTTGCTTGTCAGTTGTCTTGTTACTTTACTGTAATTGTTATTCAGTCATTACCAGCCATCTTGTAAATTCTTGAAATTGTTTACTGCCACAAAAGTGCTTCAAATTCAAATTTTATATAACAGTGTTAATGTTTTATAAGTGATGTACATCTTGTCTTTGTATTATTTGTTCTAGTTTGGTTATAAAAGCACAATCATTTAATTTTATTCTAAGTCATTATGATATGAAAGCAGGAGGAAATCAGTCTTTGGAGTCTTGTTAATCATTTCGTCGGTTCACTTCAGGCTGAGAAAATGATTGTTAATTGTGATTGTGCATTCAGTTGCGTACATTTGAGCTGCTTTCATTCAGATTTGAACTATCTGTTGTGTGTACTGAGAGAATTGCATGCAGATTCACCTGTAGGAGGTTTCACTTACCATCAACTGCTTTGTACTTCCTTTGGGATGATAAAAAAACCTAGTCATGGACTGGTTCCATTTATTGTTTTCTACACTGAGTCTGTTTCATTTAGCCCCGTGCTCCCTTGACCTTGGCCATAGCTTCTGGAGTAAGGCTGGACAATACACTTAATTTATTGTGTTACTGATTATGAATTTCTTAAATTCACTCAAACAGCAATTTTCAATAAATATTGTCTAAATCCCTGATAATGAAACTGAGTGTTCAGACAGCCAATCTGCCCATAGTCCACAGTCTAATATAAGGAAGCCAGTACAAGAATGAAAATATTATCAGGCAGTAATGTATTGAAAATATATATATATATAGTGTTTATTTATAGTTATAAAGTTAAATTTACATTGTGCTATAGATTTTGGTCATATTGTCCAGCCCTATTCTGTAAGTTATATATGGAACTAATATGTCACTTTAACTGCTCTGTTTGAATAAATATTGCTGTTCCTTAAGCAACAAAAGCAAATTATCTTTTAACTCCTTCTTTTTACCCAAATCTATATTTATCTATCCTCTTTGTCGTTTCAAATGAAATACTGATTTTCACGAATAATCAGGAAAAGCAAAAAGCTTGTGCTACTATGACCTGTATGACTGTATGGGGAAAAAAAACACAAAATAACAAAGATCTTGACAGACAAACTTTGAACTCAAATCTTAAAAAAAAAACACACAAAATAACACAGAAACAGTCAGACTTTTTTTTTTTCTTCAAGACCTTGAGATATCTCGCAAATAAATTTGTGGAATTAATTTTTCTTCTTGAATGACTCATGAATAATATTAAGTTCAAGCAATTTTATCTAATAAGAAACATTATTGAATGGACTTGGTTTTTAAAATGATAAAATATCCCGGACCATGAATGGCTAGTAAAATATATATATATATATAAATTAAGTAACTGTCAGTGACTTAGACTCTGAAATATGTTTAAAAGAAGATGAAATTTAAGATGCACTTTTCCAAAATGCAGCCATGATCTATGAGAGTCTTATTGATTGAATATGAAGAAGTTGCCAGTTTTGATTATCTATAATTAAAACATCTATATGGATGTTTGTTCACTCATGTTGTTTCAGTTCAGTTCCTGATTTCCAGCTGTCACCAGGTTTTGCTGAATGTCTCTCAGTTTGTCCCGCAGGTAAACCCATCTGACTCTGTGCTTGTGAGGTGAGGTGGATGAGGAAGAGGGGAGAAAGGAAAACTGTGAGGATGTGATGAGACATGCTGTTTAATTAACCTCACTTATGAACCTTCATCAACAGAGCAGCTGTGTGGTGCTGAAAGAAAGTCTGTCACGCGTCTTTCAGAGTCTCTGTGTGTGTGTCGGGTTCACACAGTAAGTGGTGCATCATCAACAAATAATTACATTGATTTTATAATTACTTCGAAGTCATTGTGATTTATTAACAAGGTTGATCCTGAACCAACTCAACGCAGCAGTGGTAAGAGAGGTAAGTAAGTATTGTGACCTTTGTGATCCTTAATGTCAGATTGTTTTAACTCAGCGTGATTCCTGCTGATTTCACGCAAATGTGAACAGACTGTGACTGCCTGAAAAACCAAATCCAGGACTCAAAATCCCTGATGAACTAGTTTGGAGAATGTTCACTTTGTCTCTAGATTACATTTTGATAGGTCGTTGTTAGGTGTTTCTTTTTTGATTGTTTTCCAATTGTAATAAGGTATTACAGTAAAAATATTAGAATTGAATGAAAAAATTATCCCAAACACTTAAAGAAGCTCATGTCAATATTTTTTGTATATTAACAACGACTGTGTATGTGAAAGTCTTGCTTGTAGTAAAAAAAAAAATCCACAGACAATTATCACCTCATTCTGCAGTTTCCCTCTGGAGATGGTGGAGACCAAAGCTGGAGGCAGAGGGAGCATTAATATTGGATAGAAACACAACTCCACATAGACACTAACGTTTCTCAATGTCTGCTGAATATGTAAGTAGGTAGCTGTTTGCTAACAAGTTTGAAAGCATTTAGTTATGGTGCCTTCAAGTAGCCCAAAAAATCTGCAGTAACAAATTTAGCTTGTCAATGTCAGCAAATAAAAATGTATCAGGTGATAACAGTCTCCAGGTCAACTGACGCAGAGGGACTAGGATAATAATGAAAGCTTTTTTCAGTAATTAAAATCTTAGAATCTAATATTCCACTCACAAGTTAACTCCCTCCTTGGCTGTTTTTTCAATCATACTTGTCAGTGAAGTGCCGGATCAGTCCTTATACCTCCTACATAGACACAACAGACCCTGACAAAGTTTGTGGAAACCGATCATATAAAGCAGGATGAGGAGGAGCTCTCAGCACTTTAAGTCCAGAAACATTGAACTAGTTTATTACACCCACCCTCCTGTACACTCCCGTCACTTCAAACATTAGTATGTGTCTTGTAGCTGCAGTTTGTTCAGCCTGTGAACTGTTCTCACCCACCTGATTTGTGACAGTAGGTTGTGATTAAATGTGTAAAAAAAAAAACAACTCCACTTGCTCCTTTGCCACTCAAACTAATGTTCATCTAACAAATATGAACACTGCAGAGATGCTGTATAACTCCACAGTCAACTCAAAAACATTTTAAAAGTAGTGTTATTGTAATAGTTTGTCTACCATTGATTCAAATTCCGCTTCTGATACCACTGATCACAGCATACTCCTGGACCGTCTCGATAACTGCTTTCGCATCTCTGGCTCTGGCTCCCACATGGCGGACTTTTATTTTTTTCATGGAGTGAAAACTCTTACAGTAATTCCACCACTGTGTTATCTCTCAAAAGTTCAACATCCAAGAATCTCGGCGTTACACATGATCCATGCCTCTCGCAGCTCAGATGTCAGATTGGACTTTAAGGTGCTTCTGCTTACTCAAAAACATTGTAAATGGGCTTCCTATCTCTCATCTCATTAAATCGTATGTCTCATCCTGTGCTGTCTGCTCTCAGTATACCGGACTCCTATATGTCCCCACAGTTGAACAGAAGTCAGCTTCCCTTTTCAGCCTTTTCCCATCATGCCCCCTTTCTCTGAAATAATCTCCCTGCTGGCATCAGATGGTCTGACTCTGTTGAGGCCTTTAAATAAGTAATGTAAAATTGTGTATACCTCCTTTTTAGACTGTTATTTTTCTTAACTGCTGCTATCCCCTGTGCTGCTGTGACATGTGAATTTCCCCACTGTGGGACGAATAAAGGCTTATCTTATATTATCTTATCTTAAATTTAAACTGAACTCCTCTATTTGCTTTAACTTGCATTAGTACTTCTGCACTTCAGGCCTCGCACCACTTTAATTCCTGTGGGCTGGTTTGAGTCTCAATGAATCTATTAACATTAGCACCTATAGTACATATTTATCCTGCCGATGAGAATTCGACTAACAGACTGTAAAGTTTGCCCTCTCCTCCTTCTCTTCTGGCACTCAGGCTTCTCTGTGCTGGATCATCAGCCGTCCTGGGAGCTCTCTCTCTCTGTCTCTCTGTCTCGCTCTCTCTCTCTCCCCCTCCTGGCTGTCGGTGCCTCATCCAGTCGTTGGTCTGGATCTTCATCACCCAGGAGGATCGGCCTCTCACCCTCTCTCCCTAGTTTGCATGTTATTATCTCTCCCTCTCTGTGTTGACTTTCTTCTCCTCTCTGTGTGAATGGTGTTTGTGTGGACTGTCATCTGTGGCCAGGTCTCTGTGGTGGAGGGTCGATGGTGTTGTTCAGATCCTACTTAGTGGCTGCTCAGTTGTCCCCCTTGGATCCATCCTCTTCACTCATGTATTACAATCAATCAATCAATCTGTTCTGTCAAGGTTAAAAAAGACCTAAGTTTAAAATCACAAAGACATAAGTTCATGAGGGTTTAATGTTTATATAATATGTTTTTCATTAAAAATATCTAAAAGTTCATTAATGTATATTGTGCATATTGTGTATATGAAGGCATTTGCAAAGCAACAGTGACACCTACTGGCTTCTTTGGTACAGCTACAAATAACTGTCAATTTGTACAAAACTTTATTCAGGAAGTGACAACAAACAGCACGGAGTTAGTGGTTTGTTTATCTGTTCATCTGCTCGTGTCAGCACCTGCACACATCTTATGTTCGTGGTTGCATAGTCGGTATGTACAGTTTAATGTTAATATTGCATGTTATTATTTGAGGAAGTTTATAATTAGAAGCACGCTAGAAATTAATAATTTGTTGGTTTATTTCTCCAGTGTTCCCATTAGGCTATTAGCTACTCCGTTGCTCTCATGCTAACAGGTTGTTTACATTAGCATCTTGCTCAGCAGTTATATTGTTGTGTTTGCAATATAGTGTCTGCATTGTTGACGATTAAGTACATGTCTTATTCATGATACTGCTTTCATTTTCCTTTAGTTTTACACTTTTCTTGCCATCATTAAACCTGTGGACAACACCAAGTCAGAGTCTTGATGGGGAAAGGAGTTATCTACTGTCAGATATACACCACGTGTATCAAGGGCAGCACACAATCAATCAGTCAATCAATCAATCAATCAATCAATCAATCAATCATTTTGTCATCATAATTACTGATTTTCTGTTGTGAATCTATTAGGTACAAGCAGCATCTATTACATGACCCTTGATGCAAATTAGTCACTTGTGGTATTGAGCGATATAAATAAAACTGACTTGACTTAATCTGGAAGAACCTTACAAGCCACAGTAAGAAAATGGGTAGTTTTTTGATATTGATTACACACAACCAGACAAGGCATTGCTCAAGCAAACGACATGTAGCATGGAACATGATGTTTCTGTGAAGAGAAACGATGTCACTCTCGCATGCGATTGCTATTATTATTATCTTTCACGATAATTAAATGGTGACTGCATTTATGATGTTTGCCCATTTTCAGTAGGCGAGACGCACAAAAGCTACTTTCAAATGAACCTGTGAGATCTTTGGAGTGCTCCACTCGTGCAAACAGACTGACCTCCTTTAGCCTCCAGCTGCTATGACACAGTGCGATCTACCTTTTTCTGTCCAATTATCACTTCAAGCTAAATGGTGGGTGATTGTGAACTGGTGCTGTGGAAGGTAATGCCCACTTTAATCAACATGGCAGACCCAATGATTGAAATGAATTATTCCAGTAATTTGATTGCAACCAAAATGCATTACAGTAAGACTTAGTTGTGTGAGTAATGCTGTTGCCTTGTCTGGAAAACTACTTCTCAACACCATGAATGGCTCCTCATCTAGTTCTTTATCTCTCTGTTTTCAAGGACAACCATCTACAGTAGGTTATTCATGAGTGTCTACCTTGGTTGTGAAAAACATCTACAGTTTCTTCAGTGGAGTTTTGAACTAGTTAGAATGTAACTTGAATGTTAGTAATTGATGTTTTGTCCAAGCTCGAATACTCAAATTGTTGAAAGGGATGGTGAGCGTCATACAGGAAGTGGAGCTGTTTTAACCAATCAGAGCCATGAATGACTTCATTCTCATCTATTTCTTTCATTATTATTATTATTTATTTGTGCCTTTTCAAGAGAAACTGCCTACAGTCGGTTATTCGCAAGTGTTTGCCTTGGTTTCTAAGATACTGTGTGTGAATGTGTGTGTGGGCTTCTGCACGCTCGTGTGCGCTGCCAAATTTCATTTTCAATTTTGCTGTGTTTATCCAGCAGATTCTCTGCAATCTGTTGACAAAGAGCCGGCCATGACAGCTAGGGCAAATGTGGCAGGATTGCGAGAGAGGCTGACGGAAAAAGTGAAACTGATGGCTGTCAACCCTGAGCAACTCTTTATAAAGGGGACAGATCTATGGAGACAGTATGGGAGAGTGCTGCGCCGCGAATGAAAATGTCTCCTCTGACCTACCAGCTGAACTCACCATATGCCATGTAGGTGTTCAATTTTCTCCCATTATCACACACCAAATGTTGAATCTTAACATAATCCAAAATATCATCCTGCATTTGTTGTGGAAGTCATCGGAGAAGACGCGGCACACTTTTGGCCTCTTGAACTGGTACATGCAATCATTCAGGCAATAGGATTTTCAACATAATGAGGTTTACTGAGGAGGTGCAGGAGGCACTGTTGCAGGAGAGAAGTCTGGGGGTGATGAAGACATTGATTAGCTTCACAGCAGTGAAATAAACAGGTGGTGTCAGAGATAGGCAGCATTTCTCAGCTCTGAGAGGAAATGTTTCCCCGTGTCATTGACATCCTTGGAGGCGAGGAGGGTGCCAAGGTTGAAGACGAGGGGATGAGGTGACACGGGCGTTGAGTGAGACGTTACGAGTGGAGGGGGGGGGGCGCGGCGGCGGGAGTAATGAGTGGAAATTTATGATTTGAAATTTACTGCAGTTGTGTTTGAGGAAGATTACTTTCTCTTAAAGCGGGCAGTTGGTGAGGAATTAGGAGGTGTCAGAGATAATGAATCTGGTGGCGAGGTGGAGCTCGATCCAGCAGCGATAAATTCAAATTTGTTTATGGAGATATATCACTGTCTGTCACTATAAAAGTTGACTGCGAAACAGGGGAGGATGCGTCCTACGATGCCAGGAGAGGACTTACTGCGGCAGATGAGAAGGGAATGCTAAGTTGTCAAAAGCCACATTCAAAGCAAAGAGGATGACGCTGTGGCCTTATCTGGCATCAGGAGAGAGGGGGCAACGCAGAGTGCACACATGCTGACAGTGACTCAAGAAGGTGAGATTTTGGAGCACAATGAACGACAGAGGGCTGCAACAAAATAGATAATAGAACGAAAAAGCTATTTAAATCACTTACAAGTATATTATGCCACAAAATGACGGGAAGGAAGCTTCGCAAAATGCTTCAGGATTTGCAGAGAGCAGTTTGCACCCATGCAGTTTGAGGGTAACAGGAGGGGGATAGTTTTACAACTTGTGATCCTGTGTCAGTTAAATGCAGCCAATAAAATCCACCGAGTGTGTTTTGTGTTCATCAAGGAGGTTTCACTGTGTCGAAAGTTCCTCTGCAGACATTTTTTAAGACCTATGAAAATGTATGTCTGATGGTTTTCCCACAAAAAAAACCTGCCTTTACCTCGTTAAAACCCTACTCCTCTCTAATTCATAAATCCAGAATCTATGAATATCCAAATATTTTCCATCTAAGAAGCTTCTACTTCACTGGAAAGTCCATTCTCTGTGTCTTAAAGTTTCATGTGAGTGCACACAAAAACTTTCCACCCTTCAGCAGATGCATGTGAAATCAGCCTTCTGGTGCCAAACTCGGCGTCGTGAAGATTAAACATCCAAGCGAAGTTAACAATAGACAAATCACATTTTTGTGTGGAGGGGAGACTTATAGTAAAACATGGCTGCCAGGTGTTGTTGTCTCACATTAATTTGATTTTGAATTAAATTTGAGACATTTTTAGAACCTTACAACTCCAGAGCGAATGCACTGGCTGTTATTTGTTATTTCTGATCGGCTTCAGGGATCTTGCCCCGCCTCCATGAGACTCCCCAGACAAAATCACCAGACAAATTCCAAGACTGAACAACTATTTGGGCGATAGTGCAGGGACAATATGCCCTAACTAGAAAGGCTAAAGTGTGAGCGTACCACTCCACTCTCCAGGGGAGCCTCCAGCAGCTTGGTCTTAGTTCCAGGATTTAACAGCAGAGCTAGTCTCCGCTGAGGGCAGGTATAGACAAACACACATATCAAGATCAACATGCAAATCCTTTCTGTGTTTACCTGAACGCCCTGTATCAGAAACCTGCGGGAGAGACCGCGCTGCTTCACATCAGCGGCAACATAAAAGAAGTAGAAGAAGCATCGGGGTGAACGAGATGAAAATTAATTGGTCACTGAGGGAGCTAAAGGCCAGGAGACCACTGGCCTTTGGCTCACCCTCAGGGTAGCGGAGCCACAGAGCGGGGGCCCGCGGTCTCAGGTGGGGTGCATGTTAACCACCACGCCGCTCCAAACGGCGCAATTAGCCAAATGTCATGAGTCACAAATCAGCCTTTTCGAGGCAATGTTACACATAATGGTACTGAAAAGGTTGTCCACCACATGTTGGGAAAGTTTCACGAGATGATGCAGATCACGCAGTTTTGAAAATCTAACAAAAAGACAGAGTGACTGGTTCCTTTCATGCTTCCCTTAAATCAGCAATAATGAAAAGGCTAAGACATTACAGCAGATCATAAAGCCTCTATACTGTTATGTGCACTATTAAAAGACTAAACTAAATACAGTATATGAATGTAGTTAGTTCTCTTGCTTCAGTCTCACGCTGTGAAATACTATATAAAAACCTACTTTGCAATTCATAACGTTAGTCGCGTTTCAAAATATACAGTGCAGCTTTACGAGCTCTGTAATCACACGTCTACGTCTCCTTTGAAAATGTATGATTCTGACATTTCTTATGTCTAAAATTGGCTCCTCAGTCGCATGGTGGCACTTCAGATACGAACATCCTGTATGTAAATATGCTAATAATTGTTGCATGTTGTTACATCTTGAATAAATATGACTGCCGTCTGAATCGTGCGAGGCTGATTTTTGTTCGTGCAAACTGCGCCGTTTCATTATATATTTTCATTTCGAGTTCACTCAGATAAGAGGGTGGTTTACTCAAGAGGATTCTTCTGGGCTTTTTTTTTTTTTTTTTTTTGGATTTGTTTTTCCACAATCAGGAAGCTCCTCTTGCAGGGAACATTGACTGATTTTCTTCAAATCACTTTCATTTTTTCTAATATCTTTATCCGGCTAGATTGGGGTGACGAATGCACCTGCAGAGTGACGACACTGACGGTCACTGTTTCCTTAGCAGACTATGTAATTTTCTCCATGTGTTGATCATCTAATAATCTGATCACGCCATCTCTCCCGTTATGAATATGTGGATATAATAAAACACTCCACCTGGCAAGTTAAAAAAAAACAGCCTGAAAGGTGAAACTGTCTTTTTGCTTCACTCACACAGAGGTAAAGGTTGGGGTCAGCCGCAGAGCAGCTCTCCTGCTCCTGACCTCACTCACCTCAGGTCTTCCACTTTAAAGAAGCAGCAGGATTTTTACATTAAGACTGAAAAGGTAACAAAGACATGAATCTTTCACCCGATCAGACGGCTGCTTCCAAACCAGCAAGAACCTAGTTAAATATTAACACCTTTTCCTTTTAGCCAGTTGAATTCTCGCAAATGATAAAGAAGATTAAATAAAGCATTTCGTTCACACTCGTTTTTTCCCGTTTTCACTGTTATTCAAATACTAAAATAGGTTTTTTAAATAGTAATGAAAAAATAACAAGAACTAATACGGTCCTCTATGTTTTTTTTGTCATTATTACCACCAGTGCTTTCTGCAGATAAAGCATCGCCATTACAAATGTTTTCCTGTCTTTTGTTGCAAGGTCCAAAGAAGTGAAGCAATTTGAGGCCAAATTGTTCCCCCGAGTGCTGAAAAAGTATCTCCGCAGTAAATAACAGTTACAGGAAACTGCTTTTCCATCCAACCAAAACCACAACACCCCATAAAGTGACCACACAAGTAAGACCAGTGCATTAAGCTACATCTTTATAAGACGGAGCTGCAGCTCTGTGAATGCAGGTGGAGCCTTGTAATTGGGCTCTGTGGGCTCGGCTATGTATTTCCGTTCTTCCATTAAATTCACATGTACTACAAAATACCGATTCTTCTGTACCCACAGTTCTTCTGGAGACCCACCCAGCTGGATTTAAAGCTTAAATGGTGGATTGCACATGGTGCCCACTGTCTGCACAATATCTGCAGGCGATCCTAATCCCTGTCTGTCCGTCTCAAGATACAAGCACAGACAGGGCGTCCCGCACTGTGCCGAGCACCAATTGCACCTTCGCATGCAGTTGTCCTCCCCAGTGTTGTCCATGTCTGAGCTAAGGAACAAACGGAATAAGTTGATTCTGAAACTTTTACAAGATGTGGTCAATAGATTTATGTCGTTTTTTTAACCTGGGACCTTTTTGGATTGACTTTAACAGATTTCATAAGCTGTCTCTGACTAACAGAGTGCAGGGTACACACATCCAAAAAAAAACTGTACAGATGCTGCATTAAAAAAAAAAAATTGAAGGAAAAAGTCCGAAAAAAAGATCAATCCGCTGCACTGAGAGCCCCCAGCATATTTACCAGAGCAACACTTCGGTCCAGCGGAGGACTTCATCAGGCGTCGTCAAATCAGAGCAAACAGAATGTGGACACAAACACATTCATCACTCAGGTGGCTGCGATCTACATGATTGAGAGTCAATCTGCTCTCAGGCTGGGCCAATGAAAGCAGAGCTGTCTGATATATATCACCTATATAGGCGAGAAACCATGCAGAAAATATATGAACATATTGATCTTAAAGCTTTTTGTAAGTGATTACACCTGGAACAAACAGATTTTTTTTAAAACACAAATATGCTTTAATCATTTCTCCCCAGAGTTAGTTTCTGTTGCTCCGCCCTCCCTTTTTTTATTCTCTCTTTTTTGTCTTGATTTCCTGGTTGTAGGTGTCAAAATCTGGCCCATTGTTAGTTTGCACTTTTCTGTTGTTTAAACTCTTTAGAGCAAATGAAAATGCTTTATTTCCTACTACTTTTATTTTTCACTTCTGTGATCCATGCTTTACATTAGACTGATTTTTTCCTACATTCTCTGTGTTCTTGTATTTGTTTATTAATGTATTTGTTGCTTTTATCCTTTTCAAAGAGATTTGCTTTGTCCGTATAAATCAGTTTTAGACAGTGTCACCCAGCTCTGCTCTGATTGGCCCAGCCTGAGTAGATTGACTCTCAATCAAGCAGATCACGACCACCTGAGTCATGAATGTGCTTGTGTCTATATATACGGCTTGTTCCGCCTTGTGAGGGTTATTTGGCAGTGCTGGATGAAGAGCTCTGTCAGATCGAAACGTTGCTCTGTTAAATGAAATTTGCTGGGAGCTGTCAGTTTGCTGTGTTGATCTTTTGTCTGACTTTTGCTGTGAGCTGTCTCTAAAAAAAACAAGAGAAAACAGAATCACGGCAGATCAATAAAGTCAGAACAACCCAGCAAAATAATCCATCATTTAACTCTGAATCACCTGTGAGAGCCATTTAAGAATATATATATATAATATCTGGTGACGTTCTCATACTGACAACTGCGTTAACTATGCAATGAAAAAGTATCATTCCTTTTAGCTGTGTCTTTCAAGATCATTTCATATATTAGCAAAAAAGAGATGAGATGTCATGAAACTGACATTGGAATATAAAGCACTCTCCAATCTAAGAACTGTCTATACGAGATATATGAGATGATCTAACTTGACAAGTGTATAACAAGGATTTCAAAATTCCAAAATGGACGTTGATGTGTGAATGCAGGCAGTGTGTCAGACTCAGAGACACTGTGAGGAGAAATCTGGTTCATTTTCACATACACGTTTTATTTTGCATCAAAGGATTGAAATTAAAAAAAAAAAAAAAAAAAAATCCGGCCCTACTGTATGTGGCTGTGTATTCCTGAGGGCAAACCAATCTGGCAGGTAAAGATTCTTCAAAGGGAGAGCCATTACCAGAACAATGATCAGAACAAAAAGCATCCAGACACGTGGAAAGACATCGTGAATCTCATTGGCAGAAAATGCTAATTGGCTGCGTTTTAAAACTGGAAAGGGTTTTTCCAAAAAGGTCTTTAAAATTTGGCAGTTGTCCTAGTTCCTACGTCTTTGTGAGGTGTCAACCCAGAACCATTCAACAGTCTAATACATAAGAACAAATCTAGCATCACTTGTGTTTAAAAATCATATATAGCTGTCGTTAAACTCTGCATCTCATTTGTCTTCAGGACATTTTGGCCTATGGCTTCCACCGACATTTCCCTTCACTGTCATATTGCCCTTTCAATATTGCACTGTCATTACGTCACTGTAATTGGAAAAGAATTACCAAAGCAAATATATAGATATTTTTTATTAACATACTCTTTTTGGGAATGGCAGAGAAGTGACACATATCGATTTTCCTTTGTCTTTGCTTTGGATATCACAACCGACGTGTTGCTTTGTCACCATTAAAAAATGTTCTGCTAACCATTCACTGAGAACCATTGTTAGTATAATGCATAATAGGATTCCCAGTGAGTAGTATGAAACACAGTTTGCTATACTGGCATTATCATTTCCAAGTTAATTAACTGTGTTTTTTCAGTGTAGTATTTCTCAAAACAATTACAGCACAGCCAAGTATATATCTCCTGTTCAAGTTCTGTTCAACGTCGACGTCCCTCTTTGCCATTATTGATTCTCCTCCTCGGCTCAGCTGACAATGGGTTTGTGCTTATTTTTTTTTACCAAAACGCTCTGTGCAAAGTACAACAATACAGTAGCTTCATCGAAATAAGCTAACAGTTTGAGCATTAATGAAAAATGATTCACAGTAATAAATCACAAAAGAGACAACATTGGGTTTGGCTTGCATAGCAAAGCAAAAGAAAGAGAAAAACATTAAAAAATATATTTACAAATTATGCAAGTCCTTTTTCATTTAATAAGTCATTTTGTTGTGATTTTTCTTCTTCTTCTTCTTTTTCTCCATTGTGTGAATCTTTGTACAGCATGTGACAGAAAATAGAAGCGGACATATAACATACTGTTTACTCTTTTGAAGAGGGGGGGATGAACACTGTGAGACTGGTGTCTGTGTCTGTACATGACATTTACAGCTCTGCATTTTATCTCGCACTCCGCTCCTTTTGTCTTCTTTCTGTCTCCTCTCCGTCTTCCCAACATCATTCTGTGTCACTCGCAGAGAGAAAATCTCATAGCGCTTTACAAACAAGGTGTCCTGGGACAGGCAGCAACTGCAGGGAATGATGCTTCACAAAGACTCTGAAAGAAAGGGACACACCAGAAACAACAGTGTAAAATGCAGGTGGCGTTGAATACATCGCTCTCAGTTTTACAATCTCAGACTGGAACTCAGTTTGGATGTAAGATAGAAACTGGTGGCTTCTACAAGTTCGCTTCTTATTGAAAATGGTGGAGCATGAGCCCTCTCAATCTAGAGATATGTGATAGTGACAAGAGGTGCCAATCTGTAAAGTATGCACAAAATGAAGCTTCATGATGTGCTCTGTAATATTTTATTTTTATAATCTATATTTACCAGGGCCAATCAAAATCAAACTATAACACAGATAAATGAATTTTGCAAAGACAGTTTCAGTAAAAGCTGCGTTTTGTTTCTCTCCACAGGTGTAGGTAGCAATTTCTTGCATTGGCTCATATCCATTATGTGTAATGGGCCAATACGTCCTCCTGAGGACTGACACTCACAGTGTTCCCTTTTCTCTGTGCTGTTTGTGGGAGGATGCCCGTTGTGGGAGGGATCTGTGCCAGGTCTCTTGTGGGATCCCCTGGTCAGGGTGGCCCTGTTGGACGTCGTTGTGCCGCTCCAGGAAGCCATATGCTGCCGCTCCAGTGTCGACACGGTCACCATGCACTCCTCAGAGGGGTCCGAGGCTGCAGCTGCCCACGAGCTGTGCATGCGGGAGCCCACACTGTGCAGGGACTTCATGACCGGTGTGTGGGCTGTAGAGTGGATGGTAGATGAGGGTATTTGGCAAAGGGTGCAAATCAAGCATCTTGATGGAGGTGCTCCTTGGTGAATTTACTGTAATGGAGGATTCTCTGACAAATAATGTCTGAGAGTGGAAAAGGCTTAACTTACCGTCTGTGTTGGTGTCTCTTCGTCTGGGCAGAGTCCCGACCTTGTCTGTCTGTGGTTTGAGGCCTGTCAGCGCCCTCTTGTGGCCGAGGCTATGTGTGCCCTGTGCACCATGGTCGACGGTGCCAGAGGTGTCTGAGCGACACTGCTGCGAGCTCTTGCCTACAATGAGCAGCAGAGAGAGAGAGTTCATGGAGATAAGGGTTTTGGCTGAGCAAGTATTTGGCTCACATTGAGTGGATCAAGCTTTGGAATTCAATGATAGCTCCTTCAAACTAACTACTCAGTGCACATTACTAATTGCTTTAATCATGAGGCCTCAAGAACTGTCTGTCTTTGTTGTAGCAATAAAAGCAACCAGTACTATGAAGACATTAAATCAGACATCATGGAAATGTGTATTAACAAATGTGCCATTTAAAGCATTAAGACAACACTGCAGTATGGATCCCCCTGTGGAAACACTGCCACCATGCTGCCTTTGTTCATCATTTGTTTCACTGCGCTGAAGATTTGTTTTTTCCCTAATCTCCCTGAATGCACTTCTAATACATCAATGTGACAGCTAAACATGAGAAGATAAAATGTTTGCATTGCTAATTGTTTGTAAATATTTTTAGACACGCTGACCTGAATCACGCCCTGAAACGTGTCATCAAAAGTATCGAAAACACATATTCTCAATGCACAAGTCAATCTCTTAACTTATCAAACAACGGCGTCTAAAAATGGTACAGTTGTGTCCCAGTGGGAGAAGCCTTCAAGACATCAGACAGAACCCTATTTATAAGTGAATCAAATCTTAAATGTTTGACGTGTGACTTTTCAGTGCTGCTTTTAAAATATTCTATGTTACAATTTTGATGTCTAGGCAAAAATGCCTTTAAATAACTGACTGTCTGAATATCTGTTTGATACTCCGATTGGGATATCTGAATAATCTTGAGCCTATCCAACTTAAGAGTCAGTCACTGTCCTCGTTAGCTTCATAAACACGTTCCCGATCAACTATGTCATATCCTAAAAGACAACAACTAGACTAGTGTGTGTGTGTGTGTGTGTGTGTGTGTGATTAAATGGGCTATTGTATGCCTTGCTCTTTGTTCTATGCAGTGTGTCCGTAGGTGATAGTTCAGCCAGCCAACAGACTGTGTTTTGTGCCTCAGTGGCTTAAACCCTCACTGGCAACCAGAGCGTTGATATTGGACGATTCTGCAAAAACCTGGATTATGTTAAAAGACTGCATTTTTGAACACTGAGTGCCATAATTTTTTACATCATGTACTCAACCAGAAGGCTTGGTTAGGGAAGCCTTGTTAAGCTGGTTGTTGGTCAGAGGTACATACACCACCCCAACCTCCACACGCTCACTTCCTTTGCTTTCTGTGTTTTTATGCTACATATAAAACACACCTCCTCCTGCACTGGCACCTGACACTGTCATGGGAGTTACATCAACAACTGCAAAATCATCCAATATGAACGAAATTCCTCGAGGTACTGGGCAGAGCGGCTGCAGCTTTTTTTTTTTCAGCTCAATGTGGGAGAGCAAAAAAAGCAATGTGTGCACTTTTTTATATGATCTGTCTTCAGCTGTTTTACACATCTGCATGACAAATTCTGATAAGAGTGTATTTTCATTTCATTACATCTTAATCTATATCTTTAGGGAAGATGTTTTGAATGTTCCATGTTAGTGATAATGAAAAGATGAAACAATCCATGTGAGGTGCTAAAAAAAATCAATAATGTGTCCAAATCTGCTTATTATGTGATGCAGAGATGATTTTTATAGAACATCCTTACATGTATGACAGTGTTCTTAAATGTAGTGTCCTTTTTAATACCAGTGAATTAAATGCTACTGTTTTAGCACAAGTTGAAATATCATATTTATACATGTCAGTGTCTGTTATGCTTCCTCTGTCATGTTATCTATGGAAATTTGGAAAAAATATGGAAAAAATCTATGGATTATTTATCTATCTGTAGCTGCAGGGGTTAAATTTCAATATATTGTGTGCAGCAGAAAAGATGTGGTGTGGAAGTCAGTTTGCTGTGGAGCCGCGTTTTTACTGTCAATGACCTGCTGGTCTATTCATTGTAAAGCTATGACTTCAGTCAAATTAGTTCCACCGCATGCAAAACACACCTGAGCCCTCAAAGTTATCCACAGTGTGACCGGGGGTGTATTCAAAGCCACACAAATTCTTAGACACCACAGCGTATCGTTCCTCCTCCTCCTCGTCTTCGGAAAGCAGAGTGGCTCCCACGTCCGAGCCCAGTGTGCTGGACATGAAGTCCATGGGAGATCCGATGGGCGCGTTGGACATGTTCGGACTGCTCTTCATGTGCCTAATTAATTGTGGGGAAATACTGTATATTAATGACCAAAACAAATGTAAAAAAAAAAAAAAAAAAAAAAAGCAATGGAGGTCAGATGATGAGCAGGGAAAATACTGCCAAACAAGTTTGAGAATGCAGAATCGGTGCATATTCAGAAAGGTAGCGATGCGGAGACAGTGAATGCCTGCAGTGATTTCACTGATTACTTTCTCAGCGCTGGTGTGTGTTGTGCTAACACAATGGAGTTGTAATTGGACTGGATAAAGGATATCTGGATGGGCAGGGCTGTCACCAACATGCCTGTTATCTCCCCCACAGCTGTCCTCCATGATGGCTCACATCCCGCCATTGAAGAGATGCATGCATAATTACCAACTCTATTTACTGATGTCAGAACAGCATGTTAGACTAAACCCAGTCATTACCCTCCAA
This sequence comes from Centropyge bicolor, assembly GCA_037975185.1. Classification (NCBI taxonomy): domain Eukaryota; kingdom Metazoa; phylum Chordata; class Actinopteri; family Pomacanthidae; genus Centropyge; species Centropyge bicolor. Next base: position 9,269,919 of record JBBMOC010000015.1, on the reverse strand, counting down.
CACGTGTCGCCACTGACTTGTCAAGTTTTCCAATGCTCCATCAAAGGTGTAATCAATGGAGAGCTGTTTTTATCGCTCACAAGAAACCTAGACTGCAGGTTTCGGGCTGACACATGTAAATACCAGCATTATAAGACGCTCAAACATTGGCCATTGATATGCAAAACCCAAACTATCAACAGAATAAAATGAATAAAATTACAGGTATCTCTCCGACTCCGCGAAGCAAACGTATTTGAGCAAAACTGTGATGCATGCACCCAGGCTTTCAAATGATCTAAATGTCACACACAGGCCTTTTTCTTTACCAGGAAAGACATGAAATTATAGAAGAGAGGTGGTTTCAGAAAGCTTGAAAAAGATCCTTACCACGCCTGCTTGGCCACCTCATATTGGTAAGCTCTGGTGAGCTCGTCCAGGTGCGCCTGCAGAATGGACTGCATTTCCTCGTGGTGGGCTGAGCTGAGAGAGGAAGACGAGGGCTGGCTGAAGGGAGCTGCTGCCGGCGAGGAGGATCGTCCTCTCAGGGGAGGAGTGGGACCTCTCTCCTCCTCGACCTCGTTGTCCAAACTCTGGTGGCGGTAGGTCTGGACGGACAGGGGTGGGGCCCAACTGTTGCTGTCATATCTGGCGTATGGACGAAATGTTTTCTGCGTTAATGAACATTGATGATTGCACATTTACATGGAAGAAAACTGGATGTTAGGATTTAATTGCACAAAAAAATCCTTGCTGCTCACAAATAGTCTTAAGATGATCTGTGAATTTCCCCACTGTGGGACGAATAAAGTCTTATCTTACGAGTCTGTCCAAAGTGATCATGAATTGATTTTTTTTAAAAGTCTAAATTGATGAATCTGTCTCCAATTGGCAAGCTGAAGGTTAATACAAAATTGTTCGTTTGTCTATATTAGGAAGGAGATCTGTCTATTTAAGCATAGTTAGAACTGTGTGAAGCTCTTGTACACGCTCCTTGATACATACACACACACACACACTGGGCACAGGTGCAGGATATTGTGACCTCTGCATTTACATGTGTTTCTTCTGTCGACGTGTGTTTGTGCGCGTCCGTTCCAGGGGCCGAGATTGATGAGATATGAATGTATCTTACCCTCCTCCGTGGTTTTCCTGGGGGTAACGATCAAGGTCAACCTCGGTACCAGGGAGAGGGTGCATGGGTGGCGGAGGCAGGGGCATGTTAGCCCAACATGTCCCATTTGATTTAGAGGCCTTTGTTCCACCCTTCACCTTCTTTTTCTTCCCAACCTTTGCACCTGGAGGGAGGTAAAGAGGCAAGGAAGTTTAGTCTTCCCTGCACAATGCTAAGAAATCCCTGTTCGCTCTGCACACAAACATTATTCACACAGTGAAAATACAGCCTGACGCACACACGCCGCCTTGAAAGGCAATCTTCTATCTGTCTCTGCTATCTGAACTTTTTCAAACCTGTCTCCCGCCCAGCGTTCATTATTTCTCCTTTTTGTGTGCTGACAGCGCATTAGGACTTTTTCTAAATGTTGACATTTCTTAAAGAGGCATCAAAACCTGCGGCGAACCACTTTAAGTTGCTTCCATACGGCTTCCGCACTTGCTCTACTTTATCTCTGGTAAGGCTGACATTTAGTTCTACCACACAGCCCATTGTGCACGACTGGCAACCTACAGACGGAAACGCCTCCATGACTCTACTAAACGTATGTAGGCTGCATAAATAACTCCAACGCTGAGGGATTTTCCGCCATCACTAATCAAGTTAAAGCAAAGAAATGCGTCATGATTGTGTGACATTTCTGGGCTAGACAAGCTCTGAGGGTAGAATTGCGACGAAGACAGAGGAGTAATTAAGAACATTATCCTAAGGGTCCATCTTTAGTGAATATGTAAATAAATTCTCTCCTTTTCATTTTGCACTTTCCCTACTTCAACTCCCTTGGAGAATTTTTTCCAGAAAAAAAAAACAACGATAAAAACACTACCTGTCATTTCATGGCAAAATGTTGCTTTCACCGGGCACTGCTGCAGTCCACACACACCCAAGGTACATACACAAAGAGTGCAAACATCACACCACTAAAAAAAAAAGAGAGCCCCAATAATCGACTCTATTTTCATCGTGGCTCCTACCGCTGCCAGGGCGTCTGTCAGTTAGCGAGTAGCCCAGGTTTGCTATTTCCTGCTGGGCTTGGAGAGAAGCCTTCCAGCGGGGATCTGGCCTGTCCACAGCCAGCTCGTGGAAGCTGTTGGACTGGAGTATCTGAGTGGTGGCGTAGGGGGTGGGCTGACTGCCTCGCGCCGGGCTGTTGTAGCCTGCCTTCCCCATGAAGTCAATACTGCTGTAGATGGCACCATCAGACAGCATGGTGCCCGTCTTCTCCACCGCCGCGGACGGTAAAACATCTGAGACAAAAGGGGAGCGTGATGGAACGAGGGGGTGGGGGGTGGGGGGGGTGAGAGGGAAAAGGGATCATGGAGAGATAAGTTGACACGAAGTTAACGATCTTTAAGGTCGTTAACGCTCCCTGCTGCTCTGGCACTCTGTATTAGTTAAATACAGGTCTCAAATGGACTTGATATAAATGAAAGTGATTATCTACAACCATAATTAGCATGCAACACGCTGTGGAAGCCCGGTGGAGTGTTCACGAGAGGCATATTCAGACAGCGCTAACCTTCAGCTCCGCTGTCTTGCACACATAAAGCCTGCAGCTCACCGGGTTTCCAACGGGCTGATGGAACATGCAGACACACAAGTACACAACGCAAACACACTTGAACTATCAATCGTGGGCAAACTTGAAAAATTCACAATGGCAGAGCATGAGAAAGAACGACGGGGGGGAAAAGTAGATGCAAACACCGCAAACTTAAGCCAAATATCAGGCTTGTCAAATCACATTAGTAAAGTATAGCCCTCAAAGGCTCTTTTAATTTGCGTGTGTGTGTGTTTGTGTGTGATGTCCTGTCACTGTCGCTTCCCAATGGATGAGCGTCAAAACTGTCCGACCGGGCATTGCTAAAACTGTATTTTCCATCACCCCGGCCTGATTATGTTTCTTACCTCCTCGGCCAAAGTTGCTGCCGCCCTTCGGACTCCCTAAGCCCCCGTTCGCTGGGAGGCTCGTGGAGGGCCAGGAGTCAGCCAACCAGGGGAGGCCGGGGTCGCCCGCCTTCAACAGCCCTGGACGGCTGTGAGGGTTTGTTTGCAGAGAGACAAAGAGAGAAAGGGAGTAAGACACAGAACTGGTGACATGGTTAAATATCCAGCCTGCGTCGTAACAGCGTTGCTCATTTTCTTCCTGCTGCATCAACAACAAATTGATGTGGAAACTCATTCAGCATATTCTCACCCGTGGAACAGCCCAGCGTACCGGCGACAATAAACAACAGAGAGACATAAAATGGCAAGTCTATAAATCAGACTTCTGCCTCCCCTTAACTCCACCACCCCTAACTCTCCCCGGAGATACAAGGCAGGCCTAAATACACACTAAATCCACTTTAGAGCCTTAGCACAACAGAAATTTACATTTTAAATTGAGAATCATGGACAGCCGCTGGCAGATCCGCTACACTGCTGCACCGTCTCCATAGCAACAGAGACAGCAAAAGCCCATTAGGTGGTTTAGGAAAAGCTACCGTGTCATTTTGTCTTAGTGAAATACAACGGTCACGAACGCAGGCTCCGGCTTCAAGGTAGGAAAGTTGCGAGCAGCAATTCAGGGAGAAACAAAGACAATTTACAACCGCTTCGTATCAGCTGCTGCGGAAATGGCACGTGCATCCTGTTTCGCATATGTTTACTCAATGTGCAGCTACACAGAGAATTTTCCACAGAGCCTGAGTCGCCAAGCGTCGAGGGAATTGTTCACAGCTGACTTGGTGATGGCTCAAAGGTGTTCAAACAATTACGTCAATAATTTCCATTTTAAAGTACACACGCATGTACATACATTTACATGCATTTGCTTGGAAACACACCAGCGCCGACACAATGGTGCACATGTGGTATGCAGTGGGGAGAAGCTTGAGCAACATGGTCGGGCAAGAAACAGTTTATTTTTAGTCCATTATTTGCAACATTTGCTTTAGCTCTGGGCTTCTCTGCTTGTTTAGGTGTGACAAAAAGGAAAGAGGGAACAGGGAGGAATGAAAAAGATGATTCACTTTTTGCAAATTTGCTCTTTTCCCTCTTCGGCGAAAACAAACGCAGGCTTCAGTTTTTGAGCAGGCCGGGAATTCTCGTGGATCTCGATTCTCAAGGTCTAACACTTGGTTGTTCCATCCCCGCGTACAACCCATCGCATCGCACTGTAGGCCCGAGCTTTTTGTGAACAGCACATTCATCACCTCTCCCCTCCTCCCACGACCTCTCGCTCTGCCAACAAGCCCAGACGAAGCGAGCGAGAGCCAGCGAACAAAACAGCGGCCCACCTGCATTAATTGGTAGCGCTCACTTCAAAGGAGTGATTAATGATTTCATCAAGTGTACATCAGCGCAAATCATACACTGATATGAACAAGCGGAGAAGGGGGTGGGGGGTATTGTAACATGTATGCAAATTGCATTCAGCATGAAAGAACTCTTCATTACAGGTATTACAATGGGCGCTTGTCATTGAGAAGGCAGGCATTATAGCATTGCATCGCGTGGCGCTAATGTGTCAAATGTCAGTGGGAAAGCCCGACTGTAGGGTTTCTTGGTTTTTATAAGTTCATTTAAATTCTCACCTTCCATTTCGGATCAGGCCTCTGTCTCTTTGGAAGGTAACTTGGAGAGAAAAGTGGGAGGGAGGGGGGAAAAAAAGCATTAAACTACAATTATTTTGTCTAAAAAAATGTACAGCGCCACCATCAATTTGAAGGACAGATACATTATTGACGTCAAGCGTAGGCAGCTAAATTCCTCTGATATTTTAATAGGTAATGCACAGATGCATGGACGTACCTGCACGAGTAAAGGTGAAAGACTGAACTGCAATTCAGAAGACAGGGAGAGTGTTGATAGAATCATACATATTAAAATCAAAGAGGATGCAGAAATACACAACAAATAAAACATTCATGAAATCAGGTGTGTCGGGAGTCCTTTCATCTTCCCTTTGTTTGTTCATTTATCAGCGGTGGTGTGTCGCCACCGATCACATTTTAATGAAGCTCGGGGCAGTGCTTCATCTAAGCGCTGCATTCCAGCATTTTCTGAATTACGCTGATTGCCCTGAGGGATAAAAATGAAGGTGACACATTTGACCCCTTTTGCCCCTGGGGCATCTGAATGGCTCTATTTAATTATTTCTTCCAAACTACAAATTGGAGCATGGAAGCTTTCTTAAGAGAGAAACAAAAGGTTTGTTCTGAAATGAAATCTTTTATTATTTGACACGTCGGAAGACAACAAAAAACAACTAATACCGCATTTATGTGTTTGATATTACTGGAATATCATTGAAGTTGCTTCAAAAATACGAATCAAAGAACGTTTTATTTCTTAAGTTTTCCTGTGAAAGGAATGCTATATATTTTTTTCTGAAATGGAAAGGTGGTGTTTTGGTATTAAACTCCTCAATTTGTTTTGAAAGAAGGGATCAGAGAAGCAGCACTCAATCATGTAAATCCCCATTGAATCAGGAAATCACAGCCCTCTCTCCCCAAGTCAGTACAGTGAGAGCTGCAATACACATTATGATAATGGCACACGGCTATATGCTTGACTCACAGAGGGATAAGAATATTTCATACGTAAACCTAGACGTGCCTCGTGTTAATGTGCAAACAACACCAGCCGTGGTCTGATAATGGAAGGGGATGTTAAATTACTTATCTCGCATGAATGTATTAGAGTGTTGAGGTGTGGTGCTGATGGAACTCAGCACAGTTGATGCACATCACTGCACAGTGAATTAAAGTCAATAGGGCCTATTTCCATCTGCGCTGAATATATTTCCTTTTTTCTGCATTTTAGCCAGCTTAAATGGAGTCGCGTCTGTGATGACATCAGTTTTCATTGGAGGGAGAGAGACCTAGCGTGCTTCGAGATTTTCTCTTGATGCAGAACCATGTAAATTGATTTTTTACCTGCATAGTTGCTGAGTCCCTTCCTCTTTTTTCTCCTCCAGTACAACCAGGCACTGAAGCCCATGAGGACAATCCAGCAGGCCCCTCCCAAACCGGCGATGAAGGCCGGCTGCTTCACCACGTCTGAAATGCTATTGTTGCCCTCGGATCCCGTCATTATGTCCCTCAGTTCCGCACCTGGGGCACCGCACACAAACACACACCCACACACACACACACACATGGGAAAGAGACAAATGAACGATTGGATGTCAATTTAACTACATGAAAATGAACACATGATTATATTTCAATAGTTGCTGTGCAGGAAAATCATTTGGGATAAAAATGAAACAAAGCCAAAAAATCCATTTCCATTTCCATTGTGGTCCAAAATATGTCTCGAATGTGAGCCAAAAAAATAGGAAAAAATGAATAAATATCAGACAGAGGAGGACAATGTGCTATTTGTCTAATTATGTGGACAGGTTAATTTTTTTGGTTAACCCATCAGGAAACTCAAGGAAAAAAGAAACATACACAATAAAAAGCAAAAGCTCCATCGTTCAGGTCAAATGATGCACTTTAAGAAGTAAATCACACATCAACACACATGGACCAGAGGAACAGCCATAAGATGAGGGGAGGGAAAAAAAAGAACAAACAAAAAAAAAAAACAGCATCAGTGCATCAAATATGTAGGCAGAGTAAATCAATTCAGCAGTGCACTTATCAACTTGAGCTGCGAGACACGAGATTGACAGAGCAGCTCTGACAGAGTTTGATTTTCTGTTGAGGCTACTGTGCTGTGAAATTAGATTCACAGTCTCCAGCAGGAAACCCCCCCCACCCCCCCACCCCCCCATCATTAAGCTTTGGTCCACAGGACTGTGTTTCCCTTTGCCTGCACGTTAAGGGTGTTATTATATATCAGTCAAAAGTCACAGATGAAGAGTATCTGGCCTGGGCTTCAATATTGATTCTGGGCTTATATACTGTGGGCATCCTTTAGCTATTTGATAAGATGTGATAGTCTGATAAGCTCCTACAAAAACACTGTCTACTTTGTTAGCGCCAGCTGCCCACATATTGAAGAGGATTATTGATATGGCTAACAGTACTTGGCACAGTGTTACCAGACACTACACTTAATGAAACGCTATTGATTTCTCAGCAGACGTCTGCGTTGTAAAGCGCAATCTTCTCTCTTCAAGTGCAATAAATTGATAAATCATTTTTCCAGACCCCCACTCTGTGATGGAGACCCAGGCACCCCATTATGAGGTCGTTTCATTTGACTCCAGGTTTGAAGTGTGTGTGTGTGTGTGTGTGTTTGTGTGTGTGAGTGGATTACCCAAAATGATGAGTTGGGGTTTGCTCTTGACCCCCACCCCTGCGCTGGTGCCTGCGGCCACCTCCACGCGGTACTGCACTCCCGCCTGCAGCCCCCCGACGACCACTGAACGGATGGTCGCATCCACAGACTTATTGACATGAAAGCGAGTTTCGTTGGCCACACACCAGATCTGACAAAGACAGACACGCCAGAGAGGATTCATTGTGAGGCTGTGCGGTACATTGCTTAAATATTCAGCTTGGTACGGCGGCTCGGGTGCAGACTTTGATCCTACCTTGTACTCCTGGATGATGCCGTTCTGTTGGTCGGAGGGAGGGGGGTCCCACGACACGCTGATGGACGTGCTGTTGTGGCTCCCCACCGTCAACACCGTCACTTGCTGCGGAGGCGCGCCGGGTGCTGATGGGTCAGCGGGGGTGAAGAGATTAAAGAAACAAAAGGAAATACATGAGAAAACAGAGTAAAATGATTTAGCATATTGTTTTTTTTAACCCGAAAAAGTGAGCGTCTCCTGTTTTCTTTATCATGTCAAAGAAGGATTTGTCTCACCCACTACCTCAATTCATATTCATACAGCACGCCATACAACAAGGTATTTCCTAAGCCAGCGTGGCAGATGGCTACCAGAGCACTTCATCTCAATTTCATATCTTAATGGTGGGATTTTTTTTTTTGTATAACTGGGAAGCAGTGGGATCTAAAAACAATACCCCATTCTTCTATTATACTGAGTTTAAGATTGTATTATCTTACTGGCATCAAAACTTATGAGCATCAAGCATCTGAGGTCCAAATTGTGCTTTACTAATTGCACAAATGATAACCATTTCAAGCAGACAGACAAGTTTAGATTTGAGTGGAGTTTCCGCTGCCAAGAAAATATGGCTGGCTCAATAGCTAACATCACTTCCATAATGGATTAGAACCATTAAGGCCACATGTAAATGCTTCCAAAGTAGCTGTATTCAATTTTTGCACGTCTCATCTGAATGAAAATGGTCAACGTCCATGTCCTATAATCAGGATTCTGAGATGGTCTGTTGACAGAAATGTGGCGCTGTGCTTCGCCGTGCCAAATTCAAAGTTTCTCTTTAATGGGTCGTTTTCAATGCACCAAACTGGCCTGATAACCTGCATGGACAGATCGGGGATTTAAAGAGCCTGCAGACAGCAGGAGGTAAAACACTGAGCAGATCATCATCTCTCACTGAGCAGACTACATAACTGCTCTGGGCACATAGTTTCTCATGATTCCCATTAAAACTATCATTATGTTCTGACTGAGTGGATGAAATAACTACTCTGAACCCAATTAAGGAGGAACAAAATAATAACGCTATCTGCGGTGTAATGTAAACAAGGCGCTGAACGCCACAGCGGTGCAGAGACGCCAAAGCAGGTGGGCCATGATGGTTTTGTCTTGTTTGCCACCTGGCCAGAGAGCAGCACTGATACTGTGGCTTAAATTCTCCAGATGGGATTGGTTCAGAGAGCTATGCAACATGTGCACAGCGTCTCAGCAGGGCGAGAGTGTGCAGTGCTCATGTTGGCAGAGCAGAGTAATAACGCCAGTATCAGGAGTATAAGAGCCAGTGTCTGCACCAATCCTGAGGCCGACCTCTCTCAGCATCTGGCTCAGTTAAGTCTTTAAGTCAATAATGGCCAAACAATAGTTTTTTTGGAAAGTTGAACAAACCCTGAATGATTGAACTTGTCTAAACAGATATGGCATGTCAGCAAAATATCTGACAGCCTGGCAGCATGAGGGAATTAAATCAGCCATATGAGACTCAGGTTATTTCTATTGCATTTAACAAATTGACTCAACCCAGTTTGAGGATATCTATATGCAGCCATTTGGACTCTATCGACTTTCTAAAGTAATTACTGTTACACCAACTCGCACAGATGTTCTATCACAACTTAGTGATGATTCTACTATTCAGAAAGCAAAATGACTTATTTAATGACAGAGCAACCAAATATAAAACTCCAATGATCCTACACTTCTGATGTATTTATGTTGAGATACCATCTGGCATTGACACAAATAGTCTTAACTCTTTGCCTAGAGCAAGCATTAAACAGTATAAACGCAGGTGGACTGTCGTGGAAGGAAGTCAACCTTTATAAATCATTTGGATTGTCTATCAGCACTCAACAAAAAAAAATACCCACTTCTTTCTATGCGGCTCTGTGGCTCATAATTTCTAAGGCAATCAATCACTGTTTCAGGCCAAATTTCACAAAACCAGATCATCATAATCAGAAATCTGTTGAGGGAAAAAAAACAAACAAACAAAAACATCCAATGGAGCGCAAACCGCCCCCAGAGCTGGAGCTTTCCCGAGTTAACAGCAGTTTGTTTGTCATTTGTCTTTTGGATTTAATTTTTTTTTCTGAAAATATAAATAAATAAAGAGTACACGGACACAAAGCTGCTCAGTAGCCGAGCTGCGATATCCAGATGCTGGAATTTTTGCACGAGCACATGAACACAGAATAATAGCTGTGGCTTGAAATAACAAAATGTTCAATAGTGGCACATTTCACAGCTGGATTGTCACCACAATCCTTGGGCTTGGTCCAAAAGCCTGTCTGTCTAAAAAGTTAAAAAAAAGAAGCTAAAAACAACTGTGAGAATATAACCCTCATTTCCAGTACTGGCAGTTGAAACCTCACATTCACTCGGGGTAAAACCGCATTGAAGTGAGTATTTACTTTTTCCTAAACACTTAGAAACACTTGCAAAACAGAGCAAGAAAGGAGTAAATGTACATTCATTACACTGTATGAATAACAATATAAAACAGGAGGACAACAAAATGGGAAATGTGCATCCAGTCTCACATATTTCACAACAATCACGACAAAGAGGAGAATCAACTAAAACTATTTACTCATTTTTGCTTCACCAATGTGAATGCGCCGTCGAGCAAGTAAGCTCCACTTTTCCAAATGTCATTTCAGTGGTGCTGCTTCAGCAAAGCGATGAAGCTCGCCCAGTCAGTCAAAGGTTTACATCAGGAGAAGACAGGAACCATTAAGTGTAGTTCTGCAATTTCCGTATGTACGAGAACAATCCCCGAGGATGAATAATGGCTACAGTACCAGTAATGACTCAGGATAACATTACCATAAATGGTCACAACAGCACAAAAGGTCAAAGAGTGTGCTCTTAATAATGTGACTAATACTGATATTAGGACTGATGAACACGGTAGCTCGGGAGTAATTTAAAGCAATTACGCTTGCAACGTCTGAGGGAACGTTTCAGTTTTTACTCGCAGCTGTGCAATTAAACAAAAGGCACTTAAGCTGCTTAATGTCCCGCTTTAAAGGATATAGAGAGGTAAACATAACCTGTTATGCAAATGAGTGCATCAATTAGGCTAATTAATTCATGAATTGGTAAACATTTCGTCAACATACCTGTCCCCATACAACACATGTATTTTAAAATAAACTCCATCCAGTAGGATCAAGGAGCTTTGTTCTGCACAGGATGGCCTTGTCTTTGTCTTTGTTGTCTTGTCTACTCTGACCCTCCTGCCCTGGTCTCATAATAGCAGTACATCATCTTAACAGCTCTACCTGCCCGGGACTTCAGCGCACGATAGCATGTCCTTTGATTTGCCATGAGCAGTGGTGGAAGCCTCGGGATCCTACACATGACCGTGACGGCCATGACGTCAAAGAGCCCTCCCGCCTCCGGTCACACTGCTCCCACTAACAACTCATCGAAGGGTTGTGAGGATCATTAATCTTAATACACAATTTGCCCCCATATGTAGTTGTGTAGACATCAGCTGTTTTGACCTCTGAGGCCCCAAAGACGCCCTCTGCTTGAGTTTCCCAACATGCCTTTGATGGATATCCAGTGTTTTTTTTTCTTTTAATTCTGCAGATCAGCACATTTCCGCCCTCTAGAGTATTGGTAGATCAAGCCAATTTTTCCTCCACCGTGATGCCTTGTGTATCAAGCCAATTTTTCTTCTACCATCACGCCTTGTTTCCAGGATCCAAGCAACTGGAACATGTGCATCGGTCCGCAAAGACTTCCAGTGATCCTGTGTGGCCGTTTTAATTGGGCTACGGTGAGGTGAGTTTCTCTTTCTCCACCAGCTGTATCCCCTGTTCGCAGCTCCCCCTCGTCCTCCTACTGGGAGGAGGATGCATTAATGGTCTCAGCATGCTTGGCTCTCAGCAGAGGCCGTGCTCCACACAGTCCAGTTGATGCAGAACTTGAATGCAACTACATGAAGCGGTCCCCCTGCCCAGTCAGCAGGCGAAACACAACCTCTGTGAATTAAGCAAGCTCAGTTTTGACCTTGGAAAAAGCAGTTTCACAAAACCCAACTCAGTAACTGACTAGCTTTTACCTGAGCTTTCAAGTCATTACAAGGTCTTCATCAGTGGATGGACTTTACTCTACTGTTATGGAGATAGATCTCTTACTATGACTGGTCAGCAGTTGATGTCATATGCAGCAGTTTTAGGACTTCTTGGAAAAAGCAAGTAAGCAGCAAAAAAGCTAGTAAGTGGGCCTTGAGTTGTACTGTTATCATGGACTATCATGGTTAATTTATTATCCAATACAGACAAGAGGTCGTAAAAATGCTATGGATGAAATCAAATCAGCAAATTAGCTGGTGTGTCAAAGGGTCCATGTATGATAAGAAAAGTATATCTGCTGATTCTGATGTGGTTGAAAGTTGGCAGCAAACCTTGTGAGTGCAAGTCATCTTAGGATTGTTTTTTTGTAAAAATGTTTATGAACTTTAAATTAGATGTTGATTCATCTACGATCACCCTATTTTTTTTTTAAAAGGCTTTTAGCAAACTCGAGCCCCATTTTTTCAGCCAATATTTTTTTTACTTGTTGGCAAATTGCTACCACTGAAGGTCTGCCAAACTTGAAATGAGCAATCCCTATTTTCGGTGTACTCTCTGTATTTTTAACTAGATTTATGGACATTTCTTCATGATGGACATTGGCAATAATGATACTGTTACTGTAACTAATCAATGGATCTGTACCACAGGAGGAAAAAGAGGACACCAAGAAGTGTTCACCGATAAAGCTCATTGGAGATTGAGACTGTGTGTGTGCTGTTAAAGGGCGGGGGTCATATCACGCAGGTCTGGTTGGTGTGTGACGGAGACATGGCAGCAGGGGTCCGCAGAGGAGCAGAGAGAGAGTTGAGCTTATGTCAAAAGAGACAGTGCCTGCCCTCCCTCTCTGCCCACCAACCCACAGAGGCCCAGGCTTGTCAAAGACCCCCACTGTGCTGTCTGGGAGACCTGTTTTCACACACAGGGGACATGGCACTGCAGCAGTATGCGTGTGTGGGTGGGTGCACTTGAAATGCCATTATCCATTACTATCTAGCCATGAAGCCATTACTAGCAGCAACTAAATATAAAAGTCGGTAAAATCATTTACACAAGAGCATCTGCTCATGCATAAGTAACGAAATCTTACATTGCCTGCAACATAAAGTCGGCAGAGAAATGGATTTTTTTTGGTCAGAAACGTGAACTAATTTGTGGCTTACCTTCTTCCATGGTGCGTGCTGTCATGGATTCACTGTCTGCACCCTGGAACTCATTGAAGTATGGCCGCACTTTAATCTCATAGACGATGCCTTTCTTCAGACCAGAGAGAGTTATGTCCCTCTCTGAGGCGACCTTCAAGTCCTGTATCTGCCACGGCCCTGGGGAGGGCAGGCCTGACGTCTGCCGGAACAGAACACGGTAGCCTTGAATAAACTGGGATGGATGCTCCACCTGAGAGGAGAAAGAGGAGAGAGAGTGGGATGGAGACGTGCCTCATGGTAATGACGTGGGAGGTGTCATACATCTGTGTGTAAACTGCTTTGGAGCCGTGGATCAGCATTCGGTTTGTGTCCTCTGTCAGTGGCAATGCACGCTTAGTTAATCACACACTTTAATTAGCAACCGAGAAGCAAGAAAGCACAGCTTCAAGATGTTGTATTTGCCAAAGCCAAACAGCACCCCTGAGTCAGAGACCTTCAGCAGGATACGGACACACAATACAGGATCAACATGGTTCAAGTCTCTTTCTATTCGCCGTAAAATATGTAACAGATACAACTCATAGTAATGACTTGTTAACAAGGACAGAAGCAAGAAAATGCTTTTACAAGTGATATAAAGCAGCTCTTTATCGTCAGGCCGGTCCAGACGTATTAGGATGGATCTCCTTTCTTCTCTCTTTCTCTTTTGTCTCAGTCTACATGTCATCAACAAAATGATTTGTAAATCTGAAAGCCTTACAAACACAAGACTTTATTTGAAAAATAATTTATACGTTTGAAGCCATGAATCAAAATAAATGACTTGCTTTTGTGCTGCAGAATTAATCAAAACCAACAGTGCACCCACTGCACACTTCGATTCTGTGGAGTTAAATCTGGCATTAAGTTACTATAATGTGACACAGCAAACATACCGTATATCTTACAAATAGGACTTCAGAATTACTCTTTACTTTAAATATATAGATTAGTCTCAAATCAAATAGTCACAAATCTTACACTGCAGCTTTGCAGATCCAAGACCTTACATAAAACCAGTAGAACTTGTATTGCTGCCTCATAGCTGCCTTATCTGAAATTCTTAGGAAAGCATACTCAACAGTAGCCACCAAGTTAATTCAGTTTGAAAAGTAGCATGAACATAATAAGTATATTGACCGGTGTGGAATGAGGGTTATGGTGACACCTAGGCAGCTCGAGCATATCTATTTTGTCACCTGACATTTAGCTGAATAACAGATTGTCCAATTAAAGTTTGCTGAAATATGTACATGTGTGCACCTGTTCCCACAGGACATGCACAGGCCAACAAAGACTTCAGACCAAATCCAACAGTGCACACGAACCACTTTATAACAGAAACCATTGCTTGACATTGGGTAATGAATGAGCATTTTTTTTCCCGCAAATGGAGCCTGGTCGAAAAATGTCCGCAGACCCATTCAGATGGGCCGTAAACGCAGGTTTATCCTGTCACTGTGTCTGTCTGCGAGCGGCATTGCGGCACGCGCTTGTCGTGCTGACAAGCATGAAATAGCAGACAAGCGCAAGCTCATCCTAGGTGTGTCATTAACCTACAGCAGTAGGCAGTGGGGACACCTTGCCAACAGACAGAAATAACATTTCCAGATAAAGGGCTGACTGCAAACTGCCTCCAGAAGTGACACATGTAGCACCTAATGGTGATGTATTTGTCCTGAATAGAAACATTAGTCTTGATTCCTGCATCACCTCAAACCATTCTAAATTGATGGAGCACCAGCTGTTCACACTATGAATCCCACAGTGTTTACTCTGTGTGTGTGCCATCTAATCCAAAACATCGCCACATGCCAAGTACGAAGTTCTCAAACAGGCTTAGACAAGGTTTGACTGCAGCTCTGAAGGTAAAAACTACAACTGCTACGAACCTCCATCAGTTTTTGAAATGTTCGAAATACTCACAGTCCATGTGACCTGCACTGAGGTGGAGCTGAGGACCACGGGGTTGTGCATGCTGACCACCACGTCCCCCAGCTCCTTCTGCACACGACGGTGGTCCACCCCCTGAGCTGTGGGACTGATGTCTGAGGGTGAGAAAGAAACGCAACCATGTTGAGTGTAATTGTGGAATCATCACTATGGATTCATTACAAAGCTCTTATTTCTGTACCTTGAGTGCGAACAGGCTCGGACATGGGGCTGGGGTCCCCGAGCCCTTGAGCATTGACCGCCCTGATGATGAACAGGTAGACAGTATTGGGTCGCAGGTCCATGACTGTGAATTCGGTGGTCTTCACGTGGTCGGCCACTGTCTGCCAGCTGTTACTCACTGACTGACTGTAGAAAGGGCAAGATTGAATGTAATTAATCAGGAAGAATATTTTCATCACTATAGAAGTAACCTTGACTATTTATTTGGGGTAACACTGGTGGGCAATGCTCCTCAAGACAGGGTGCAAAAATCACATGTCACACAGTAATGACATGCCATAGTGACTTGTGAAACCTTTTGAAATACTTCTGTCATCATCAAAAAGAGTAATCAGAATAACAATCATTTACGCCTCTGTCGGCTTTTCTTTTAGTCAACTATTTGCTAGGAAAGAAAAAAAAAGCTGCCAATCATTCTCTGCTAGAAGTCAGCTTTTATTTGCCTGATAATTAGCGTTAAAATTTGAATACCAGAACATTTCCACTCTTGTAAAATGAACTGTAAATCTGTAAGAGAGATGGGATCCAGGATTGTGTTTGAAACTGTCCCGGCTTGACTGAATCGCCCACATCTGTTACTGCCATGAAAGTTCGGGGTCACTAAACGTGCCCCGAGGCCGTAGGTCACAGACATACCCAAAGGCCTCAATGACATAGGAGGACACTGGGGAGCCCGCCTCTGGCCCCTGTTCCCATGACAACGAGATACTGCTCTTGGTCACATCGGTGACCTCTGGCTTGGAGGGAGGCCCTGGGAGGGCCGTCGCATTGTGAGACATGAAGTCTATGAGGTCAGTGGAATCTGGCAAAGGAGGAAATGTGGAGAGACACAAAGTGAATACCTGCAGTGTTATGTTAAATATGCAGAAATTTAGTTCATCTTTTGTATAAATTATTTGTACTGAACAGACCTCTGACATCCAAGTAGGCACTCCACGATGTTTCTCCACTGGAGCTGGTAGCGACGCAGGTGTACAACCCCACGTCAGACAGCTGATGAAGACAGATTATGATATTATTATGAATGTTCAAACTAGCTCCCATTTAATCTGCAGCACAGTGACTTTTACAGTTGGGCTGATTTCAGATTTGCAAAAGATCAAATTCACCACTTAAAAGCAAACACCCATAAAGATTTTCTCTGCTCATCCAAATTACAAGCGATACAGCTTTCAGGCTGCGCTCTGTTGCCGTGTTCGACTGAATCCAATAGCTTTTGTAACTCTGATCCCTGATGGTTTCTACAAGCTCTTACGTCAGTCTGGGCTTTTGAAGGAGGTTCGCAGCTAGTAGTACAGTAAAAATGCATTAACCTCCACTGGCCTGCATTTGGCTTGAGAAAAGCCGGAGAGTGGATGAGACTTTAACACCGGCCAATGAAAAAAAAAAAAGAGCCCGGTAAGAGCTTACATTAATTTTCTTAATTGATTTCCTCCAATAATAGTCAGCCCCCCCCCCCCATTCCCAGAGCCATCAACATTATCATCATCAGTGCTGACACAGGAAATAAGTGATATGACAATGTACTTTATATGGGCAATGCCTTAGGAGCCACTGACTCTGCTATCTCTCAAGAGACAGCAGAAGAGAGAGTGACACAGAAAGAGCACTTTGACACTGTGACAGGACGCTGCATATTGCGGTGCCTCCATTATATGAGCCCCTTTAGACTCCTCTCACAGGTCCCCCGTCCTTGAGTCCTTGAGTCTAACTGCTGCCTCGGAGATTCAGACTAAATAGCAACGTTTAACAACTTATAAAAATCAATACTCGCTATTCATCTTTTAGAAGCAACCTGACTGCACTTGTCCATTTGAATTACATTCAGCTGACATCAGCTGGCAGAATTTCTCTTTCATCTTTCCCGTATAATAGAAGGATGAGCAAACACAAAAAGCTCCAACATTAAACGTGTGTTTGTGTTTGTATTTTTGTATGTACATTACACGTAGATGCTTTTTTTCTGGTCAGAATGCAGTGGATAAAAGAATAAAAATGACGCACAGATGCAGAATTAGCGGTAAGAACAATCACATTGTACTGTATACATGTGTTACTGAGAGGTGAGCAGAATGTGAAACGTGTGCACTCACTTGCAGGCGCACATCTAAAGGAGATTCACCTGATATGGTGCCGAGTAGAAAATGACTATTTTCATTTTGGGCTTAAACATTCTCTCAAAGACTAATTAACAATCCTTTGTTTTTATTAATTAATCCTCGGGTCCTGATGGATCCATTACAAGTGAAACCTGATTGCTGCAACTGCCTGCAATACTTCAGCAAAACAGAAACATGGTTAAAGATTATATTCGTCAGTTGGACTCTTGTTATCATGCTGTTTAACCCAGAATCAGTTTGCTTTGCTGATAATTCTGCTTTATTACAACTTCATAATTTTTTGTGGTTTTGGCCATCTTTCCTATCAGTAATAATAAGATTGGCATCGTACTGGCATCTCTAAAAAAAAAACTAATTCTGATGGTGCGATGAACAGCCAGGTTTAAAACAACTACAAGGAATTTTCCCACTTTCGCGTAATCACCACTGCCTCCTGCTGTAAAGATATTGATCTGGCTGTGTGCCTTTGTTTTAGCTGAATGCAGGATTCATAGTGATGAGGTAAGGTATCTATGTGTGGCTATATAAGATTAATAACAGGAATATGATGATGGTGAAGTCAGCTTTGTTTTAGTACTGATCGTACACCTTAGTTCCATGTCAGGCTGCAACTGTCAGACTCTTTGGTAATAGTAGTTTTGTTCTCAAAATCCCCTGGTAATGTTATGTCTTCAGGATAAGAAACTACAAGATATAGCTTGGTAGCATAAAATGTTAGGTCATAAGAAAGTTGTATTACAGCCAGCTTTGTCTTAGCCACGAATGTAATTTCATATATTGATGTAAAACCTAAGTATTTAATAGAAAGAACCAAGCTTGATTCATGTTTTTGCATGTGCTCTATCACTGTCCCTGTTGGCTTTTTGTTTTTTTGGTCTTCTTCAATTACGTTCTTTATCCTGATCCTGCCCAGGTATCAGCCATAACCAGAAATACAAAGCCAAAAATAAAATTCTCAACAGAAAAATTCCTGCCTTTTAACTGGCTAAACTGCAACACCCTGCCTGGGAAATTCAGACATAGGTTCTTTAGGTGTTCATGCTATAAATTGTTTCTCCTGCTTTTGCTGGGAATCGGAGAAATAGACAATGTTCAAGATTGTCTTGTTTATTTATGTAGGTCATCTGGAGGCATCAGTATTAAACTGTTAATACTGTTAATCCCAATGTGGCAATGCAGTGTTTCCAGATCTCAGCAACTGGTTTGGTGAGCGCAATGTGCACTCACGTGTGCAATATGCAACATTGTTGATGGCCAAAACTACAAAAAACTGCAGGAGAATTGCAGAATTGTCCTTTAATTCCCTATATGACCAGTAGACCAGTGTGCCCATTAATGCTACAGGTACCACGCTACAGTTCTTTTGCATGCACGCATCTTTCTGTAATCCTCCATGAGCCACCTTGGTATTCTGGATCTGCAGGCTGCCATGCTCCAGCAGGGAAAATCGCGGGTCCTTTCCGAGCAGACTGGCCCCATTCTTTCGCCAGGTGACTGTCGGCTCCGGGTCCCCCGAGGCCTGACACCTGAGCAGGGACACGCCTCCCACCGGCTGCGTTTGGTTGGACGGGCCCTGCCGGATGATGGGTGGTGGGCGGTCCTTCAGGGCTGAGCATAACAATGAAGAAACAGATGTTACAGTTTGAATACGTTTCGAACGCCGCAATTTTGATGTCATGGTTTTGGCACGAAACCAGGACTTTCTGTTCTAACTGGTTAGATTTTGCCTGATTTGTGAGGGGGAAAAAGGACATGACCTTATCACAAGGTGTTAATTTGTGATTGCAGTAATTGCATTAGTGGCTGCAGACCCAAGATGTTAGGGTTCAATCTGTTGGATTTGTTGTGAGAGGAAGTGACTGCTTTGTGAGCCTTTTCCACAGTAGGGCAGTGTGCTCATGGCACTGCATCACACCTTTGAGCTTTAATTACTAGGTGAGGATTAACGATGCTTCACCCGTGGTGCTAATTACCATACCTTCTTTATAACACCTCTCAACACATTCATGCCTGTCCTCTCTCTTGCTACTCTGACTCATGCCTGTACCTCCTCCCTCTTGCCCCCCCCACTCCACACACAAAACTAAACTATGAATTAGCATGCCAAGCAGAACAACAATTCATCTCTTTTAAAGCTTTTTAAAGCATGTTATATCATCCAGAAACAGCCTCTGCACTCCGCCACAGTAATTTCTGGAGTGCTGAAGCTCTCTAGGCCTTGTAACTACCCCCCGCTTCCAATTTCCTCACCGCTGCTCTCCACTGTTATCAGGTCTGTCTCCATTCGCACAAGTGTTTACAGCAGGTTTTCCCTGCCTTATCTTTCATCTCACCTCCTTCAGCACAATGAGGAACACAGCAACTCAGGCAGAATAGCCGAAAAAAAATCAGGTGCAACTGGGTGCAGGGACGGTAAGCTGAACCACATGTGATACTCCGGTTATCGTGGAGGCTGAATGGTTTGCATTTATGTGGCAATAGAGAGTGCTATGAACATGATATAAAAGCTTCACCAACCAGTCTTTCATGGTGAACCTCAGCAGAAAAGTACTGGATATAGGTAGTCTAGCATTGCATTTTTCCACAAAACATTACATCTACTCTACAGCCAGCTGTCATTACCTCAAGTGATCAGAGAGCCAACAACAACATCATAACGCTGTTCCTAATTTAGCTGTAGTCCTGTAAGAAATCCAATCACACTCTGCAGCTTTAGAGGCAAAGGTAATAACAAAATGTTGCTTTTCCAGATTGTTTATCACTTATCACAACCAGAGGCTACTCAGGCTGCGAAATAACATGAA
Organism: Centropyge bicolor; assembly: GCA_037975185.1. NCBI lineage: Eukaryota > Metazoa > Chordata > Actinopteri > Pomacanthidae > Centropyge > Centropyge bicolor. The sequence goes on along the minus strand of JBBMOC010000015.1, from coordinate 9,249,830 downwards.
TTATTTTGCAGCAGGTTTGCAGATAAAGGGATGTAGCGTATGCCTGCTACTGAGGGAATGTTGATTATTAGAACATTGATTAGATGAATGTATCCAATCCGAGCATCAGTTTCTACGTATACCACAGCTCAAGACAAGAGTCGAAAGGTAACTCTCAAGTACTCTTCGACCACTTAAGGCTCCAGGCCTCAAGAATCTGTCAGACATATTGAAGCTTTACTCAACTCAAAATGTATCTAATATCAAACACTGACCTCTTGTAGTCTTGAGATGCGGCTTTGAAAAAAGCGTAGCTCCTGTTCTTACTGTGGTCAGGAAATCTGCCCTCCACACACTAATTCCACACCAGAGCTTTGTCTCTAAGTTGCAGCACATACCGCTCTCTCAAGTCTAACTGGATGATTAATAAATTTGTCAATCACAAATCCAAGGCAATGCCTAAGGCGCAGCAATAGTACACATCTGAAAGTTCAAAAAGTTTTCATTCAGTGGAGGAACCTCTTGAACACCCCTAATGTTAAGTGATGCTAGAAACAGCACTGTGCAAGCTTCCAAAACTTCACTCGTTATCATGGCAACTCTCTGTTTATAACCATCAATCAAGCACATTTCTCCCATCCCCCACGCTCTACACCAAACATTTGGATATTGATCCATCTCCTCTGAGCGACAGAACATGAGTCATTTCTTCTCCAAAAAAAACCTCTTCAACAGATGTTAATTTAATAATGTGTGGGAGAAAAAGCCAAGAAACAAATGGAGGGAAGGGCATAAACAGCTCCCAGCTGGCAACGGCTCAGCACTTAATGCTGGCATTAAAGCTTTGTCAGAGGAAAAAAAGTGTAAAATGTCTCTCCATCAAGGAGAAAAGGAGAGTTTTGGTTTAACACAGTTTCAGTCTTTTCAGACCATTCAAGTTTACCACAGTGAGGTGATAATGAAAAGGATGATTGTGAGTGACTGGCTTTTAGAACTTACAGATGCATCTGTGCAGATACAAGTGTGGGCAGAAAAATAGCCTTTAATATACTGGTGTTTAGTGTTTTATAAGGCGTGGACAATGCTGCAAGCTTATGTGTGGTATTTTTGTATGGCTTTAAAGGTATGTAAGTATAACAACGCTAAAAATGCACCAACAGTTATTAACAACAATTATAATGCATGTTGTTAGGACGTTGCCCCAGTTGACTGAAAACACTGCTGAAATAATGTGACTTCAGGAAGCTGAATAAAATATGTTTGTTGTTTTCAAAGCCATAAAGTGTGAATGATGTGGGAAGATCATAAAATAGAAGTTGACTGTTGAGATCTCCAGCTTGAAAGTGGCCTTTCTACCCATCTACTATTTAAATCCTCTTTTACTATAACTATGTATATGTTGTAATAACAAACTGCCATCACCATGTCTAAGTTTACACTTCAGCCATTTTTACATTATATTACATCAGTAAACCAGTGGTGTGGTGTTCGCTCCCAATGCTACCAAGGGGGAAAAGAGTAATGGCTTCATTCTGGTGAAATTACCTGTGTATTGAGCCATGCAACTGTGCAATAGTGTTTTAAGTATTCACTAATATTGTGCATATAGCTCCCTGATGCATAATCGACCTAACAAGGCATAACAATATAATGTCAGCAGAAAACATTTCAATATAATTGTTATTAGCACACGTTGGTGACGTTAAATCACATAAATAAAAACAAGTAGTTCTTTTATTTTACTGTATAGACAATCCTTTTCCATCTGTGTGTGTGTGTGTCCAGCCTTACCGTCTGCTACCTCAAGCTGGGCCTTGGCCATGATGCTGCCGGCTACAGTGAGGGCCTGGCAGATGTAATACCCCGCGTCAGAGCGCTGCACAGACGAAATGGTCAACTCTCCGTTCTCGGACACAGAGACGCGGCTATCTCCCTGCGTCGGCTGGTTGGGAAAGAGAAGATCCTGCAGGGGGTGCAAGTGGGAGGAAATGTAAATGAAATGGGATGGTATACGTGTTGCAAGGCAAAAGTATAAAATCAACTGGTATTCCTGCTACTCACAAATGTTCTAAATATTGTTCACAATGTTACTATGATATTGAGTTGGTTTGAGCAGACAAACCCTCATAATTTTTTAGATATTGTGTCCCATACAAATTTCCCAACTGCTTTAAATAGATTGTTGGGACTACTCATTTTACGTCTCATTTTATGCGGATGATACTCATTTCTATCTCCCTGTCACCAATATTGACTTCAACTATTCTAAATAATCAAACCAAATTAATGGTGACTTTCAGGAAAAGACAGAATTTATGCATTTAAAGTATTTTATTTTCAACCCACATACTTTAAAGGAGCGATTGTTGTGTTCAAGATATCCCTTCCGTATTCATACATCTTTCAATCGTTGTGTTGAATTGAGTTAGAAAAGTGGGTCAATGTCTCTTTCCTACTTGGTCTGAATGGCAGTTTACCCCCATAGTGATAATCCTGCTGTGATAACCTGCAGTCATGGACATGAAATTGAGGCATCAGCGTTGTCCGTTTCTGCACCCCGAGCAGACAAGCTGATGGGCAGGAAAGGACATTAGCCTGCTTTCATTATGTCTAATGACTATAATGCAGCACATGACATTGTTTCTTGCGCAGTGAATTGGCCGGTCAGACCGGTGTAGATTGATGATAAATGACCACTTCATTATCTGTATGTGGAACAGCACCACACTCTGCTGTCTTCAGCTTCGAGCCTTTCAGTCACATCCTTGGCCATTTTTTCGATACTTTACCCTGGATGCTGCTGCAGAATTTGTATCTATACAGCCAGGTGGGAAACCATTAACTCCCCATCATGCACAGACACCTTCATAACAAAGCATATACAAGCACATATTGTCAAACTCAGCATCCTCACCTGGCTGCCCTCTCGTTGCCAGAAGACAGTGGGCTGAGGTTTGCCCCTGGTCTCGCAGGGAAAGGTAGCTGTTCGTCCCTGCGCGACAATCTGGTCACGGGGTCGCACCACAAACTGGGGCGCCTCTGAGGTTAAAGATGAAATAAACCAAAACAGAATAGCAATCCACAGACTTCCAAAGTGTCTATTACAGGAAGACTAGTTTCAAAGACAAGTGCTTGGACTGAAGGTCCAGCTGCAAACTAAAAGGTTCATGCACTAGGTCTCTGCTATTTATTCAACTACATCTTGACTATGCCAATCACACAAGCCATTCATCTAGATGCCAGAACATCAGAATGAATGATTTCTAAATTGCAAGGTGCCTTAACATTATCATCATTTCAAGTTTTTGAACTAAGACATATCAACCATACTGTATCTGGACCCCCATTTAGAAAGAAGTGAGGTGGTAAATCTATGTTTTCACAAAAAAACCTGCCAGGGGAAGTCATGGGTTGATAGTAACAATGTAGATATGCATGTCCAATATTAGTTCGATGAATGTGTTTGTGGAATGCCACAACAGTCCATGCATACATGTGTGATCAAAGAACAGAAATAGAGCAACGCATGCACAATGGGATCAGCTCTTACTTACCGACGGGGCGAGCTGGTGACACAACAATGGTGTGGGTGAGATTAACACACACAACACAGAGAGAAGGTAAGCAGAGGAGGAGTAGAACAGAGGGACAGAAAAAAAAAGAATGAAAATCAGAAATGAATGAGGTGGAGTCGGGTTTCCATCCATGAAGTTTAAGGGGGAGAGGAGGATGGAGCTCAGTCACCGAAAAGCAGGTGATGGCACGGGCCTCAAGGAAATAGCACCTTGGCAGCGTTAGGGGGGAGGGTAACAAATGGCAAAATCCACTGGCTGAACAATTTATCTGCAACACTTCACTTATGTCACGAGAATAACACATTCACACAGGCAACAGATCTGCTTGTATTTCAAGTGTCTCATGTAAATAGAACCAACTTTTTACAAAGGCAGATTCAGAATAGAGTAAAATAAATTGATTAAATAGCAAATTAGAATTATTAAACAATTAGAATTATTGATATCTGTCTGACTTTTGCGAATTACTTTTGTTAGATTTGTCTACTCTCAAAATCAGCATAATAAGAAGTTGAACCACTGAAAATATTTAACACAATCCCAAACAGCTAGTGAAACTATTTTTTTCTTATCATTGATTGTCTTTATGAAAAATTGTCCAGCCTAAGTGCAGCCTAAGTTACGTGCAAGTCTTATAATATTTTACTAAAACACACACACAAATCTGCTTTAACATAAGGGATAGCTCGCTTCAGATCTTAGGATTGGATATCTTTTTTTTTTTTAAAGTTAAAAGACAATTCATGCATGAGTCATATGAACAAGAATAAGAGTCCAATATGTAAAGTAGACAGAATGAACAGTTAATGTAATGAGGTCTGTGATGCACAGTATGCATGATGATGTGTGATATAAATGCTCAGGTGTTAAGAATGTGTTATCGGTTGGTTCCAAGTGAACTGTTACTTAATTTGTATGAACAATGTTTTCACACTCTCCAGTTCAAACGTGAGGAGCAGAAACAGAGGTGGATCTGACTGGCTGATCTGATCAACCTTTACCATGAAACAGCTTCCTCTTATTGATATGGCGTAAATATGGAGCGAGGGGGGTCTGGGTGGAGAACAAGGCCCTCAGGAGAAATCATTACAGTTCACTTAGAGCTGGTTAGATTGTTCATATCTGGAGCCTAGCTGGAGATCTGAAACAATCAACTACATCAGCCTGCTATATGAAAGAAAGGCTGAGGCCAGGCCCAGCCTTTCAGCAGGGGGGCAATAACGCTCGTAAAGTGGGCAATAAAGGACTGATTGTCCTGTGGCCTGCTTCGGGAGATACAGAAAATATCAGGGATGGGTTATGAGTTTTGCCACAAGTGAGTCCACACACAAGCAGTTACCCACCTCTTATAGTCAGGTAGGCAGAGGCCTCCACTTTACCCACACGGTTCTCTGCTAAACAAGTGAAGGTTCCCTGATCGCTGACTGACGCTTTCTTTATCCTCAGCAGGAAGTCCTCTTTGTCATATCTGATGTCATACCTGGCGACAGAGATGAGCGGTGACATCAAGTCAAGTGACATCCCAGATTGATTTCATGAAGCCGGCAGATCAATAGCAATTACGTGCCTATTAAAACGTCTGTTTTAAATAAAGCAAATACAATCAACAAATGCTGAAATTAAATCAAGGTTGTGTAAACTCGTGTGATGCTTTCGATGGAAGCTTTTATAAAGGTTGTGTCATTTTTGATAGAATAAAGACAGACTTTCTAAGGCAATTAAGACTCCCTGCTGCACACACTCTGCTACAGAGGCAGAAAAAGGGGAGCAATTATGCTGAGATGAAGGCATGGCAAAATGAAAGGTGCTTTCAGCTGGAACCCTAGCTGTTCCACTATTTCAATATTTATAAAGGCGAACCACCCACTGTGGTGTGGGCTATGCAGTATGCTATACTATGTGTGTGTATGTGTGTGTGTGGGAGAGAGAGCAAGCAAAAGAAAGGGAGACAGCGACAGAGGGAGAGATAGACAAACAGTCTGAGAGTAAGGGAGTGGCACAGTCTGACAAACTGAATTTGATGAATGAGCCGAGCAGTAAGGAATGACTAATTCATAGATATGTTCCATGCATCAGTGTGTCTCCACCAGTGCAGCATACTGGAAGGCAGCAGCAGTAGCAGCAGCGGCGCAGTTAGACTGAAACATCTCAGCTACCAGAGTTTAGATAAGTGCCTCAGAGGAGCTACAAACAGAATGAGCAGAGGAGCAAGGAGTCGGGCTCTCCCTCTCTGGGGTCCCTTTTGGCGTGAGAGATCCTGTGAAATTGTCTAGCCAGCCATACTGATTCAGAGATGGGAGGCAAGTCAGGCAGAGAAATGGCACAAGGGGTGAGAAAAAGTCACATTTGAAATAGATGTTCCAAAAGGGTGTGGGCAGAATATCGATGGGGGTTGCGGGGGTCTGTCCAGAGTCTGCTGAGGACTCCATTCACAGCACATCTCTGACCCAGATACAGACTTCCCAGGAGGCTGACGGGTTTAGGAGAAGAATGAAAGGAGTGGAAGGAGGGAAGTGAGGCGAGGCAGGTCTGAAAGTAGGACATGTTTCTAGAGTCAAGGGGTGCTGAGGTAGAGGGCACAACTCGGGTAGGCAGACAGACTGCCAGACAGACAGACAGCTGGTTATTATAGCCCACCTCACACTTATACCGTGGCACACTATGGAGGGTGCCATTCTGTTTTCATATAGCAGTAATGACTTGTAACAGGTGCCAGCTGAACTTGTAGCACAAGTAAATGTCTTTTCCAGGGATGAGAGTAGTCGTTTTCAAAGCTGACTTACCACGGCTGACTTATTAGCTTTTGAGCATCACAGACTCCATATTTACTTTTAGTTTTATCTGTTTAGTTAATACCCTTGTGTTTGATTGACTCGAACCTTGATTTATGTGATAGCAATTCCAGCAGTAATTGAATACATATCCGAGAACACAATCTATAATTAGTTTGAGCTGTCAAATTTCCATCAATCAAAAGCAGGAGAACGCTTCAGAGCCATGAATAAACCAGTCAAAGAGATTATAAAAGTATATGGGAATGCACTGCTTTGGATTTCTGAAACATCAAATATAAGGACTGCTTAAACCTAGTGGAGAAATTAAAATGTTTTGATGGATGGTCAGATTGTATAATGAGACATGCAGTAATTAAAAGTATAAAGCTGCTGAGCAGTAACTATTAAGACCCACATGACGGGCCGATAATGACTTTAAAAATAAGTGTTCTAATGGGATTGCAATGCAATTAATATGTGCTTATGATGCGGGTCCACAAGGGTGAACCAAACCACAGGAACATCTTACAATATGATGCAATCCAGCTCAACAACACAAACTGCTAACTACCTTTTAGCTGAGCTCCAGCATGTATTCTTTATGACTTCTGTTGTATATACACACAAATATATACATCCATACAAAGACACACACACACTCACACACATCCCTCACCTGCCGCGGGGAATATCCATGTCCTCCTTTTTCCAGCGCAGTGTAGGCTGAGGGTCACCGTGGACCTGACACCTGAACTCTACACTCTCGTCAACTAAGACCACCTGGTTCACAGGCCGCTGCACAAACACTGGTCTTTCTGGATGTGGGCAGTAAACATGAGATAGATGCTAAATATACTTTTGACAGAGTGATGAATACTGTATGTGCTGGTGTGCAGTAAATACCTGGGAAAAAAGTCATGCTCTATTTCTTTTTGAGCCAGGCAAAGAGTGCGCAGTGTGTCAGACTTCTTACCAAACACTGAGAGCTGAGCTTTTTCACTCTCTCTCTCTCCAACCATGTTGGCCGCCACACACACATATATCCCTGTATCAGTCTTCTTGGTGTTTGAGATCGTCAGCTTTCCACCACGAACCTGCCAAAGAATGCATATAAGTTCAATGAAGCAGTTTAATACAAAGTGCTTTCCATTGTAAGAGCTTCAGGTAAATGTGAACAGGTGAATCACAGAGAATGGGATTTAGTAGTTCAAGAGTGAAGTAACGCACCGTGATCCTGTCATCTTTGAGGTCAAGACGAGCTTTATCTTTCCTCCAGAAGGTGGTGGGCTCAGGATGCCCACGCGGAGGCTGACACTCGAGACTGGCAGTCTCCCCGACCGCCACCACCACGTCCTGTGGGTTCTGTCTGAAGTCGTCACGTAACACTGCAAGACAAAATGAAGGCAGCGTGGCTTGTTACTCTGACTGTAAGAGCGGCTCATTCAGTTGATTAGTCTGAAGTTTTACCAGATCCCATTATGTGAACCATAAAGTTGTTCTGAGACTGAGCTGTCTTGGGTTTACTGACCTCTACCACCTTTTTCTAATGTGAGAATCCAAAGACAATTTTATCAAGACCGCCTCAATGGACCCTCAGCAATCTCTCAGTCTTTAATAATACAGCTGTCACCCTCAGGGGGTACGGCTCTTCTTGGATCTCACTGGCTAGATGGAAGAGCGGGTAAAGCCAGGTAGGATTAGCACTACAATATACATAGGAAGGCCGACTAGAGGAAGAGCAAGAAACATAAAAGGAAAGAAACACACAAAAAGTGAGGTCTAGAAGAATAAGTAATGATCATGCATTAAATTTCTACAGCCCTGTAGTGGCTTCTCAACACAATGTTCCTGAGGTCCCATAAAGTGAAAATGTTGGATGGAACAAATAACCTGCTGATACTGTTCATAAGTTCATGACCAATATTAAAACTCCAGAGCTACAGTAGCAATGCACATTTTGGGATGTGTGGACAATTTCACCCGAAGCTTTATGGAATCCATAATGTAACAGGTGCATCCTCTGGGGATTATGAATGAGCTCAGTGCGCTAAAGTTGGTTTCTTGTATATAAGTATAGTATTAGTAGTAAAGCCTGATGATGGTGCTACAGGGGAAGTCACCAAATCATTACAATTCATTAAATGCAATACAAGATATGAGAAAGTCTCAACTTACTGTGAATATGTGAGTTTAATGGTGAAAGTATAACTATAAGTTTGCTATCTGCTGTTGTTTTAAAAATTAATTTTATGGTTATGAATAATATAACACACCCATGTGAGTGATAAAAGTGAGGAACCCTGCATGCAATCTCTGCTAAGCTGAAGATGTGTTGCTTAAAGATGATATATGACTCATAAAATGCTATGGTCTAATCTCTATTGTGGGCACCACAAGAATCCAAATATTTACTTGACACCTGCAAAATTAAAGGTCGGTAATGGTGATTGTGTTGTGAAATTCACTATATTCAGACAATGTTCAAAAATATTATTTTGACTAATAAAATGTACCAGTTTGTCAGAGACTTCATTTTTGAAACCTTGGATGAAAACAGCTGTTCGAAGGTGGGCCTGTACTTTGTAGCACACACACAGGGTCAGACCTTGGTTACTTGAAAAGCAGCTGCACCGCTGCGTGTACAAATTGGAAGAGAAAGCAGCGGCGACCGTGGATATTGACAGAGTCAAACGCCCTTTTATGCAGCTTTATGAAATGACGAGGGAACAGCTGCAAGGTCTCATTTAGGACCAGGGGTAAAATGGTTTCAAAATATCTCATTAACAGCAGCAAATGTCACTGAGATGTTCCTGTTAGAGGGTTATAGTGTTGCTTTTGAAAAATATACTGAAAGTCCGCCATACTCTTCTTGAGAGGAATCAATACTGTAGCTTGAAGAGCAGCAGCATTGCAATGTTAAAAAAAGAGGCTGGAATTATGACAGCTACTTGAAATACAGATAGTGAAATATGCTAAAATTGCTTTTTATTATCTTGAACGTACACGCCTTTACTTCATTAGAATTCCATTTCTGAGAAGTTTTCTGCATTCTGCCACTGTCGGACAAGCGTTTTAATTTATCCACGGCAGGGATGTCTGTACTTGATTTTGTATGTTCAAAGGAGCGAGAACATCAAGAATTGTCAAGCAGCGCCCGTTAAAGTCATACACATGCATTTTGAAGAGAAGCATGAGCGAGCTGCCGTTGAGTTAAAAGGTTACAGCTTCAAAACTTCCTCATTCTGTCACAACTGTTCTCCCAAATATCAACTCAAAAGGCTGCTGCTTTAAGTAGCTACAGGAACGACTGTCCTGTAAGCCATCACTGGAATTATGGTTAAAAATAGAGATCATAATTTAGATCCTGCAATGAGCTGTGGCCACTTTGCATTAATACATTATGACATGTTGTTTTTGTGAAAAGCCTCACTTTAGGCCAAATTTCAATGATAAAGTGCCTCGTGTGACAACAATCGTGGCTGTGAAAATAAAAGAAAAAAGGAGAAATTATAATTAAGATTTGTCAAAGGCCTAGCAGCCTGTGAACAAAAATGGGCTGCTAAGTGTCAGTTTAGGTATAATGAATGACTAATTAGTGAAAAACAGGTGAACCTAATTATAAGTTACACCTGCTCTATGAAGATATCATCAGATAAATAAAAATCAATACCATTTTTTTCTTTTCAATTATCCCATTTATAGACAAGTAAAAAAGTAGTCGTCAGTATTATGACTGGTTTATCAAGAAATGTCTAACGAAAATCAAATGCATGATGCACAACTAAAACAAAGTTTGTCAAACTCAGAGCAGCATAGAATAAAAAAAAGAAAAAAAAAACTGGCTTGGTTTTCTTTTCATCCTCATTACATCCATAAGCTGTTCTGCTGATATACTGCAGCATGAATTCCAAGTCCCAGAGGACACCTCTAGTGAGAAAGAAAATCAGGAAGGAGCCAAAGGCCCTTTGGCCCAGCTGTCAATCACATCCAGTCTGCGCTGGAGTACACGAGTCTCAGTTGCAGACACTACTTTGGCACAGACATATGCCGAGCTGTTTGTCACATGGTACTATACGCTTACTGACCCATTGCATAGGCAAAACACTCGGCTCATCCGGTCGCACAACTACCTCTGTGTTCCTGAGTTGTCACATTAAAGATGCTTCTATAACAGCAAAGCTCGTCTCAAGAGACTGCGTGACCCGGGCGCTCACGGGAAAACTGGAAAATTCAAGACATGAAGCGAAAACCCAATTACACATAAGTAAGGCAGAGAATGGGGATTGTGTTCTATTACATGGTGCTGAAAGTCTAACAAGTTGAACAATGGCGTTTAGGTACAGTATGTGTGACACTAATCTAAAAAACCCCATGCTCACAAACGAGACAAATAATAGTATGTTGTCTGCTGCAGGTGCTAATTAGCTCAATCCAGGTTTTAGACTAAGACATAATTTAAAAGCCACTGAATTCTTTATTTCTCTTTTCACTTATTGTCTCAATTTCAGGGAGACCTCCAAATTGAAAAATCAGCCAGAAATTATTTTTTAAAAAACACGGTTTTCATTTGTTTTATGATTGATTGTGTACATAATAAATCATGTCTAAATAAATGGGAAGTGAATATCGTATTATATACAATACAATAAAGGCTATGGGGGTGGGGTCTTTGTCCAAATCCATAAATGCTGTTGGTTCTGTGGCTGTGATTTATTCAGTCCTGGCGGTATGAATTACCCCCCTGAACTGGCAGCTATCCCACACCCAACACTGGGGTGGGGTGGGTGCCCCCCCCCCAGTTTCCTGTTCTCACTGAGAGCTTTTCTGTAGGTGGTGTTCATGAAGGCATGTGAGATGTGCTGTTGTTCTAATCTATTGGTTTCAAATGTGGAGCCCCCCGTGGAGGCAGCACCCATGTGTAGCCTGTTGTCGGGTGGTAATTATTTCAGATGGCGGGGCCGCCACCGCTGCCTAATGTTGTCTGATTGAGTATTGCTCAATTATTCAAACAAGCTATTCAGGGGACTCACTCGTTCACCAGTTTCATTTATCAAATCAGAAGGAGAATGATTTGTAAATGGCCTTCATTTCATGGCACAATGGGTGGTAAAAATATGTGACACGGTGGAAGTATCTGAATACAAATAACTATACAGGGACTCATTAAATGATTAACGGGAGAAGGGGGGGTTGTGCGGTCGTAGTAAATTTTTAGATATTCCATCATAGCATCCTGATTTCTTGAGACCCTCTTCAGCTACAGCAGCACTCTGCAACTGAATTTAATTTCACCATTTCACAACAACATCAAATCCGTGAATATCCCACTTGAGATCTTGATGCGTGTTGCTCATCTCGCGAGCTCCCCAAATGATTCGATAGCAGAATATCAACTCGATTTGGTACCAGATACTTGGATTTAGAGCGGCCTGTTTATTCCTATACAGTAGGCCATGTTTCAAAACGCTGCAGTACATTTAACAGACAGTGCTTTTATTATCTTCTCCAGTACACTTACTGTCTGGTGTATCCATTAAGCTTGCATGCATTTACTGAAGCGTCTCCCTTCAAGGATGCAAGTCAGACTGAATATCTCTGCAACTATTCATGGTCCCTGGAGGTGGAAATCCCTCCACTTTGTATCCCCTGACTTTTCCTCTATTGCCAGCATGAGGTTGAAATATCTGTTGTTTAGTGACATGTCTTGACAGCTATTGGATGGATTGCCATTTGGTACAAACATTTATATTGTCCTCAGGATGAACTGTGATAATTGTGGTGATTCTATTCCCAAATTTTTAATTTGTCCAACAGAATATTTACTTTATTACCCCATACTTGCAAAACTAATGGCATTCCCATCATCCTCTAGTGCTAACACACTAGAGTGCATTAGCATTTGGCTCAACGCACCACTGTGCCTAAGTACAACCTTACAGAGCGGCTAGCACGGCTGTAAACATCTAGTCTCGTTTTCATTATTGTAAGTAAACTGTCTCCCTGTTATAATTCCTCCTACAGTTTGTTGTCTGGTGTATAATGTAGATGACAGCTTCACTGGAGCGTAAGTGGCCATTAGACTCCATTGGTATTGTCTGGATGTATTGATATTCAAACACAAATAGTTTCCCCTATAAAATTTAAACGTGTCACTAGAATAATCTTAAGTAACAAAAATCCAAAATGAGACAAGTCGTCACTTTTCCCACTGCACCATGTATGTTCATGCATCTGTGAAAGGAACAGGAGAGTAACTGAGATGCAAACTCCGATGCAATTAAGGAGATGCATTTTCTAATCATTTTTGACCTATTAATTTAGCACTAATTGAGCCGGTTCAGAACACTAATTGAAAAAGACATCCAGTCACTTCATAACACAGAATGGTAAATAAACAAGGTGTGACAGACAGATGGTGATGGGTGACAAAATTACAACCCAATTAACTCATGCATCATTTTGTTTATTTTGTAGGGATCTGCTTGTTTGCTTGTGCATGCTTGTGTGTGTGTGTCTGTGTGTGTGCATGAAAGCTGCTGGTCCAGCGGGAGAATATAAAACCTCACACCTTCCAACTCCACCCAAATAAAACCAGTTGTGGTAGGACTGTATAGCAGTGCTGCAGAGGCAAAAAGAAACAGAATTGTTTATGAGGAGAGAGGAAAGATGAAAACACTAACAACTTGCGAGATGTTGCGTGTAACAGATGGCTGTATTTCCGGGCGGGAATCACAGATGCAGTGCAGAAATGATGGTGCTGCATGAGGACAAAGCAGCAGCTTTAAACAGCAATCAGGTGGTGTTCTTTTATGGCCAACTCCATTTCTGCACATGCAATATCTGAGCCAGGCATCCGTGACACTAAAATAACTATAATACTGTTTGTGCATTAGCGATGTAGTGATGGGAAATGCATCACAACAGCAAAGTGATTTCTTATGACAGTGGTCTGCTAAATTGCGGTTTGGAGTTTGCTGAAGATTCTTTTTGAACACGATAGCCTGTAGGGGTGTGTCACTTTCTCAACGGCAGTCAAGGCTGTCCCATATCTGTCACATGCATAAAACGCACACTGACGCATACACACACACACACACACACACAGGCATAAGCAACAAAAACAGCTGCCTCGTTCTTATATCACAAACTTTGCTGATGACCACAACACATCACCGCTGTTTAAGAGGCGGACACGGAAACTGAGACAGATATGCTGACAAACACGGGGGTGGAGGAAAAATATAGAGTGGAAGGGCTATTTGCATTGGGGATTTTTTTTTTTGAATAAATAAACAACTTAACATGTCTGTGCCCTAAAAAAGTCATCAGCAATCAGTCAGGACTACGATCAGCGGGGAGATGAGGAGCATTTACACAACGTCCCCCGAGGCTACGAGCCCAGCGCGGGCGTTCATTACCTATTATAATTCTACCCTTACAACAGCAGGATGCAGCATGAGCAAATCAAGGCCTACAGAAAGAATACGGCAGCCAGCATATAGAAACATGTATGATGCTAATGCAGAAAAACAAAATGATCCAAAATGAAAATCAGTATTAGTTTGAGATGAGGAGTAAACTGAATCCTTAGTGTGATTTAGGTCTCATTATAATGACTCATTGTTTGTGCGATATACTTCCACCTCTAATTTGGCAACATCTTGAATGAAAAAAAAAATCCCCTTCAAACACACTGTATTTATCAGTGCTTGGTACAACTTTAAGACCAAACACGACCCAAGTTCATTTCCATTTTTGAAACCCGGCACAAACTCAAATCTCAAAGGCGGGGTTAGAGCAGGAGCTCGATGGCAACCGAAGTCAGCAGTCTCCAAAATTATATGCAGGCAGCTCGAAAAACCTAGCACCGCTTCGCTTTGCTTTTTTGGCATCATTAGTGTCGACTTCAATTAGCATCAGTATGAAGGTTGGAAATAGACGCGCGGTGAAAAGTGAGCGCGCCTGTGGCAACAAAATTTAGCAGAGTTTTGGATGCAATTTAGTTTCTATAAACTGGGGATGTCTACAGCTGACAGAGGCAGGATTTAATGCTGTTTTTCCTGCTGTTTTCTTCATAATCATCCCCCATAGCTTTGGTCTAAAACATGGAAATGGTTTTTACTTTTTTCCCCTCTTCACCCAAATTTTTACCACACACAACCGTAGGGTCCATTTCACCCATATCTTTAGTCATAACCTCTCTTCCATGAGATATTTGAATGTGAAGTCACACTTTGGGGTAGACTAAAACATATTTGTTATGCATTCTTTGGCCTTTGAGTTCAGAGCCAGTCAACCACTGTGAAGGGTTAACAATAAACGCCCTAGCACTGTCATGTTTAATTAACCTCCATTCTCTTGTCATGTATTGTAAATTGAAGTTGTGGATGGTATAGGAGGAGGGTTCTCCCCCACCCCCACTTTTGCCCACGTCTCCATTCCCTCATCTCTCACTTGCCATGCCTCTAGTTACAGTAACAGCATTCCCTCAGACCACATTTCCACATCTATAATTAATTACTCCTGTCTCTGTGCATTTCTTCACTGGAACACATTCCTCTATCTCTCAGACTAACCTATGTAAATCTGCTTCTGCCTGCTCCCCACACTATCTCATCTATTTACACCTGTAAATCCAGATGCACATTTGTGTGCATGGCATTATGCAAACATTTGTGCACGAGCCTCAGTTCATGATTTTGCATTCAAAGATGCCAAATCCCTCCTTGTTAATTGTAATTCTGTTTTTTTCTCTGATAAAAAAAAAATTCAAAATCCGATTGGCCTTGGAGGCACATATGACCCATGTTCATAAACCAGTACATTGGTCTGGCTCTTACTGGAGGAATATGAATAGTAAGGAGAGAAAAAAATGGAAAATACAGAAAAAGACCATCGCATTTCTTTTTCTCCAAAACCATGGATATCATAGACCCTTACAGCAATATTGTGGAGATATACAACATGAGCTGGAAAATGAGTCAGGGATCAGAATCTAGCCTTTTATCCGCCTTGTTTCACTAAAGCAGTGGTCACCCAGGGAGAGAGCTTTTCCTACATGCGCTCGCCTTCTCCGGCTGAAATTATGCACGCTGCTGTGTTTCGCAGTCATCATCGTCGTCATCATCGCAATGGAATGAACTGGATAAACAAAAGCTAAATGCATTTCTCTCGCAGACCTTTAAAGGTTATAAAAAGCCTTAATCTGCTTCTCTACACCTTTCCTGTAATTCTAGCAGCCACTTTTGCTCCACTCTCCGTGTCCTCGAGTGATGATGCATGGGAAATCTCCTCTGTACATACACTATAAGAGGCTATATCATATTTCCCTATTGCCTTGACTTCTGCAGGATCTAATGGAAGAGAGTGATGTTCAAGAAAGCAAAAAATCATCGATGGTAATCTGTGCGCCTACACCATCCAGCATGATCAAACATATCTCAGCATGGCCACCAGAGATGGTGCTACTAAGCTGTGTTTACCACAACACCCTGGGTATATCCTTCTTTGCATGGGTACATACAGATGGGCCACAATATGTGCATGTTTGGATAGCATATAGATATGTATGAATGCATTTGAAAAAATGCTGGGAGCTATGAAGCAGAGCAGTGCACCCCCACGACTGCTGGCATTCGGCACAAAAGAAAACTAATTAATATGGTAATGTCATGCGACCACATTAACTGATAAAATATGGTGCGCTTTGTTGCTTTGATTGCACCGATTTGACCTTTGATCTTTAATGAGTAAATGATGGGAAATTGATTGAATATACTGTAAGTGTAGTACGCAAGGTTCATGTGACCTGGAGGTGAAGCCTCCACCACCTTCACCCTTCTACCATGTTACACAGAGGACTGACATATACTGGTGTCAGGGAGCGTCAATGTAAAATCTGACAAGTACTGGATTTTTTAAAGATGCAATTATTTGAGAGATTAAAATATATTAGCCCATATTAATTATTTAGCATAAACATTTTGATCCCTTGACCAAGTAAAGTAATGACATTCTAAAGTTTACAGTTGAAAAATATACTTTAATGTTACATATACAGTATCTGACAGCTAGAAACCGGTCGTCCATGATGCTGATGTATTGGTGGGGTCCTTCAAGCATTTAAAAGCCATATGTCACCTTCCACGATGAAGGGTTCCAGGTATATCACTCAGCAACCCTAAGCTCCTCCCATCTCCACCCCAGCCCCCATCACCACTGCTCCACTGAGCAGCTTAGAAGATTATTCACCCCAAATCTCTGTTAATCACATCCCCGCACACCCCCCTGGTGAACCAAAGGCCACCCAGCACAGATCCTGTACGTGAGCAGCTGTTGGTGGCTGTCGTTGACCTGCTGCTCCCTAACACCTACCCAGAATCTCTTTCTACCTCTTCCATCACATAAGGCGTCTAAGCAGATCTATCACATCTATCTGAAGAAAGACTGGTGCCACTTCAGGAAATGGAATACATTTTTTTTATATATATGACATTTCCATAGACAGACAGGTATGGAAAATCAGTCCAATCTTCCAGTGATCGCCCATCATGGGGTGATCAGTCTCCAGCGAGAGAGCACGTCACTCCCCGTGTGCACACACACATGCATATTCATGCACTTGCTGCTGAAGGTACACACTGACACATACACACACAGAGGGAGGTATACGTGTGCAAACACAATCGCATATAACATCTCCTCCTCTCTCTCTCCTCCTCTCTCTCTCTTTCGCACACACACGGAGAAGATAAACCTGCTCAATCCATCAACATCTTTATGCTGCAGACATTCACGTTTCAAGTTAATCATCTCCCTCTTCATCCCCTGTCAGTCTCTTTCTTTTCACTCACACCTCCCATTTATAGTACATTTTGTGAAACAAAGGAGGTGGCTTCCTCCATCTCCTCCGACACTTCTGTTTATCCACATACCACAATATTATTATTATATATCATTCTCCTCCACAACAATCTCTCTCTGAAGAAAAAAAATGCATGCATTTCTTTTCAAGGTGAATCTACAGCCAAGTGAAAGGAACCAGACAAATTCAAATAAAGCAGTTCATTATTTGAGCAGAGTGTGTGGTGCACTGGTTGACAAAATAACTGTAAATACTGACATGGCTAATCTCAGCACAGCTGTTAGTATTAGGTCCTTTAATCCTGGTCCAGATCGGTGATGTGCTCACACTGGCTTGGGGACAGATGAGCAATAGCCACCAGGCTGCCAAGTGGGCTAAAGGCAGCAGACTGGCCTGACGCTCACTTTTAGACATGATAAGCTGTGAATCTGTGGGTCCTGGAGGGCGGCTCCAAACAGCACAGCCCTTTGTGTTGCATCACGTAGCGCTTCGACGAAAATATGACAGATTCTGGTGCAATCTCACACCAAAACCCTGAAAACTCTGCAATACATTTCTTTTACTTTGTTCTTAATTCACAACTGTTACAGAAGTCTGTCCTGACAGGAAGTTCAGACATGAAGGAAATACAGGGTGGCTGACAAAAACACCACACACTCTTATGAACAGAGGAGATGTTTGTTTGTATTGGAGCCAGCAGTGAACAGATGAGATGAGACACTGGCATTTTTTCTATGTGCAACATATAATGTGTCATGTTGTAACACTATAAATTGTTTCCTCACATTATTTTCATATTAGTAGTTGATGCAAACACTGTTTTTTTTGCCAAAATTTCTTAATTTAGTTTACATGTGTGCAATATTCTGATGAAACCAGTACATCTGTCAGTACACAACCGAGCTGTTATAATTGTACGAGTAAAGTCTTGCAATGATTTATCAGCTGCTGTTCTTTGTCTCTTTCTTCCTCTCTTTATATGGGCTTCGCTTAAAAAAAAAATCGCTCTCAGACAGAAACAGCACGCAGCTCTGCGAGCAAACACACACTACATATTACGTTTATCAATTGGGTTTGCTCAGATGCTCTCTATATAAAGAAGGATCTGACCCATTTGATTTTTCTAGTGCCATGTTTTATCTGATTATATCAAAATCAAATCATATTTGTTGATGCTTTCATAACCTGTCAATCACAGCTCTAACTGAAATGCTATCGCTCATCACGGAGAGCTCCCACTGATGAAATACAGCGCCCGATGCAGGGATGGTTCTTTCCTGCAGGCAATGTAATAAGCCTTTAAATCATGGCAAAAATGACTGCTGTGAGAGGCTGACTCTGCAGTACAAGGAGCTGCACTTCTCTGCTGCTGACACACTGGAGCCAGTCTGCACCGACTTTACTGTCTGATCTGCATACGACGCCACGTGCCAAACCCAATCGTCTGTGGTCAGATGAACAGGAGAAGAGAAAGAGACAAGACAACATCTGTGTCACGTATCGGTAAGAAGAAAGGTCAGAAGTGTAAGACATGCAATAAATGACTGACAGATGCAAGCACGGACAGAGATGCCAACGCATATTCTCTAGGTACGGGGCGTAAGGAAACTGACAATCCTGTCTTAATCTTCCGGATAAGGAAAATCAACCAGAGCTCCCACAGCATACAAACATGCAGTGCAAACAAAACATACCCAGTTGGCTTCCACAGCTTGTCCTGCTTCATCTCACAATTAAAATTCAATTATTCAATAAATTGAAACTATTTAATAAACTCATGGCGTAGAAAATGAAAAAAAAAGGAAATTCCTGCAAACTGCAGGGTGCCCTGTGTTTACCTTGAGTTAGTTGCCACTGAGAAATGATTAAACAGAATTTCGAATGTAATTCAGCAAATCTGAAACGGGATGACATTGATGAAGCCGTTGCCGGCCTTAGACGAACCTACTTGGTGCGTGCAGGCAACAACATGCCTAAATAATTTTTATGATCTATTTAATTGACTATTAAAAAGTTCTAGAAATGCCAAAACAAATTAAGGTTGTTTTCCTTTCACCACTACTGTAATTATTAAATCTTTTAATCTCCTAGGCAAGCTCAACAGTTTCAAAAGCATATTAAAAGTAGGAGTTTTTTCTGCTCATTATAACGTCCTTCTAAGATGGTCGGTGGTGTTTTTCAACACGCAAATAAGGAGAGGCTGGGAGATGTGAAAGGAGGAAGCAAATGAAGAATGAACAAGAGGCCAATCAATAAAAGTTGTCTTTTTATACTTAATAAAGCTGTATCCAACCTGTGCTCCCTACACTTCAAAGACTGCACTTATGATTGTTAAGTTGCTCCAATTACGGGTCGGCAGAGGCATCTGAGAAAAGCGCCATTAACCCCGGCATCCTCAGAAACAGAAAACAGCCGGGTGTTTCCTCTCAGGGAATGTAATTGATGAGGCACCGTGGAGCAACACACCCACTGGAGCGTCCGGTCCCAGTCCAGTTATTACTTGCTTACAGTATTGCACAGTCTACCTGGTTGCATGATATTCATTCGGTGCACAAAATTGTCATAATATCCTTTGAGTCAGACGATGTTGAATAAATATAGCACAGTCAATGTCAAACATCTCAAATTGTGTACGTGCTTGAAAATTGTGCTTAATTTCACCATCAGATTAACATTTGCTGAGCGAAGATTAACGTGCGAATGTATGTGCAGTTCCTCATTTCCCTGGCAGCGGTGATGTGCGTAAACACAGCTGCATTCAGAGTGTTTTTCAGTCGACAGCCTAATCAACACGGCAGCAGAGGAATCATCCTTCAGATTGACACACTCAGTCTTGAGCTCCCACACATCACTAATGCTCTTTTCTAAATTCTCCCAATCCGAGGCTGCACGTAAATAAACTGCTTCTGTGTTGAAGTGTCTGTGTTGAAGTTTATGTCAGAATTAAAATCCAAAGCGATGTGAGGAGTGATGCTAAAATAGACCATGAAGGCAGCACAAACACTAAGTGCTACGCTGTCACCAAACAGCAACAACGTCCAGGGTCTGAGTTTGCATGCTCTCCTTGTATCTGTGTAGGCCACCTCTGGGTGCTGAGGTGTCCTCCCACAGTCCAATTCAATTCAATTCAATTCAATTTTATTTGTATAGCGCCAAATCACAACAACAGTTATCTCAAGGCACTTTACATACAGAGCAGGTCAAGAGACCCGACAACATATAGAGACCCAACAGTTCCCATCATGAGCAAGCATATGATGCGACAGTGGCGAGGAAAAACTTCCTTTTAACAGGCAGAAACCTCGGACAGGTTTCTGCCTGTTAAAAACACAGGTAGGTGTGGTGAACTGAAAACTGAAACTGAAAAAGATGTGAATGTGTTTGTCAGTCCATGCGTATGTTTGCCCTGTGAAAGGACTGAAGGTCTGTCCAGAGTGAACCCGGCCTCTCTCCCAGTGTGTGCTGGGATAGATGCCATCCTCTTACTCAGCAATATTTTAATACAAACGAAAGTAAGTAGGTCACTTTTGTGTTTCATGTGTTTGCCTAGCTAATACCACTTTATATTATTGGACTGCAAACGGCTTTAGAGTCTGTTTTTTAGTCAACCACTTTGGTTCTGACGGAAATACCTCAACAGCGATAAAACAGATCATCATGAAATTTTGCACAGACATCCATGGTCCCTCATAGATGTAGTAGATGAACTTTGGTACATCCTTGGAGGATGAATATTATTAACTTTGGTGAGCCCTGACCTTTCCTCTAGTGCCACCACTAAGTCAGAACTTCAATGTATCCAGTGAAACATCTATTAAAGACAGATAGACAGACAGTTAATTAAACAGATTGGCACAAAGTTTTGTACAAGTATGCATGCTCCACACAGGATGAATCCCATTTACTCTGGTGATCCCCTCACTGTTCCTCTAGCTCCAATATGTGGTTGATATTTTTGGTTTTCAGGAGTTTTTTTTTAATATGTGTTCGATTTATGAATAAATACCTACTAAACTTATTTCTTTCAGCCTCAGCTGCACTTTGTGTTTGAAGCTAATTACTAAACGTCCTCATGCAAACATGCTAAACTAAGATGGTGAGCATGAATGAATGTTACTGTGAAAAGTTTGAGATTAGTATCTGTCAAGTCATTTGGTAATTGGTTGGTTTATCAAATGTAGAGCTACTTCACACGCAGCTGTCTGCAGAACCAAGCTTTAGTCTGAATGTGGAAAAGTGAATGTGACACTGTGAGGTAGCAAATACGCATGCTGTGTTTTATAAAAAAAAAAACATATGTAGATTTGTAGTCATTTGAATTCTGTCACACACATAATGTGACTGGAATAAAGCTTCGGCCGCTGACACGTAAACATCACGCTTTAATTGATGAAGACGACGATGTGTGAAATTTTTTTTGAGAAAGAATAGGGCATGTGGAAATTCAGGCAATGTTATCAGTGAAAGTCAGGTGAGGACTATTCATGGATATGCTGGGGTTCAGCCAGATAGATTACTTTAGAGCTTAAAAGTCTCCAATATCTGGAATCCCATCTCTGCCCCCATTGGCTTAATGGACTGAATCCTATGGGAGCCTTCACTCCCATGTCACTCCGCTGCACCACTTCTGGCTCAGCCAACGCTAAAAATATTACAGCATAAAGGTGAGTGGACTCTACATTCCCTTCAAAAATTTCAAAAGGCTATGATTTATCCTGTAAGTGCGAGAATCTTCTTTCAGAGCATGCTTAAGAGCTTGAGGAATCTCATCCACCTCGTCAGCCATTTGGTGCAGGTATTAAACTACCCCCCCTCTTCATAATCTCTTTGCTGGGAGATAGGGGCAAAACGTAATCAGCTCAGATAACTAGGCTATCACAGAGGTGTAGGCTTCCACATCTATCTTTTTTTTTTGCATTACATTTTTTAAAAGGGCCACTTTTTTCACTCAAATTTTTTCACTTAGCTCATTTGTCTTCATCCTATGGAGGCTGTCAGAGTTATTGCCAAGCAAACAGGATTTCTTTGTTTCCTTATCATTTAATTGATCAGCAGAACGATCTGTAATAATGAATTGTTTCTGAGCAAATTCCTAAATTACAGAGCGCAGCGTGTAGTAACAACTTCATTAGCTGGGGCTCGAGGTTTTATCAGACTGAAACGTTCATTAGCGCTACCTTCCTTGGCGTTTCCATCTGCGATAGAAATATCGAAATTAGAGCAATATTTCCTAAAAAATTAACATATTCCTGTCTTAGCAATTACAGCTGGATAAATTCTACCCCAGACTGTTTGTACTCTTACTTCTTTGTTTGAGGAGTATGTATGAATTAGTAATAAGACGAGTGATCCCCTTTCTGCTAAATAGGTTAGAGGAAAGAATATATAATTATGCATGAGGGAAGATGGGGGGTTGTGAAAGACAGCTCCACAGATGAAAAAAACCAGACTGCCAGATAGCAAGATATTGAGGGGGCTACAATGTAGAGAGAGAGTGTTTATTCTGGATGGGTGGCTGTATAGTTTCAACCTTGGTGGGTGTGCTGTTGAGCACTGCATGGCTGAGTTGAGCTGCAGTGCAACTCGTCGCGGCTCACTCTCGAAACCCTCACCCACAGAGAGTTCCCCAACTGTCACATGCCACTGAACCACGGTAAACCACACACACACACACGCACGCACGCACACACACACGGCACAAGCCATTTTCATTAACAGAACCACTGGCACACTCAGCCCAGCTGGTCCCTGAGTCGACACTGGAACTGCACATCTGGTGTCAATGCTCTGTTACAGGGAGGCCATCTGGCTGAATGGAGGGAGGGAGGAGGGGGGGCAGGAACAGAGATGGGGAGTCAAAGGCGATTGGGGAGACAACAAAAATAGGACTCTCATCGATAGTGCGCCGTTCAACGTATGCGCATGAAAAGTGGATGTGTTTGTCGGATGTACTGTATACTCTGCGTGCATTAGTCCTCTTCCGAGTAAGAGGATTAGATGTCAAAGTCAGGTTTGCTCTCTGAGCATTTGGAGCTAATGGCAATGAACAGATAGCATGTTTAATGGCCCCCGACTCTCTGCAAAACACACGTCGTTCCAACATGAATAATGCTCCCTTTGTATTGTCCTGTGGCTTCCACAGGGAACTTAATATTACATAATACAAAGATCCATTAATAATTCTTAAACGTTTCAATGTGATGTTGCTGTACATTTGAACTCGCCCGTTCTTCTTGCTGTAATGTATTATGTTATTCAGCGCTGCAGTGCCAACCAGTCTGTTTGTATTAGAACATTGGGCTTTGAAGGCATGCCCGTATAGAATCCATGCAACGCTCCAATTAACTCTGTTGAGCTGCATTTATACTTCACTGGAAACTACGCATGCAGGAGCTGTGCAGCGGTTGATTGGACATGGTGTTCGACAGCGTCGCAGAGACGCTCCATCTCCAGCTGCAAGCATGGAGCCAATGTTGCAGACACAAGAACAAGCCATGATAACATCGTCTCAGTCACCTATCGATGCGCTGGCACAAGCCCAGGCTGAAGAGTGAAGGCCCTGCAGTGGTTCGTATCCCTTAAGAGGACGAGTGCAGAAAAATACCTCCACCCTCCTGATCGCATTATCAATGACTCATGATATCCTCTTGTTAATTTTTACTGACCACAGCGTGACCCCGAGGCCGACAGAGACATGTGATGCGCGGTTAGGTCTTGCATTTGTGCCAAAAGGTCAGACAAGCTTGAATACACCAGCAGTAATACATTTATTCTTTACGTTAAGGAGCGCGTACACATACACACATGGCTGCAAACACACACACCATGCACACAAAGTGCCTCCTGCCGCCAGTGGCCGACTGAATCATGCTCTTATTAAACCTTGATCGGAATTCGAGCTAGGGCATTATCCACTTACAGTTATTAATGCTGCAGCTCTCTTGGGAGGACAGACTAGGCAGCGAGGGAGGGATGCACACCGCACATACAGATGCTGGAATAAAAGCTCTACGACTGGAGGTGGGATTGTTTACATTACATGCATGGATGAGTTGTGCACTATTTCAATGGCTAGGAAAATTGCTGCTCCCGTTAGGTGAGGAATTGGACAAATGAACATCCGCTATGAAAAGAGATACAAAAAGCACTGGGCAAAAAAAAAGTAATCCTTTAACAGACACATTATTATCAAACCAATCAGGGAAGTGGTGAGTACCCAGATACTATAACCCTGCACCAGATGCTTGATGAGACATAACAAAATTGCTCCTAAAATCCCAGCCTCAAGGGGAACAAAGAAATAGAGATTCTCATTTTACTTTTTTCCAATATACTTAAACCTCAGCCCCTGTTAATTAGAAATCCAAAGACATTCCTTCTTTTGGCAAAGTTAATTAAAAATGTGCACACTTTACCACTACTGCGAAGACGTATGCAGAAAGAAACATAAGAGGAGACGAGTGAATGAGAGGGAAAATGAAGGGAAATGAATGGAGGGTTCATGTTGCGCGTACAGTAGTGGCAGACCGGAAAGCAATTAGAAAATGTTAAGTGGTTGGCTGATTGAGGGTCTGTAAGTTTGGTATTAAAAGATGGAGAGGTATTAAAAAACCTATATTTATGCAACATTCATATTTGTTGGCATGTAAAGGAAGTGAGATGAATTTGCATCACTTTCAGACATATGAGTTAAGAGCTGTGTCCACACAACAGAGCAATCAGTCTGTGTTTAAGTGTAAACTGGTGGATTATTTACACTGAGTCATATAGTCAATATGTTGAATCGAGCTACTTCAACAAGTGAATTTCCCTGATATGAGATCAATAAAGTTTATCTTAGATATTGATTTCTATTTTGATCACTAGTTTGACACAGAAAATCAGCAACAATTTTCATAATACATTAATGGTTTGAATGCCAAAGTTTTTCTGGTTCCACCTTCACATTTTTTAATATTTGCCTGTTTTCTTAGTCATCTATGACAGTAAACTGATTATCCGTGGGTTTTTGGAACATTTGCTGGAAAAACAAGCAGCACACAATTTATTGATCAAACTATTGATCAATAATGGGAATAACCATTAGTTGGCACTATTGCACCTGCCATAGTCACCTACATTAAGAAAGTCGTATTAGAGAGGATTTAAAGAAACAGTTTCAGTTTGGCTTCAGATTTGTGGCTTTAATTAAAGTCAGTATAAACTGTATTGTCTGAGGGAATCTGTTTACTGTGGAGGAGAAAGGTTGACCGGAAACCAATTTAAATTGTTGCCACCTACACAGGTGCCTTTTAATTGGACAGAGCCTGTAATGTGGGTGTTTTTGTTGTGTTTTAGGGAAAAATAAATTTCAAGATTTTTTTCTGTAAGCTTTATGAGGGTCATCAGAGTTATTACACCCGTGAGATAGCTGTTTACATAGAGCTTTCTGCAAGTCCCTAGTGAATGAATAAGTGCAAAATGCTTCCCTTCTATGACAATTTGTTTAACTGTAAATTCACAGGAGGTGTTACACATTTAGTAGCAGTGACCTTGTTATCTAAAACATCTGATTTGCATGTGTAGTTTTGCAGTAAACCATCCTTCCCTCCAGGGCCACCAACTTTAGTCACTGTGCTTTTAGCAGTTTGTCAGCTATTCCAATCCTTAATAGTCCTTCCAGCAGTTTCAGAACCTGTATGTACTTCCGCCAAGCCGCATGAATTTTCCTCCCAGTGATCGCATGATACCAGCAAGGTCTCAGCGCTTGGACAACGCAGCGATACAAGGGGAGTGGTGGCTGTTGAACGCGAGCCAGACCAGCTCGACAGGGGGAGGGGAACACACGCAGGGAGAGGGAAGCGACAACTGTGGCTGGATCTGGCTTTGATGAGGAGGCATGAGAAGAGGGGAGGCTCAGTCTTCGAGGGAAAGCAGGTGTGTGAGGAGGTGATAAGGACGTTGTGGCAGGCACTACACACACACACACACACACACACACACACACACACACACACACACACATGCAAACAAATAAACATACTCCTGCAAATACCACTTCCTGAAACCGTTCATTCAACTTCAACAGTAAATTGAAATGGCATCCCTTCAAATAACTGAGCTTGTACTGGTGCGGTCCCTAACTCTTTCTGTTCCCTCACATCAGAAGGAGACAGACAGAGAATTATGGTGTAAGAAAAATTAAAGAGCGGGATGAAGATGGGGGAAAAAATGGGAGAGAGGTTGATTTAAGGAGCTAATATTGTGGTAAACACTTCTTTTTCCGGAGGAGTGTGTGTGTTAGTGTGTGTCGGTTTCGGCGTTTCCGCACACACATATACCGCATATACGTTAATGTGTGAGCATTAATGTGTCCCATGGGAGTGCTTTGTGGCAACGTGTGGTACAGAATAGAGAAAAGTAATTTATCGATAACATGTTGTTTTTTTTGGCTGCCTTTTTTCAGAATCCATTAAGATTAATTAAGTGTTGCTAAATGTGGCGCTATAGACTTCAGATCTCGCAGATGCATTCTAATCATTAGCTCACAGTTTATTCAGCCTGCTTAACAGCTGCTAATAGCCTGAGTGAAGCCAGACCAGAGTGTTCTAATGGTTCGAGAACAAGTACGACCGTCGGACTGGTGGATGGTGAATTAGCGACTGAGAACGTCTACTGCAGCGTTAATGTATAATCCACTGTGCGGGAACGTAAATCTAACCCCCCCCCCATACACACACATGTCACCGTGGTATGCACCTGTCCAGGCTTGTTAATCAAAGGCAGGGAGAAAGTAAAGTGAGACACAACGTAGGCAATTAGACACTCTGTCATCAAATATTTGGTTTGTTTGGCAGGAAGGCTGCATTAAAGAGTGAAAGAGACACAGCCAAGCACGCTCAGCCTACTTCATATCCACCGTTATTTCAGATAGACTTTGCACAAGCAATTAGTGCCAATCAGGGATTAATTGAGCTAACACAGAAGGAGAGGGCTGGTTTTGGAATTGTACTGCTTTAGCATTCGTCCTAAGGCCAATTAAAACATCATCGAATTGATTGCCTGTCTGTTCACTATAACTGTGTGTGCTCTTTCATGTGTGTGTGCCTGCGCTACACAAAGCAGCGCACATATGCCTTAAATCTCATTCCACGGTTTAATGGCAACTGAAAGAAAACACAAACTGCCGACGAGGGCTGTGATATCGTGGAAAGCTTCAGAGCCAGCAAGTAGGTGGACCTTGAGCTGAGATTGCTTTGACAACTGCCTTTTACGAGGTCATGTTTGCAGTTCTAAATACTTGTTTTCCTTCCCACTCTTCAGGTAGATTATCATGTGAGGTGTCTTTGTCTATTTGTTGCTGCTGTTCTTGCTCTCAAGAGACAGAGAGCAAAGCCACTTTCCAATGTATAGAAAGCAATAATAATCAAAATAGATACAAAATAAATGATGCTCACACTATAGAAACTGCAGCCAGTATCTAAAAGTAAGGATGTAGTTCTGTAGTTTAAAGTGTATTTCAGTAACACTGCCATCTGAGTTGCCTTGAGGAAGTCATTATTGAAAGGATACCTGATCACTTCTGGTCTTTAAATCAGACTTCAGAATGGACAAGGAGAGCTGTTCCTGACCATATGATAGGCTGCTCGCATCTGACAAATAGCTACTAGTCCGACCTACCAAATGTCATGTCCAGGAAGTTAAGTTTTATTTAGTTTTGTCTTGTGTCTATGTTGTCTCATGGCTTCCTGTTTTATTTTGACATCTCACTCTCCTCTCGTTTCAGGTAGCTTGCCCCTTCCTCTTGTGTTTCCCACTGGTCTGATTGTCTGCTCCGCCCTGATTGTTTCCACCTGTTCCCCATTACCTAGTGTGTGTGGGTATATATAGTCTGTGTCTCCCTTTGTCTGGTGCCTGTTTGTCTTGTTTTGTGAAGTCAGTCATTCTAAGCAAGTCCATGCCATGTTTTCTCCATTGTTCAGGTTTTGTACTGTTTGTTACTTTGTCTTGCTGTTTTAACCATCATTGTTTGCCTCAAAAGAATGATTTTCCTTCGGTACTTTATCATTAAAGAATTGTTTATTTGAACTTTCCCCTGTCTGAGTCGTGCATTTGGGTTCATGGGTTCAAGTCCATGCTCCAGTCTTGTCACCAAAGCCTTAAAAAGTATTTGTAACAAATCAGGTCACATCAAATGACTTGAATTATCTTAATAATCCACTCTTCTGCATGGGAGCTAATGAATTGAAGCGTGCTTGCTCACAAGTTAAATTTGTCAAGAATTATTTTGGTTAATTATAACTGTCTTTTGTCCGACTGAGCCTGGGCAAAATCATAACTGAACCCATGTTAAGAATAGACCAAAATATTTGCAGACTTCGCTCTGTGTGACACAGGGCACTCAACGAAGCACAATCCCGTAATAAAAAATCTAATACTGTAAATAGTTGATGAAAACATGAATTAATTCAATAAAAAATGCAAAACAGAACAGGAAAAATGTTCATATTTGATGTTGGAAAACATCCTGTGTGGATGACTGCACAAGGACAGACTTGTGTTGTAACTAAGTCATGACAGGAGCTGGTTATCTGAGGCAACGTGAACCAGGCCGGCAGAGAAAAGGAACGGCCTCTTTACAAGTGCACTCACACAAACTTGTAACATGAATTGCAAATTCAGGTGAAATTAGTTCTGACTGTACCACGTCGGGAACGTTCTGAGCTTTTTTTTCATGCCAACTCATCAGTGGGCTATAATTATGGTATGTCTTATGTTTTGAAGTGATATTGTTTTGATAATGGGTCAATGCGTCATCTTTATTTTTGGACAGAAGAGCAGGCAAAGTGAACAATCAAGTTTGTCTGTGAGCTATATTATGGAGTGTATAAATTGTGTTTTAGTTCAAATCTAGTATGGAGAGTGACTATTACATTACATGGATAAAACTTATCAAATGACATCAGCACTATCTGGAGCTTGGATGGATTGTTGCTAAAATGACTATCCATTTATCACATGAATAAAACACAAAACATACAGTGACACATGCTGTGACACCAGCTCATCTCTTCCTACATCCCCATCCTATATTGCAACAGATGTTGTAATGCAGATGCAATAATGAAGCTTTTTGATCCTTCTCTTCTATCTGAAAGCTTATTTTTCCACTTCAGCACACAGTGAGGGAGTTGTGTTGTTTCTGAATGATTCCTGAACAAATAATGATGAATTCCACTGCAACTAAAAACCATGTGCTTGACTCTCTGATGAGCAATAATCAAGGACTGACCGGACTAAAAAGTTGATGAATTAGCTCTGATGTACAGTAACAGAACTGCACACTTATCTTTATTAAGCTGTGTCTATAATATTATGTTGGCAAGCAAAGGATTTCCAAGCAAACTAGTGGCCTACTTCCAAATCAAGCTAATACTTTTTCAAATAAGGGCTTTGTCCATTTTAGAGAAAATGGTCAACAATCACACATAAACAATTTTGTATATATTATCTACATAAAAGTATTGCCACATTTATACTCAACCGAATAAAAAGCTTAGAGATCCACATCTATTTATTCACAGAAACAAACAAACAAAAATGTCCCCATCATGAAAAATCATCTCCAGCCTATTTCATGTCCTCCCATCCCTTCCCTTCAGCTACTGGCATTTCACCACACATCACTTAAATCCACACAAACAGTAGCTTTTTGGCTTAGCAAATTACACGAATGGAGTCATTTTGTTAATCTTCTCATCCATTTCCCACTCAATAAGTGACACACCTTAAAATACAAATTAATTATGTTAAAAGCCCATAAAGACTGTGTGCCTGTGTTCCTTCCATAATAGCATTAACATGCAAAAACTGCTTGTACACGTGGATGATGAATCGCATTCTTCATTTCAAAAAAACACTAAAAAGCCCTTAAACGTCTGACTCTAACATTAGCAAAGCGAGCTGAAGCAGACTGAAAGTTTAATAAGAATGATCGCAGATGCTTCAGCTGCTCCAGCAGCAGTCAAAAGAGATGTTTAATTTCAAATCAACAGAACAGGCAGGTCGAGTGCTAATACCTTAATTGTCTTACAATTGAAAGGGAATAGGTTTCATACCCACTACGTCCATATTTCTCCTATTTAGCCGTCCTTGGGCAAGCTCTTACTCATAAAAATGTAGTCCAGTTTCTCAGAATCACCACAAAAGGTGTTATATATTTATCACTTTCATTCATTCCTTAATTTGTTCTTGCTCAATTACGATGGATCGTGTCTTGATTGCCACAATTTAAACCAACAGATTTTCCTCATACAAAGACTGTGTATTGAATAAGACACACAGTTACATGTATATATTATGTGATCTTCTTGGCTAGGTAAAATCTGCCATGAAATATTTCAGCAAAGAGCAGCTTTGCAATTACCAGTCGTGATTTTTCAGAAATGTAGGAATCAGTAGTCGAGTGCTGGAAAACACAAAACCTCTTTAGGAGCATATTGTTTAGGCTTGACTGAACTTAAATTTGAAGTTTGAAGTTAAATTTGGACAGTTTTCACAAACAGTTGAATGTATGATCTGAATTTGCTCCATTAGATATTTTCAGGAGAGCTGTTCAGAACAGCTCTCGCAGCAGTAAGTGAGTGAAAGAGACAAAAAAAAATGAGCGTCGCCCTTTTGTCATTGGTATTTGTGTAAGGCCCAGATCACAGTCGTGGCCTGGGGCAAGGCTGAAAGAACACGACTGACCATAAATTGCTTCATCTGTTGGCTACGGAAGTGCCTGTTATCCAATAAGCAGAGGAAGCAGGCAGGCAATACAACCCAACAACCTGATTGTTTCAGGGGCTTCATGACCCCTCGTGACAACCGCCTCCCCTCCCGACATCCATCAACGGAAATGATGAGGTGTATGTTTGTCTCTACTTTATATGCATTTCTGCACCCTCTGACAGAAAGCTGTCAGCTGTGGGGCTGGAGTGATTTTCCACTGGCATCCATGGAGAAAATCCTGGTTGGATTCAGAGCTGCCTGGCTTTTCTGATGTGTAAGAGTGCTGGAGACAGGCCTAGCAGGTTTAAGCAGATTAATTAGGGTGTAGCGAAGACTGAAGAAATCTCTCTTCCATAGATGCTATATCCACTGACACAGCTTTGCATAGCAGCGAGTCCCTGAAATGTGCACAGTACCACCCGCAATGTTGCTCTGACTCTCTCCTAGACACACACAAATAGACCGCACACACATACACACACACACACACACACACACACACGAAGGAGACACTGTTGGAGGGCAAAAAGTCTGCCATGCCCCCTACTCATCCTGTCTCTCTGCTCCAGGGTTAGTCCAATAATCATACCCCTCCCTATTCCCCTGAATGTGTTTATCCTCCACTCTGTTTTTGCTTAGAACACATTTCCCCTTGTTAGCGCACTTGCGAGGAAAATACTCTTCTGCCAGGGATGATTTTCACTTCCCGTCTCTTCATCAGAAGGTGGTGTTCTTGTAAACATGTTCGCCCACAATGCAAACAAAAGAAACAGACGACCCAGAGATTAGTGGTGCAATTCAGAACTGACGCACAACACCGATATTGACGGAGGTTGCTTCTTTGTGTAGCAGACTGGGTGTTGCTCCCGAGATACAGAAAGCGGAAACTAACTCATCTAAAGTCAAACCAAAACTTGTTATTCCTTCTCCACTTTCTGTGAACGCCCAATTATTCCATCTTATCTCACTGCACTGATTGATATTGAAGAAAAGACAAGGGCAGAAAATAGAAGCAACCCCCCTCCTCTGAATCCTCATCACCATCATCGTTTTCATCATTACATGAAATATGACCGAGAGCATAATCCCACAATGCCGTGCAGATGTCGACGTGAGTTAGCATCAAGAAGACACAAGAGATATGCATGCATCATCTGGCCAGGAGAACATCACTTGTGGGGAGACAGCCAGAGGCCCTAAGGAGGGGAGGCAGAGGGGAGGGGAGGAGGAGGGGGGGGGTGAAGAGGAGAGACTGGAAGGGAATAGCAGAAAGGAGAGGAGTAAAGGGTGCAGA
This sequence comes from Centropyge bicolor, assembly GCA_037975185.1. Classification (NCBI taxonomy): domain Eukaryota; kingdom Metazoa; phylum Chordata; class Actinopteri; family Pomacanthidae; genus Centropyge; species Centropyge bicolor. The sequence continues at coordinate 9,217,592 of JBBMOC010000015.1, read as the reverse complement.
AGAACAGAAGGGAATTGAGAGGGAAGTGAAAAGAGAATGAGGTGCAATATTAGGGAAGAAGAAAAAAAAGGATGGAATGAGTGGGATATTCACTGCAGCACAGGCAGGGAAATAATACAGAGGCAATCAGAGAAAATGGAGGCATAATATCCCAGCGCTGCATAATCTCCACAGATTCAAGCATCATGCATAATCTCCACAGGTTCAACAATACACCACGTGCCCCAACTCTGAGCCAATTACAAAGTGTGTGGTTGTTTTGCATGCGGACATGGGTATGGATTTGACTGGGAGATGCTCAAATATGGAGTTTAGGATTTGGGTGTGTGTGTGTGTGTGTTGGGTGTCTTCTGAAGGGTGCAGACAGCTGGAGGTGCCTGTGCACGCAGCATCCCTGAGCCTTCTATATACTCTAATGCCCTTCAGTGACCAGATTAAAGCCCAAATGACAAACGCACAAAGGCTGGTAACATCTGTTCTGGAACACACTGTCCATTCCTCCCCGCGCTCAGCTCTGTTGGTCACTCCTCAGTCCTCGGTCCCCATGCGGACAACATCTGCAGCAATGGACTAGTGCACATTAACTATTGGAGCATGAGACCGAGCTAACCCACAAACCATGAGAGCATCACCCTTCACACAAGTGCTTTATAAAAACCGCTTTCCACATTTTTGTCTTATGTATAATTGAACAGATTTGACCTGTATTATTTTTACGACGGCCCGGTTCAATAACAGTGACTCATTCTCCGGTACAAGCGTTTAGAACTTGCTGCTATGATTTTCCTCATGATGCATATGAATTTGGTCTTGGTATCGGTGTTGTCTTGGTGTTATCTTCCCCTCCCTGCTACTCAGCCTCGGGTATAAAGGGCTGCTGAGAGGAAAAGGTAAAAAGAGGTAAACAGCAAAGCGTTGTGGCTCCTATGATCTACCAATTGCTGCTGTTGTGCAACATCCACTTAACCTTGTTGTGTCGGCTTCACATTTACATTCAACTCTGTCTACAATAACCTTTTTTTCCCACCGTACACAGCAGCACGGCCAGTCTCTTGTGAGACTGAAAAACATTGATTGTGCGAAAGTCTTTTGTAAGAAAAGGATGTTTCACTTACAGAACAAATTCAACTACACACCATCCTTCACTGTGAACTAGTGTAAAGAATCTTTAATATGAAGTTAAGCCACTATAGGCTCTGCACTTCAATGACACTTGCTTCCTATCACTTCTAATTCAGCTGCAGTGAAGGACTTAAGAGTCCTCACAGCGTACAGTAAATGGAGCGTAGAACAAGTGCACAAAATTTCACGAGGTGGAGGCGCAGGATCAATACTAACAACCTGGAAACTAAATGGGTCTGCAAAAAAGTGAATAAGCATCAAAGCAAAAAAGAAAAAAAAAAATCATGGATCGCCAGGTATGTCAACTGAGGAAATGAAAGACACCCTAATGAAATTTTGAATGTTGGGGATGAGGCGGTAATCTAGAGAGTGGAGTAGTAAAGGAGTATGCAATGTGCTTAGTGAGGAGAACGTGAAGCCGGAAAAGGCAGGACTATGCAAGTGAATGAGAGATCAAAACATTGAGGTTCTGATGATGAGGATGTTGAGCAGCTGTTTCATTATCAGATACACCACTTAACCCTTTATAGGGCACTCATTGAAATACTTTGTAATTCCATAAATTTATCTTGTTATTGGAGGACATAAGAAAACTTTATTTCTGTTGTAAAATTTTTCGCAGTTTCTTACTTTTGTAAATGGTGCGGAAATGACCAAAAATACTCACTTGCCCGATAAAACACTTATTATACTGGCTCTGACATCCAGTTCACTCCTTCGCCCTCACAGCACCAACAGCAACTATGGCTTTCTTCACACCAACAGACACATGTCAGATGGGATGGAACCTCACTCGCTGCCTTGCTGCCATTACATCTTGTACAACAGTGGAGAATGAATTTACACACACAGGGATGCTGCCATAGCACAGCACTCACTTTTTCTTGTATATTTATTTATGAAATAGCCTCACCCAGGTAAAAAGCATGAGGAAACAGATGCTTGAGCGTGAGCGCTTAGGGGTTGGATAAAAGAAAGATACTACGTTCAGTAAAATTCATGAATTAATCAAGCTTCCGGATATTCCTTTTCCTTTTTACTCACTGAGGTGTATACAGGGGAAGTCTGATGTCATCTTCCTGTTGCCCTAGCACTCTCCACTTCTTGTGAATTGGAGGACGCGATGGATCGAGTTGTTGATTTCTGGACAAACTGATGCGATGGAGGTGAATGAATGGGCAAACGGAAGTCTGGAATTTGACACTTAGCGGTTATAACAGCTCTTTGGCCTAGATCGGTGGAACGTCGGGAAGGCCGCATGAATAATAAACCAACTGCAGAGTCCCTGTGGTTGGCTGGTGATGTTCTTCGCTCTCATCACCCCAGCCAGGTTAGAGACCACTGAAGGGAGTATAGGCTTACTCAAATTAGTGGCAGCACACCATGAAAATACAAGATATATTTTAACACAGTGACTAGCTTCCAGTCCTGCCTCATATGTAGTATAATAATACGAACTTCTTTTTTTTCTCTGGCGTAATACCACCGCTTGCGAATGTGCCAAAGTCCTTGGATGTTTTCTCTTTTCACTATGAACAAATGTGCCTGAAGATGCCATCTTGCCCACATACCAAGACGAGTCTTTACGCAGTGATTGCACATCAATCACTGCACAGCAACAATTATGAACTATTATCATTTTGCTGAGAGACACATGCTTAGCTTTGTCACACTCAGATGCACACACAGTCACACACAAGGCACTCGTGCCCACGCACAGAGCTACACACACATGGCAAGCAAGGGGTCAATTTGAATATTACTAATGTGATTTTACCATTTTTACTATAATCCCTTCTGCAAATCCTAATGTTGATACCTGACTTTACTATGTTAGAGATATGAAACATGGCAGGATGTAGCTTTTAGACTACAATTAACACTGTGCATTTGTATTCCTCTGCCGATTTGTCAAGTTGCAGTTTGCATCCATTTCTGTCCAGACTCATATAATGTATGTAGTAAAGACTTTGAAGGAATTTTGTAAAAGGTTTGCCAATGTATTTGGCAAATGGAAGTTATCATTATATTGACATGCATGATTCCAGATGGTTTTCAGAAAGAAGCATGCTGTCTTCACTTAGAGACTATTTTCACAGAGGGTGCTGATAGAGAGCCTTGTCACATGGTGCAAAGAGCTTGTGCTGGACTACAATGCTTCACACTTTCAAGGTGGGCACCTGAGATTACTCTCGTCTCCAGTTCAGTATCCGACCAACTGTGAAATATTGCCACATTCTTCCTGACTTATGGTTTTGAATAATGGCCAGAAAAACGTTTATGCCGAACAATGTGATCACAGTGAATTTGACCTTTGACCTTTTGGATGTAAAATGTTATCAATTTTATTTTAGCATGTTACATTTGTCTAAAATGTTGTCATAATTAGCATATAAATTCTTGCCTTCTGGCCAAAAGCAGGCTTGATAAGATCACAGTAACCTTGATCTTTGACCTCAAATTCAAATCAGTTCATCCTTGAGACCAAGTGGACGTTCGTGCCAAATTTGTAGAAAATCCCCTGAGGTGTTCCTGAGATATCGCTTTCAGGAGAATGGGATGGAAGGACGGGCGGGCATTCCGAAAACATATTGCCTCGGGCCGCGGCTGTCGCCCGTGCGGAGGCATAAAAACAGAAGGCTACACCCAGCTGCAGCTTCCATAGATGACAGCAGCAATAAGTTACAGCTGTATCTGTAATAGTGTGAAGGCCTCATTCAAGGTCTGCTAATGGAGTAGCTTAAGCCAGCGCCAACTCATCTAAAAGGAGATGTATAGCCATATTCCAAATTCAAATGTTGAAACACGACTGCATTAAATTATAGCCAATACTGTACTGTGTGCGGCATCACAATATAGTACCTTGAAAAGCAGACAGTGACATGTAATGAATCATTCTGTGATCCATCATTTTGGAAATGGACTGTGTGGAGTGGTCTTTGTAAAGTGCCAGCCCAAACACCAAAACACACAAAATAAAATGATCAGATGTCTCTGCATGCGTATCGCAGATGAATGCAAATATATCAGGTATGCAAATATTCAAAATACATACCTGGATTCATTCTTATAACACAGTCTTCTCTTGTGCAACTTAAGTTTTGAAACTCAAGGCTACTTTGACATATTTTTTCTCCTCACTGTACGAGGAGCACTGTCTGTCAGGTAGGGACGGAGGAGCTGGCAGCTGCAGCCTTCCACACTGTTTTGCTGGAGGATTTCCAATCTGTGGGCAGGACACCTCAGGCAGACAGAAATATCTGGTTTATTCATGACAGGGATCCTCAGTCATGGGCTGTGACAGGTGTATGGGAGCAGATTGACCCAATACGACCTTTACCGGAGTTTTGCCAATGACTTCTTAAACACAACCACTGTTATAGTAATGGATGGCGGTGGCTGCTCATGCCATCAGAGTGGACTTTAAAGTCTAGATTCAGCCATGCCTCTTTGAACTGATATTGTCAGGTTGCACTACTTCAAGAACTCTTTACCCAACCTTTCATCAGGCACTAAGAGACATATTTTAGATATGGCTTTTCTTTTGAAGGAATTCCGACAATGCATTTAATAAAACATTGTCAGAAGTTAAATCATTTACATATCTGAGGACAAATGAAAAGAATCAAACCAGCTGAGCCAAAGCACAATGACCCAATTTAATTGATGTCAAATATTAAGATTCAATTGAATGACATGACCATCAAGCTGGGTAAAGCAGACACACAGGGCTTTCTAATAAAATAAAATATACCAGCCTTGCCAGGAAATCAATTTTTTTAAAGCTCATAATGATCAGTTTTTGGTTGCATTGTCAAGAATGTATATTTTCAAATTGTATGTTTATTAAAATTGTTACAATTATTAGTGTCGGTGTTGTACTGAATATTTGAAACACCTCTCAATGTAATGCAGTCGAGCACAGCACCAACAATGGCCATGACCTCATTGCTACAACATATAATTTAATTAACACCTTTATGACAGTGTTCACAAAATTACAGACATCATAAAGATAGACTTTATGGCAGAGCAGTTGTATTGGATTGCATTAGACTTTACAGGTGTACCTAGTAAAGTGGCCGCTGAGAACATATAACCAGTTTGGCAAACACACATAAAACTTGTAGCAGATTTATTAAAATACCACTAATTGAGTGACAAAAGTAACATGTTGAATTGTATCTTGAATTTTCACATACAGCTGCTTCTTAAAAGAATTAGAAAGCTCCAACAAGCTCCAACACAGCAAATCCAGTTAGCATGCTTCTTCACACCAGGCATATGTTTCTTCCAACCAACTGTAAGAAAGTGCACCAGAGCTCTTAAAGGTGTTTGCATGGTCCAATTAACACCAGATGCTAGCCCTTAGCTAACTTACCGAACCTCGTAATGCACAGACCTCCAAGGAGCGAGCATGGTCCAGTTAGCACCAGATGCTAGCCCCTTATCTCACTGTCTTCAGCCAAAAAATATGCATAAATTAGTTCCACTCGCCTGGCCTGGCCACCTCTATATTTGCACAGCTATAAACATCAGAGCGCGTTAAACAGGGGAAAATAAATCTCCTATATGTTTCCAAAGCTGAATGAAACTGACTGGTGTTGCTTTATTATTGTTTCACACTGGCACAAAGACGAAATAACAAATGATGAGACATGAGCTTCATTAAATTAATTGGCCATTTCATCATCTACATTAAAGGCAAATATGCTATTATAATCAACCACTGCACTGGACAGTAATTATAGCAGGTAAATGCAAATAGTCTACTGCTCTATTCTGTTATCATTATACACATGTCTGACTTCTGTGACGACATTGAATGCAACACCCCATTGTCCTCGGACCAGACATCTTGCAACCTTCTGCAGGAAATGTGGCAAATTAATCCGTCAAAGGTGAAGACAGCTTAGAATAGGCTTCCTGAGCCTAACCCATGCTTATATTCATGCCAGTGCATTACATTTAGAAGATTTATTGCAAATACAGCAGCAAAAAAAAAAAAAAAAAGAAAGAAAATACAGGTCTTATACGTATTTTTGTGTTGTACAGCTATAATTTGTCACTTCATGTAAAAGCTTTCTTTGTTCTTTGTGTGTCTCTGTCTGAGTCGGACTCTGAACCGACTTGGAACAAGTTCAGCTCTGAACAGATAAACGCTCTGGGGCACCGCAGCCTTTTCTCTGCTGCCCAGTTGTAAGAGCTCAGGGGCCGTATTTCCCGGCAGCAATGTCAACAACAGAAATGGAGAAAAGTGATAGTAGTGCTTATTACTGACCACCCGGAGCTACAGTATCTGATTAAATGGACACAACTTGCCACGACACACACAACAAACATCCGGCTCAGAGTAACATTAGCGGGGGCCACTTGAACCTTCGGGTAAATTTTTCAGATTTGTGTTTCAGTCACTGCTGTGTTTTTGACTCCCTTAACGCAGCTGCTGTGAGTAGTTATGTGTAGCTCACTCACACACAACACTGATTACGTGTTTCCTAACTGTGGCAAGATGCTCCGACTGCAAAGAGTGCCTCAGTGTGATTGAGATCAGAGATATAAGGGGGTGAAGGATGGCCTCACTTTTTCCAGTGTGATCGCCACCTGAGGCTTTTCAAGAATTATGCTCTCGTCGTGTCGGTATATTGACAGCTTTACACATCTTAGTCCTGTCTGCGCTTGAAGGATAGTTCTATCACTACAGACAGAACTAGGTACCCATCATTCAAAGCACAGGAAGTGGAAATATTTATCCCGATACAATTTTTGCATGCATGTGCATATAGTATGTTTATGTATAGCTCACATACATTCAGATATATCAGAAACCACTGAATCACCAAAAAATGGAAGATTAATGCATCGTACTATTTTTATCGCAAAATCACTAAAATTCTACTAAATTTGGCCCAAGAGTTTTGTTTTTCCATGTGTCACAAGCAGGAACGCCATTATTCTGCTTTTAATGAAACAACAGAATGATGTATTTTCCTTATTAGAACACGCTGACCAGGACAAAGCGCCACAGAAAACATGTAATTGTTCATCTGTTCTATCATTACATGAAGATGACTGCTAATGGTGAAGCCGTAATACTGACAAAAATAATGAGAAAACAAATGCTCAACACCTCAATGGCTGAGAAAGATCAGCTCTGATCGGCCGGGTTCATGAAAACTCAGCAGTCTGCACCGGCTTAACGAGAGCAAGGCAGAGGAAGGCAAACAGGGGATAAGTACACAGGAGGGCTGTTGGACTGGCAACAGATGGTGCAATGTGGCCAACCTATCTACTCACAGAAAACATTGACAATCTGCCTGGGAACACACAGGGCTGGCAGGCACTAACTTTGGATGTTGTCAATGGGTAAGAGTGAAATGCATGATTAATGGCAACTCGCCACTTTCCAAAACACCAGAGAGTGCCTCCCAATAGAAATCCCACTGAACCTTACTGTAAGTGGTGGACTACATTTTCAGAATCTCACTGCTAGCGCTAACTAGGAGCTAACTAGGAGCCTAATAATACAAATGACTGACCTCATTTCTAGCAACACAACAAATATGCCACCCAGAAACCAGACCTGCCTGCTTGACCAAACACAAATACTTCCTAATCCACTGTGAGCATAAGCCAGTTGTAATGCACAAATATGGAGGCGGGGATAAACGATTCCTTCCGTGTGATGCTCTTTGGGGGGGTTTCATGCCTGGAGAAAGCAGGGCTTTGACCCTCAAAATCTGAAAATTAGGCTACTGTTGTTTACTGCATAGTCTGCAGTAAGAATGTTGTCTCAACACAGAGGAGACACGATACAAGCTGAGGTCAAAGTTCGATCATTCCCTGGCAACCTTTATGCCCTGAATTTAATCATGTTTATAACTGCACACTAAATTCATGTTTCTCTTTTTCTAATAACAGCAAACAAAATATATTTTCTCACTTACCACGCTTATATTTATTTATATTGGCCCAGCTTATGTTTTCAGCCACGCTGGTTATGGCTCTATTAATGGGCTGTCTGTTGGTTGGTCATCTCAATAACAATAACATGGATGACCACAACAGATTCATGTTCCTCAGAGGATGAAACGTAATGACTTTGGTGATGCCTGACTTTGCTTTTAGCACCACCAGCAGGTCAAAGTTTTCACTCATCCTGTGAAATATCTCATTATCTTATGGATGGATTGGTACAAGATTTGGTACATACATCCATAAAGTGCCATCATGAGGTGAATATCTGAATTTGTCCAATAATTTTGTTTATTTTATTATATTTCATATTTTATTTTTATATTATTTTATGCTCAAAATTGCATTACTTCAGTTTTGCATGGCAAGTACTAGTAGCTTGATAACAAAATTTGTGACAATTATCAAGCTATGTGTTATTTATTGCATGCTACTTTTTGAAGACCTTGGGTTAGAGTCCACAAGTGCACAACAAAGAATGAATCTCAAGTATTAATTCTGCAAAAAAATTCTAATCTCAATTTAATTATTATAGTGCACAAAAAAACAATCTTGACTTATCAGACACCGTGGTTGCTTAGTTTGTCGGCTGCCTGCAACTGGGAGGATTTAATTGATGATCGTCTGGCTGAGTGACTATACTTCTAATTCACTTAGCACAGTCAAACGGAGGGGGGGCTCATGGTGCCCTTGAGTTTTGCACTAATGAACACCCTTGCATCCGCCGTCCCTCCGCCCACACCTCCTTTCAACACATCGCTGTTATGTCTTTCTGTCCCTTCTTAATAGTTTAAGGGAGCTGTTCTAATTCCATCAACAGCCACTCACTCTGATGATTAGTGCCAGTCCACTGGTGGCCTGGAGGTCGCACAGTTGTTTGTTGACGTCGCTCTGAAGTAGCGCTCAGCTGCAGCATCCGAATAAACAGACTGAAGATGTGAGGCGCTGGCTCGGCGGTTGGCCCGCGTGTGATTGTACACATTGACAGCAGGTGACTGTTGATTATTAAAATTACACACTTGTGAGAAACAAGTGACACGCTGCAACGGTAAGAGAAACACAGCGAGCCTTGTTTATCAAGCACAAAATACAAGACCTTCTAATAATAAACAGACATGGCCTCATTTCTCTGTGAAATGGCTGATGTTATCATTTGTGTCAAATATGCACCCAACAAGACTGTGCAGGAAATAGAATTTCAACAAGGGTGAAAATACTCCAGATTTGTGCCCAGTGATGGTCTGTCAGTGCACGTTCTCTTACTGGCCTTGGATCAAATTTGTTTCTCTGCAGTGTCTTCACTTTGCCTTTCTTATTTCCACTCTGACAAAAACATGCTTCTTATGTTCAGTCATTTTCTACTAAAGCAAGCTATGTGTTCTCCTGTAAATCCACCGCTCTGTAAAATATCTACAGCATGCTACAAGATTTAGCAAAGATTAAATAACCAGGCGGATGGAATGGAAATATGTTAATACTGTCTTAATGGACTTCACTATTGTATTGAATCCTCTCAAATAAGAGAGAAAATAAATGGTGTATTCTGTTTTTTTTTTTACTATCTTCAGTCTGAAGATCAATACCAACACAAAGCATACAATATAATTTTGCTGGGTTCCTGTCCATTGATTCTTTGTCATGAGCTCTACTTTGCAACGTGTATGGAAAAATAACTGTGTAGAAAGCTTTATTTTTTTTATTTTTTTTAGCAAGGCTTCGTGAATTTATAAGACAAACAAACATTATGAGGTATATTCTTTGTCTTTTCCAAGCTGCCAGCTTTAGATTTGTCTGGCACATCAACATAATTTACATATTTTAAGCTTTGCTACCATCTTTAACAGCTGAAGTGTTTTGCATCGCATGGAATGAATAATGCCCCCTTTCAGATTTCAGTCCGACTGAAGCTCATAAAATGCACAACCAACCACCCAAATTGAGCTTGTACGGCACAAATGCACCCAAGGGAGCAGCACCCCTCTAATTAGCTACATTTTCTAAGCCATTGGTTGAGATACAATACTGAGCCCCATTAGAAAAACTGAAGATGTGTGTGGACTCTGAGGAAGCAGACCGTTTTGAGCTCGGCTCGCTGTTACAGCATCCCCACAGCACTTTCATCTACCCGCTTGCTCCCACCCGCAGCATTGCATGACAACTTTGGCTGCAGCAACACTGGCAGGATCCTGCAGCCCCTGAAGGAGTCATGCGATTATGCATCCCTGTAGCCATGATATTCTGAATTACACAAAGAGGACAAGAAGCTGCCTTGGTCATATTGTCTTTTATGTAAGAGACGCTCGAGAAAAAAAACAACCTATTGACACCGTCTGCACAAGAGGAGACAACATAGAAGAGAATAGGTTAGTGTTTGTTCATTCAACTGCCAAACACGACTGAAATAACTTTATTTGTGGGCAAAGTCGTGAGAAAGATATCTGGATGCGGCTTCTTCTACTAAGCAGAGAACATCAAAAATATATGGGGTTAGGGGGAAAAAAATAACACAGAGGGAAGTATGAAATTTGAAGCAACTAAATTGCAAAGCCCACACAGTCATTATGTTGCCATCCAGCCGTAAAGGAGTTGGCTGTCTCACAGTTGTCAAATAGCTGATACTTGATATTTAATGTACTTTGGGAAAAGGAGTATTTAGGTTCCATGGTTGCCAAGTAATACAGAGACATATTGAAGTGCACGTCACTGTGCGTAAACCCATTCCTCGGGATGTCCCCATAACCCCGTATGTTATTGCCCCTACACATATAGAAAAATGCATTTAAATTCATGAAGAGATCAAAACAAGGCTCAAGAATGATCCAGTATACTGCAACAAATCATTCAAGACTCACACGACAGCATTTCAAGAAACATCAAAGATGGACAAAATACAAAAGCATATTCAGTATTTATTTCTTGATATTTAGATTTGGCTCCTGTCTGTTTTGGTGCTTGATATTTGCAGCAGTGTACTGTGTTTGTTATTTTGCCTTCCATATGTGCTGCTGATACATAAGTGGCGTACCTCTCTTCCAACAATAGAAAAAAAAAATTGGCAATAATAATTGCAGCCCCTACACTTACAATGAATGCGACAATTAACTCAGAAAATGAATTCAGAATGCCTGTTTGAGCTGCAAAACACAAATGAGCTTTATTGTACTTAAGGAGAACCAGAAAATCCCCACAAAATCACTCTGACGCAGTCATTGTGTTCATAAAGTCGGCCTCTATTCAGTCAAGGGAATCAGTGGAGCAGCTATAGCATTTGTCTCTTGACACTGTAACGACAGTTTTGGGTCTCTGGTTTCTTTATGAGAGAGAATTATTCACTATCTTCAAATACAAGGGTACTGTTCACAGCGTGCAATGTAAATGTGATGTACAGCTCAGTGTAAACTCTGATACCAATGAGACAGGGATACTGTTATAGTAGCTCCAGCACTAGATTGTAATCAAGTAGAATATCAAACACCACAATGTCTCATTTTAAATGTAAAAGCCAATTCTGTATCCTAGAGGAGGACACGCACACACACACACACACATCTGTTCCTATTTAAGGGTAGATTTGTGTCCACTCAAATACCCAGCATCTCCGTATGCATTAGTATTTCCAGGACAGTTCACCACTATTGATTTGAGAGAAAGGCGAGGAAACAGCACCAGTGAAAGAAGACAATAGAAATACAAGCGTCTAATGTGGAAAAAGGCAATAAGACAAAGAGAGGATGCGGTGCACAAAAACACACAAAGATCTCTGATAATGTCTCCACAGAGTCGCTATTAGGTTCAGAGCTCTTGTCTTTTCTTTTTTTTTTTCCTTCCGATTCCATGATCCCTCCTTAAAGCCAAATACAGACCCAGAGCGGATGCCAAATCAGCACTGTTAAAAGCCTAATTCTGATGAGGAGAGTCTCTTCCAATTCTTATTACAACAAACAGCAAACATCATACTCAAGTCATTTGTTCCTATTTTATGGTTTAAAACAAGAAAAAGAAGCTGGTAATATTCTGTAAATTTAAATTCAAATTCTAATATACCGTTTGCCTGGAATTCCCTGTCTCTTACTTGTGTGCAACATCTCCATGAGAGTGAGAAACAGAGAGCAGGAGAGACAGTGTGGGTGTTTGTGTGTGCATGCATGTATATCTGTGTGTGCGTCCGAGCGTGTGTGCATCTTGTTCATGGCAAGAAATCAGCTCAGTTTAGCACATAATGGAAATGTGAATAGCCCAGAGCGCCGTTCTCCCACACAGGGAGAGAACTGGCTGGGAGCATGCTGCATCTTTCCAAATCCAAACAGTGAAAGGGAGTTAGCTAGGTTAAAATCCTGCCCCCTTTTTCTCTCCCTCCCTGGAGCGATCCACAGCTCTGCCCATACATTACTCAAACAGGTCATCCAAACAGGTCTCACTAGCAGTCTGAAAACATATTCACACACATATGCGCACACATGTTATGCACACGGCTAAGCATACGCACACACACACTTAGGTTCAGTGGATAGGTGAAGCTGCTCATATTATGACAGATGACATCTTATATGTGGGCCCCTGAGCACAACAGCCCCAAATGTATGATTAATTTAACATGAACTCTACCTTTTCAGATTCACACATTTTCACCCCATAAAAGGTGACCAACCTTAATGCATAGTGTATAACAGTTTTTTCATTGTATCATGCAACACTGAGATTTCTTTGACCAGGGCGCTACCGTCGTGCCCAGAGGAACATGATGAAAACTCAAGACTTACATGCTACTTCTAGAGATGCGTTCCGGCTTACGGCCTCTCCCAGATAGTTTCGGGCCACGCACACGTAGCTGCCATCGTCAGGCTTGCTCCGCCGCCCGTGGACGATGCGTAGGAAGAAGAGGGACCCGCTGGGCAGCAGCATGCGGTGCGAGCGGGGGCTGTCGCGGTCCGTTTCAACACGCTCCCCATCTTTGTACCATTCCACCGTGGGGACTGGGCGGCCCTCTGCCTTACAGTTGAGGGTGGCTGGTTCCCCTTTGGACACAATGAGGTCAGAGGGGTGCTCCACAATGCGGGGAGGGAAGTCTTCCTGGCGAAGACGAGACCCTGGAGGGAAACGAGAGAGTTCAAAAGTCCCATTAAAGAACGAGCCATAATATTTACATGCACATTAATAATGCATTTTAATTTTGCTGCATCAGCAACAGCAGCATGTTGGGTCTAAATGCAGTTTACTGCTTGAGCATGAGCATTAAGTTAGTAAACAGAAAACTTAAAGTGCAGTGCAAAAACAGCCACAAGTTACACCAAAATAAAAGGGAGTTGATGTAAAGCTGAAAATAAGTATCTGAAAATAAGGAAATCCTGCATAAGTAACATTTTGTTTTCACTGCTTTTTAAAGACTATAGCTATCGAGGTGCACACATTTGTAAATGTGACTGGTAGAACCAAGCGAAGTATAATTTCATCACAGTCCTTGAAAGGAAAGTTGATTAGTGTCAGGTTCTCACTGGCTGCACTATATACTGTATTGCTACACTCAGGCTCACATAGTGTATTTGCTTTCACAGACAGGAGCTGAGGAGTCATTACATCTCATTAGCTTTTTCATTAACACGTTCCATCAAACACTGACATCATCAAACATGTTGTCTCAGTGGGTGCAGAACAGCCACTGCTACATTGGATTTTTCACTTTGTACCGTAATGGTGTGGATATGCAAAGTTTACAACTGTCTTACCTCCTTAAAGGCTAACATTATTATTACGACACATCTAGATTTTAACAAGCATATTTGATAGTCAATCCTCAGCAAATGTCAGGAGAATCCTTAATCCTGACTGATCCGGGTAAGAATAACGTCATAACTCGTGTAACCGCTCCCCTGTTAACAACCCTCGCTCTGCTCACTCTTTCCATTCATTTGGCGATTCAAACACCTTGAACGCTGTTTCTTAAATTCCGCCTCTAAATGTCACAGAGGAATGACCCGAGTGCGGTGCCACTGTGTTTGTTTACAGACGTGACACCATCACAACTCATCTGTTTCACGGTGTATGGGCACATTATGATATCTGTGTTAAAAGGTCTTCCCTTCTCTGTTGTGAGCAACAAACCTCGAGTGTAATTTTGAAGTCGCTAAAACAGACTTTTTCAGACTATCATGAGGCGAAGAACTACATAAGTAAATAAAAAATTATGTTACAAGGCCTCTTGTGTTTTTTTTGCCTCTGATGGTGACAAATGTTACAAATTGTGAAGGCAACTGTGATGACTGGCTGCGATACAGCCACCGAAATAAAGCTGCAAATGTGAGTAAAATTGATGTGACAGTCTATAATGGTAAGAGGTTTGTTGACAAAAAGCATTCCATTAGCTGGCGCCAACACACCAAACCATGGTGATATATTATGTTTTTAACATGCTTTTAAAACCCCATACATACGTCTCTGGGTTAGGCAGTGTTTATGTGGATCCACGACACACAAACAAACGCGCGGGTTATAAAACACTGACTTCTTCTAATTGGTTGTCCCATTACCCCGTCCCCACTGTGGCTAATGCAGAGTTTGAGACTTGTGCTGTCAGACAGCAGAATTGAAATGAGATGATTTAAGTTGTGGGCGGCTCAGTGGTTGGTACTGTCATTTAACAGCGAAAAGGTCCTGCGGGGTCCTGTCAGTCTGTTAGCTCTGGAATGGCAACCCGTCCAGGGGCTTTGGCTGCTTTCTGCTCAGTGCATGCTCCAGCACCCCATGACCCTGAATATGAATAAGTGGGGATGGAAAATGAATAGATGGATGGATATTTTCATTTTCCATTCTTGAATTAAATGTTGGCATTTAAATGGCTGAATAGTCCTGTTTTGATACCTGCTCGGGTTATAAATTAAATGATAATTTAGCTGGAGTCTTAAAATAAAATTCTTGGCAAAGATACATTGAAACTATCCTTTTGGCCAAAATGTTGCTTATCTTAAACATCAAGCTTTGTGCAGATCTTTTTTGTCCACTGCCAGCAGTGTGTGTTTATGGGGATCTATCCATGGTGCTGAAGCTGAAACTCAAAGGCTGGTCAGGAACATGTTAGGGCTCGTAAGCAAAGACCACTCTAATAAAAGTGGCTTTGAGGTGACATCTGTCTACCAGCAGAGTTCAGAGGAACTCAGTTTAGGCTTACAACCAAAACATTCATTTGATTGTCAAGCAAAGAGCACCTGTCTGTCAGGTTCTCTCTGTCATTTGAGAATTAAGTTTGAACCGCATAGTCAGTCCAAACCCTGCGAAGTATAGTATTGATGAAAGACTTATGATGGATACAAACAGTCAACATGGGCACACTGTCCATGTCATATAAAATGTATTGTGCACAGACTGCAGACTCTCAGCATTATCCTCTCTAATAGATCGCAGATTACCTCCAGTATTGCCACAGGCATAGTCAGTCAGACACCATCCATTTGGGATTACTTGTGCCTCCTTATTACAAATGTTGGAATTTTACCTACTAAATCAAAAAAAAGCTGAAATATGCACTGAGTTACTCATTTGTACGTATCTCTGCAGAACTGTTGCAAGCCAATGCAACAGCCCTGCAATCAATCCTGTTTTGGGGGGCTTGTAATATTTATATAGAGACTGTGTTGATTAAACCCAAAAACAGGCTGGAACAAACATTATAGCATCACCTTTCAGCACCAGTCCAACGCAGCCTCCAAAGTGACCTTAGAGTTTAATCAACACCTTCCGGAAATTATGTCAACAAAAACCAAGCTTCACAAAGACGCCGAAGGATCCACTGCAGAGTCGTTGCATTGCTTTGCTTTAGATTGCACAGATGTTGTGGGCAGAAAAAACAAAACCTGGCAACACACTCATTCAAATGTCCTGGAACCACCCAAATCTACACCCACTCAATGTGCTGATCACACCTGCACTTCATTTACTCCACTGACACAGATTTATGCTCTATGGGCTGCAGGGGACATATTAGTACCAGCACCTCATGATAAGGACCACACTTATCTTACACATGTCTCTGAGGTGCAGCTGCATTTGAACGTTTGTACAGCAGGTCCATGCGTTGTGTGAGTAACCTGTAGACCCACACAGTCAGGGGTGAATTCCCAGTCTCTATGAGTAAGCATCCTCTCTATGGCACATTAGACATTTCAGCTACAGGACACAGAGTTAAGCTCCATCATTCGCCTGAGCAACCTTTCGCACAAGGCCACACAGAGTGTGACCCAGGATCAGTCCATTACAGCAAGCTGCGAGCGCAGTCTGATAAATTACAGGCTTGGAGCACTTATGAAGAAACCAGCATAAGAAATACAGAGTTTAATTGTTTAAAGGGAATTAATTAAGGCTTCTTTTCTTTGAGAACACACAAAAAGTTAAGAGTGGATTTCAAACCATTCAAAATGCTTGTAATTTTAAAGCAGTCATAGACTCAAGTAAGAATTCAGCCCTTATGAATAAATGAGCAACTTTCCTCTACCTAAGCCATTAAATGGTTGGCACAATATCTTCTATCAGGACTAAAGGAACCAATCATGACATGGAGCACTGGCTTGATGCATTTATGGTTTAAAACATGAACAACAAATCCACATCCAGTGCAGGTTGTTGGGTCTCATACTGAAGTGACAAGACTATGAGTCTAACAGGCTTCAGGTCTCAGCCCAGCGTGTGAATGTAATTTCAAACATCTCATACAGTGATAGATGCATTGATGAACTTACCATCGGTGTGGGTGTACAGAAGTCCACAGAGACACAGATACTGTAGAGGACCCATTCTGGCATATTGGCCCCGGGAGCTAACGGCGCATGAATATCCTCCTCCAGCCAAAACAAAAACCCCAATCAACGAATCAATCAATCCGGTTTCACTTGTGCCACTTTGTGACTATTCACTCTCTCAGCTGAGCCGACTGAAACAAAAGCAAAAGCAGTTATTTGAGGCGCCGAGAGAAAGGAGCCATCCGCATGTCCATCTTCCCTCCTCTCCAAGAGCGCACCAGTGAGCAGCGGAGCCGCCGACACGTTGGGAGATTTCTGCAGTCACCACTCGCAAACATCACCGACGCCCAAACACTCTCCGGTCACCGAGGCTGGTTTTTGTTTTTTTGTGTTTTTTTCCCCTCCTCCTCCTCCTCCTCTCCCATCAGCCCGCGGTCTGCTCACTTCACCGGGCGGGCGCGTGCATCCTTCCGCGGGACAAGTTGGGAGATGAAAAAGGTGGAGACGGGCTTCAGTCAGAGGTGAGAGGCTGCACGGTGCAGCACAGCAGCCCCTCCCCTCTCTCTCTCCCCGCTCCTGCTGCCCTGGAGAAACTAACACACACACACACACACACAATAGATGCGAGCAGAGAAAACTCAGCAGCACTTTACAGTCTTGGACAACTGGAGGCTGATGATGATGCTCATTAGTGGGTCTTTTTTCATTTCTGGGAGATAAGTTGATGGATGGCTTTGCAGCATGATCAGTATGTATTGAAATCAAAGTAGCTGCTTTAGACATTTTTATTTTATTTTATTGATTATTAATTTCATGCATGAGTCCTTCTATCAGCTCACAAATAACAACATATTAAGATGTCCTTTTCTTACACTGTAGTGTTTCTCTCTTTTGTTCCCTCTCATCTGATCCCAGTGTTTTATTAACAAGCTGCATCAGTACACTGTCTTGTGCACACAAGAAGGACAGTCCACCAGGTTGCATATAGTAATAATTCAATTAAGAGAAAAAGAAACAGGCCAGTAGTTCTGGTTTGCAACTGTAACTTGAGATACACAGGATTTGTCTCTGCAGCCATTTTGTTTGTCCAACATACAAACATGTCTCCTCTTGTCTTGCAGATTTGAAGAGAGTTGATGCATCATTTCTGTATTGTTATTTATGTGCTTGCTTATCCAAACCCCGTCACTTCCACAGATATCTCTGCACCATCCTGCCAAAAAATGCAATGTGTTAAATCAAAGCATTTAAACAGCCCCCTCCAGTTTTACTAGGTGGTATTTTATTTTCATGTTCATGGTTGAAAAAGCTATTACAAAAGGTGTGCAGCTGTTAAAAAAATGGCACTTCATTCCTGCCCATTGCCTGAGGTGCTTATCCCGCCTTGTCATCAATACTGCTCAATATTGTCAATAGCATTATAAATGCAGTGGCTCGCCATGAGACGCGGACGAGATGGGCTGCATCAGGTGCTATTGATCCGGAGGGTGAAATTAAACCATTTTTGGCACAGTGTTCACAGCAGTAGATCGAATAATAATTGTGGACGATGGCTAAATCGAGTCTGTATGAAGGGAGTGTAAAGCGAACACAATCATTTAAATTGGATAGATCTCATCCATCAGAGAATGATGGTTTCAATAGAATTTTCCCGTCCAATTGTTCTTATGGCAGCTCAGTCAGGTTTCATGGTGTTGTGAGGACCTCTTGCCTCTCAATTTTTCTTTATATGCTTCAACAAAATGGAATTGCGGTAATATATAAGTGGCATTTTTGAGGAAAAAAGGAAATAGATTAGTGTATTTCTGTTCCTAAAAAAACACAATGCAGCAAAGGATTGAAGCAACTTGTCAGCGATTGTTTTTTCAGACTTTACGCAGAGACTGACCTTGACCCATTGCACATCCTGTCTTTCAAGGAGATAATAAATAGGCTTTTCAACAAATTAATAACCTCGCAAAAATCCATCAAGGTGAACTTTAATGATCTGAGAGGGAAACTTCAAGAACATGTTACAGCTAATTGTACCAAATGACTTAACACGCATTAATGTTGCTATTCATCATGAGCACTTACTGTGAAACAAATGTTGGTATCAATCTCGTATCTCTTCCCACAGAGGGTTGGGAGAGTACGTAATAGACTAGACAGCTGCAATGGAGCTAAAGCCAAAATGTTAATGCGGTTGCCTAAATGTAAAAGAGATATTAAGATATGCAGTCCTGAAAAAATGTGATGATTAATGAGCTTCATCCAGTGACAATGTCACAGTTAAGAGTGATGACAACAACAGTGGCCAACCCTCAGATATTGCTAATACTGTATCAACACACAGACAACATCTACTGCTCATAACAAATGAGAGATTTTAGAATAAAGCATTAACATGTCACAGGATATGATTACATTTTTCATTTATAGCTTAGTGGCAACCTAGAGCTGATTATATAGCATCTTATTATAATAGAAAGCTTGGGTTTCAATATATATGATGAATTGGAGAACTGGACACCCATTGTGTTTAAACTCAACGCTGCTGTGATGCTGTGTGGAGCAGCGATGACAGCTCCACTTCTTGTCAGCACATCCTGTGTAATTATATATCACTGATTTTGTTTTTATGTTATCCTGCTGAGAAGACGCTCTAAATGTCTTGTCCATTCAGAAGCCACAAATCTTGCTTATTAAGTAAAAATGCTATAGTAAGTAAATAAAATACAAAACATGTATTCAAGCACTCCTTGCTGTCTCACTGCATTTGCATTGTATAAAGTCAAACACCAGTCAGCACGATGGTATTTTTTTTGTTAATCATAATACTCTGAATGAACTGATACCAATCGTCCTACTCACACTTCACTTACGGCGAGAATACACAAACTGACACACCCTCTGAAAACAGGCAAGATGCATCTGGGGAAAGGTGCTGTCATATATATAAGGTTGGGAGACTGAAAATAGCATTAAGATGGAGAAATCCAGGAGAAAATGGCATGTGGCACGAGTAATTGCGTAATGGCATTTGATGTCTAGCATAAGGTCAAAAAAAAAGAGAATGTACGTTTTATTGAGAGTGAGGTGATTTGATGTTTATCTCTGGAGTTGAATAAGATAAGACAGGCAGCAAAAGACTCATCTCTCATCACACACGGAGACAGACATGTTTCCAGGCAACCTAAGATTTCTGCTGCCTTTTCTCTCACAAACCAAAATCAAAAGGGCTACCGGCTCTCATTAATCTACCCCTCTCTCTCTCTCTCCCTCTGTTGATCACACATAGGAGACAGTGTCAAGGTCACAAGTTTTGTCCGCACCATTACCTACTCATAAGCGTGTTTGTCCAAGCCAGGAGTGCTGAAGGTAACAGATGGTGTGTGTGACAGTGTGTTCAACACCGGGCATGCTCGGCCTTAGTGAGGGTAGACAGAGTAGACATGTGTCCTGACCACAAAGCCCAAACCTGTATACAAGTGACAAACGTCTGTCTCACAGCTTAAGGTGGATCCAGCGGGCGCCTGAAACACTGCCTTGAAATGTACAACAGTGATTTGAATATTTTCATATTATGTGCAACCAGAGAAATTTAAAGTCGCAGTAAAGCCAACGTGGCGGGAATGAAAATATTGTCTCATGTTCTCGACATCAGCCAGAAAGGCTTTCTGCCAGAAAGTGTTTCAATGTGGGGTTGATGTGAAACATTCACAGATTGGTTGATTTGAAGGGTATTGCCATTGACATACATTATCAAGCAATTAGCATTATGAATGAAAATCACCTTGAGATTGGGTTTCACTTGTACATGCACAGATGAAATAACACTGTACACACACACACTCACACATACCTACCTACTGGATATACTGATAAAATTACACAAAACAAATAAAGTACACAATTCCTCACTAAGATAGACAATACGTGTTCATCTCCTTTTCAATAGACAGTATTAGCTGTAGCTGGCAGTCATGTGTTCCATCATGTAAATGTGTTTTGACTTTTTGCAACCATTGAACAATCGTGAGATGCTCAGAGTTCATCAGCTTACTATTATTATTTTTTAGCAAGATATCCAATTCATAACACTGGTCTGTGGTAAACAGGTGTTCAGGTGATACTTCCAATAAGAACAATTGACATAGTAATGCCAGTCTGGCCTTTGTTTTGTTCAGCTTTAGTTTTTTCCTGCCTTTCCAGCTCTGTCTCAGTTCCAATCCGTCTCTGTCCTGTCATAGTCCCCTGTTTTGCCTTAGTCCTGTTCATGTCTTGTATTTGTCCTGCTGTGTTTCTTCCTAGTTTTGTGCCTTGGTTCTTGTTCTACTTCTGTCACTATTCACCTGCCATAGAGTCTCACCTCTGGTCTCTGTATTTGTCTACTCACCCCGCCTCTGCCTCGCCTCTCCCTCCAGCCACTCCCATCTCATATCACCTGTGTTCCCAGCTGCAGCTAATCACCCATCAGGACTCTACAAAAGCCAGTTCATTTCAGTATGCCCTGGCCGGATTGTTAGTTGTTGTTTGTCCTTGGTCCTGTTCTTCATGTTCTTGCTGTTTGTTCTTCTTGCTCTGGTTTTTCTTGTTCCTTGTAGTTTGGATTTTTGACCTTGCTGGACCTGACCCTGCCGTCAGTGTGTTGCACTTGAGTCCTTATCCCATTCATTATAACACCAATAGTCTTTCCAGAATGTTTACGTTTTTCCAAAATGATTGTATTTTTGAGCCAAAATACATGAGGATGTTCTGCAACCACACCACGCTTTCTATATGTGCACCAATCAAATGGTTGTAATCAGTCCACTCTCAGTCCATCTTATAGAAGCATTATCACACACAGCTGAGATAAACTACATTTCCTCCTATGGACAAGCTCATGATAGAGCTATACATCCCTTTAGTTGCTTTTTGACTGAAGTCCAGAACTTGAATGCATGTCGGTCCATATACATTATTAATTTTATTTTTTTTCCCTGAGACTATTGACTAGGAAACAGCAGGGTCGATAGTAGGGTTGAGTAGGGATAAAGCATTTTTGACGAATACGAGTATGATACGAGTAAAACTCATCAATATCCGTGCTCATGCTGAAGGAAAATCCTCATTGGGTAACTGACTGTCTGCGCGCTCTGTGATTGGCCACACACAGCGCCCGCCCCTCCCTACACAGATACGTCAGACACAGATAGTGGTGTACTCGCTCATCCCTAGTCGATAGTGATATTGCAGGTTAAAAAAAAAATCTTCAATTGAAACCCGTCATTCTCTAAATCCCTGACTCATGCCAAGATTGCTCGGTTTAGATTGGGTAAACGTAGACCTCCTTTCTCTTTTGCGGACATTAGCATTTTCAACCAGATTCTTGGTCTTCTCTTTTGCCAGATACATTTTGATATTAATTTTTCTAACAACTTAAACATGGATAGTGGTACTAGGACAGGGAGACAGTCTTTGTAGAATATAGGAGGGTGGGCACAGAGATAATGGGGATTTCTAAGAATAATAACACATCATCTGCAAAAGTGCTGATTTGTGTTGATCATTTCCTTCATCTGATATTCCCTGTATGAAGGGATTAGCTCGCATTAATTCTGCATGTAGTTGAATGCTGAGATTGAACAAGGAAGGTGATAAAGTGTCACCCTGGAGTGTACCATGTCCCAGAGGGAAAAATTCTGAGCAATGCCCATTTATTCTTACTCTAGCTCTCTAGATCTAGGAATTTTTCTGAAAAAATTAAAATTCACTTAACAAACGTATCATTAAAGCCCACATGGCTGAGAGTCTCTTTTAAAAAGGTCCAGTCAACCATATCAATTGCCTTCCAGCTTCAAAGCTGAGAAGCATTGACATGGTGTCCCTCTTGGCTTTGATTGATTGTAGGTTCAAGGGTCTGTCAGTTTTCTGTGAGTTGTTAATAAAAACCTATCTGATCTGACTTTACAAGGTTTTTTGATATGATTTTGTATTCTGTTTGCTACAGAGGAAGTCAAGATTTTAAGGTTACACGGAGGAGGCTAAGTGGGAGGTAAGACATTGATTCAGATCTTTCATATCTTTGTGAGTAACACTTGTTATTGCTTCTGACCATGACCCAGGTGGATTTCCCTCTGCTAGGGCAAAGTTAAAGACTCTGCATAAGACTGTGGTTAAATCATTTACAAATGTTTTAGAAGATTTATTATCTTTTAGTTTGAGAATATTTTCTTAGATTTCTTCTTCTTTAATATGAGATGTCATCATATTGGCCTCATCTGATGTTAATCTAGTCACATTAATTGAGTTAACAAAGGATTTGATCTCTTCTTTTTGAGGGTCATCCTCCTCTTTGTACATCTTTCTGTAATAAGTAGCAAATGCCTGCAATATCTTTTGTCTGGATTGACATCTGGTCATTATTTGGGCATTGTATCTTGTGCACTACTCTGTTGGATTGGGCTTTACACAGCTGGAAAGCCAGCAAGCGGCTTGCTCCATTGTCCGTTATAGTACTTTCTATTTATGAATCACAGTGCTCCCTCTGCTTTGTAAGTTAAAGGGTCATCAAATTTTGGTCTATTTTCTTATAATAGAGCAATGTTTGCTTTTTTTTTTTTTGATGCTCTATATTAATTTCCTTCTCTAATTCAACTTGTTGAGCTTGCCTTTGCTTTTTTAATCTTGAGGAAATTGCAGTGTTGCTCCTCATCAATACTTTGGTCCCCTCAGAACAGAGGGAGAAACTGTGTCACTATTATTAGAGGTTAGATAATCGGTGAAGTCTTTACACATTTATTGTTAAATTGCTTCTTTATTTAACAATGAGACATTAAGTCTCCAATATTTAAACTGTTAAACCATTAAACTTGGTCCCATCTCTATCTTAAGGTGACACAGTTATTGTTTGATATGTTAATTGGTTCTACATTAAACGTAGGCTACTAGTCCTTTGAAATCTGTTCCAGATATTAGACACATATCCAGCATAGAGTAGCTGCCATGCATTTACATTAAAGTCATTTTCTCTGGCATGTAAGTGGCACCAGATATCCACCAAGCCCAGTTCATCCATCATTGCCAGAAAGAGAGATTTCTTGGACAGAGAGTCTACTTCCCCTGGGAGCCCATCCATAGTTTGTCTCAGAAGACGTCTGAAGTCTCGGCCAATCAAAATACTTCTCTCCACTTTTGCTCCCATTTTTAATAGAAGCGCTATATACCTACCTTCTATGTTCTTCTTCTGACAAATGGGTCTCCTGGATCATTACTATAGGGCAATGTAGTTTTTTAACTTGACTGATTTTTTTTTTTCTCTTAATCAAACAGCTTATACCCTTTACATAACTCACAGCTTTAGTCAAGTAAAGCAAAAGTACAATGGAATGACGGTTCAAACTTAAGTCAACTCCCACATACTCAACTGTATGTTTGTATATTTTCACTATTATTATTATTATTATTATTATTTATTTTATTTTTTTTTTACAACTTCTTCAAACGCAAACTGTCATGTCCAAAAAGAAGTGTTAAGTTTCCTTTTTGCATTTTGTCTCGTCTCATGTTGTCTCGTCATTTACGGTTATATTTTCGTAACCGTCTCTGCTCTTGTTTCAGGTAACTTGCCCTTTCTTGTGTGTTTCCCACCAGTGTGATTGTCTGCCCCTTGTCTGTTTGAGTGATTTTCAGTTTAGTACTTTTTCTACTTACCTTGATAGAGTGATTTTCTTTTGTACTTTGTTTTTTATTGCACCTCGTAAGAGTGATTTTGAGTTTTGCCTTATCTTCAATAAGGACTTTTATTTTGAAGCACCGGTCTCATTGTCGTGCATTTGGGTTCAAACAAAGTCCGAGCCTTGTCACACACACAAACCAGAACACAAACTAAACTTAAACTTTGCAGGTTTCACATCAGTTAATCACTAACTGAATGAGTTTTTACCACAAATGACCTGGTTGGGGGATGTGAACATTTTGATATGTTTATACTAGTTTCAAATTATTCATGTTCCCCCAAGCAGAAAATCTTTATGTTTCTTCCAAGACCTGCTGAATGTGGGGGAGAGCCCATCATCACTGGCACCACCTGGACTAACTAACCTTGCCTTTTGATCATGCACATACATGATTTAGATGTCTTGGTAAGCCTAGAGAGTTCTTATTGATTAGCAAAAAGCTGCTGGCTTCAAAGCTGCTGGATGTGGCAATTACGAGGGATGGAAAGAGGACTTTTACTCAAGGGAAAGTATTATTACTTTAAAGAAATTTGATTCAAGTAGAAGTAAAATTACTTATGTGAAAATGTACCTCAACAAAAAAAAAGTAGGTCAGTCCAAAATGCCCTCTGAGTGAATGTTACTGCTCTTAATTTCTAAAAGGAAAAGGGGGGTGTAAACCAATGTAGGCTACAAAATGTACTGCATTAACATGCCAATGTACGTATAACACCACAGAGAGCTTCGCAGCCTGTGCATACAACTGATTATGAATAATGCAGCTGCCCTCCTCAGCGAAGCCTCACTAGAATTAACCAGCACAGAAGCCAAACTCAGACAGTTAAACAAAAATGACTGCCAACAAATAAAACGAGCTGTGGACATCGCAACATGTGCAACAGGCATTATTAGGCTACAGAAATTAAATTCCCTGTCACTTCATATAGAATTAACAGCGAGAGAAATCATCACTACAACAGATAACACAGACATGGACTGTATAAATAATTAAATCTCCATAGTGGTTGCAGCCATAAACACACGTTTCAGCAAAAGAGAGCTGCACAGGCAAACCACATAGGTTGACTGGCAAAGTTGACGTTCTCTCCAACACGTAGTGAGTTTGTTGTTGTACTCACCTGTCTGAAAGTCAGTCTGCCTGCTACATCATTCTCAGCCTCTCTGCTCCACTCATAGTTTTACATTTCATATTTTGATGTGAAAGAGCGCTCCGCAGTCACTGTGACAGGGATTATTGTCAAAACCAGCAGACAGACCTCGCTGAAGAATCTACAGACCGTATCAATAATAAGCTGTTAAGCTTTTCAGTTTTTGTCAAATGGCACAGCGTCAGATTTCCATGTTTTGCCACGAAACAGGAAGTGGTTTGTAACTTGACTGCACATGGTCAAATCTGCCCCAAACTACACAGACTACACAGTCCCAGCCTGAAGACAGCAGCCAGTATTCAGGAAACAGGAAATGACAGATTCTCTCCTTTGATGTTCTCCTCCTATAGCTTTAAGGCCTTGATGATGCTACACTGTGAAGCTTGTGAGTCTTCAATAAGTAACGCTGTGATGGCGATGTCATCCAATCTGCTCCAAAATTCACGTTTGATCATTTTAACATTCTTTTAACACTTAAATTACATGAGCAATTCATGGTGTGGTTTACATTTCATATACTGGAACACAATGTATAATTAGTGGGGGTTCTCTAATGACAGATGGTGGACACAGGAAGTGACACTGAACTCATTTTTTGAGAGTCAAAACACATGAAAATCCAGACCCGTGTCAGCTGGTTGCTGTCCTGTAATGAGGCTGCATCTGCTGCACATCCAGCGTGTGTGGGGGTGTGAGGGCCCGCTCATCGCTGTTTGCAGCTTTAATTCTTTATCGTACTGAGTCAAGCTCCGCTGTGACTGCATCTCTCACAGTCACCCTGACTCTCGGCCAGTGAATTTCACATTTGGAACATGCATCTTTTGTAGAGTGTCAGCCGAGTGCAGAGTGTCACCTCTGTGGAGCTCTGCCTCTCGTGGCTGCAGACACACTAGCAGCTTCTCCTCTGCTGCAGATGCTGATTTGGCTCCTTTTCTTATCAGGGCGTTTATGACTACTTTTTGTAGTATATGTAACTTTTGATTTCTACCTGGAACAGGTGTGACTTAAAATGTAGTGGAGAACAATACAATACACTGTAAAAAGCAAACATTCCTTATTTTGAATTTAGAAATGCTCAAAAAAGTACCAGTGCGCAAAAAATTACTTTGTTACTGTAATAACAGTAAATGTAATTAGTTACTTATACCCCTGCGATTATGAATTTGAACTGTCAATATACTGTAGGAATAAGTAACATAAAATCAGCGGTAATATTTGTGTACAGGTGCCTGTTTGAAAAAGGCTTGGTATGTATAGTGATCACACAGGTTTACAGCAGAGGGCGTTGCCCATAACCCTAACATGTTGCCCTGTGTCTCTTTAAGTTTGAGAAGGCAGGAAGTGTGCTCTGGAACCTATAGGGGAATGGACATAATGCTGAAAATCTGAGCAATCCAAAACAACATCTATGCTTCAGTATAAACTCCACAAATAAACTCCACACCACAAATCTACTACAAAGCAAAAAGATTATTTGAAAAAACAAAATGTTAATAATTGTCTCTGTGCGAGTTCTTTCAAGCTGCTGTGTTACTCTCGTTTTCCGGATCGAGACTCCTCTTGGGACACTTCTGAAGTAATGCGCAAAGGACTCTTGAAATCAAAGCTAGACATCACAAGATGTCTCCTCTCAAGAGATGTAGGTTTCTCTCTCAGAGACGAGTGGTGTTGTCAATGTATTACTATCACTTTATTCTCTGGCAGCGGACACATTGCTTCCTCTGTATACCTTCACGCTCTACAAAACAACATTGAACTCCTGACACACCTTGCTAGAGTGGATAGAGAAGGGCCCAATCCTTCCAACTCCATTTAAATGCTTTCAAGGTGAAAAAGGCCCCATTCAGCTTCTGGAAGTGGAAGAGGTACTTTGGAGGACACTAGTGAGATATCGCTCTAGCAGCATAGGCGTGGAGGAGAAAGAAAGGGCTTGTGTTTAATCAGGCGCAAGGACATTTACACCATTTGTTTTTCCTCTGGATGAGCACAGGGAAAAAAATAGAAAAACAAGGAAGAAAATATTGCTGAAAGCAATATGAAGGAGAAACCCCAGGAAGCACTGTGCTCTTAACATTTTCAAAATGGCAGATAATAGACTTCTCCCATGCGTGTAAACATTGCATTTCCATAGAAATGACTTCTTTCCGTGTCTCTCATAGGTAGTCATGGGTGAGGGAGTTATGTAGCACTCACGTCTTAATCTCGTTAGATGTTCCTAAAACGACACTGGTTCTTTGGTTTAAAGAGGAAATAGAAATAAACCAAATAAGACAAAGT
This sequence comes from Centropyge bicolor, assembly GCA_037975185.1. Taxonomy (NCBI): domain Eukaryota; kingdom Metazoa; phylum Chordata; class Actinopteri; family Pomacanthidae; genus Centropyge; species Centropyge bicolor. The sequence goes on along the minus strand of JBBMOC010000015.1, from coordinate 9,189,641 downwards.
CTAAAAGAGAGAATGTGTCAGTGTTGATAATTTGACTGAGCTACTTTCAATCAATCCAGTTTGATTTAATATAATTGTTCTGTTGTTAGGGCTGACATCAGGCATCAGGCATGATATAATGTTTAAATGACTTCCTTTTATTTCAACATATTTACTATTTTGACCATTATACTAGTTGGTTTAAATCACTTACAGCATGAAGTCAATTATGTATAATTAAGATGAGACAAGAAGTTTAATCTTAAGTTTACACATACACATAATTAAACTGCAAATCCAGCATTTAAAACTTGAAACTATATCTATAGCATCTCCTCTAACAACTCGCTTGCCGCTTTCAATCATTGTCAGTTTAGCTGTAATCTTGCTCCTGATTCACTTCCTTTGTGTTCTCAGCAGTTGATGTAGTGTAACTCCTACATAACTCGTTGTATAGGATTCTTTGTAGGGTGTAGTATGTAACATCATGAATGTGAAGCAGAATGTGTCCTAAGCAGAAGCTTGTCCTAGTTTTGAACAGTATGAATAGATAATTCTTTTTAATGCCTTAAAGGTCAAGTATTTGGGTCATTTTCAAATTGAAATGCATTTTGAGATATGATAATATGCTTTAATGTTACTTGGTACATCAGTCAAATCTACATCCGCTCACTGAGGTTAAGGGAGTATTATATTCCAATCATCAAGCTTTGATATGATGAATAGTTGGATTTAATTTCATCTAAGATGATCAATCATCTATTTCCCACATTTCGACAAAACAAAAATGCTGATAACTGAAGTGAGTAATGACTTTGTGGTTGCTATTTGTAGATTCTTGCCATTTCAAGTTTGTGTTTTTCTTTGAATCCCAACAGTGTTGTTCTGATTATATGTGTCAACATATAAAGCCCACTGATTCCAACTCATAAGAAGCATGTGTAGTAATATGATTCCTACACATTACGTGTCCTTTCAGAGTCGTAGGTGTGGGACTGTCTGCGTAGGCACCGTCTTGAGAAAGTAATAGCTCAAGAACAATACATGCCAGAAAGCTAACGCATACCCCACAGGTTCCCCCTAGAAACCTGTCGTGCGTTAGTCGACGATCTGATTAGATTTTGGAGGACTTTTGCTGCATAAATTTGCATTTCTGTGAGGAAAAAATACATTAATTTTTCCACTACTGTCAGACTCAGGCGGCACCTCAGCTTCCGACAACATTGTTCTCTCCTGGATAAATATTGGGCTGCTCTATTAGCGGGGTCCTGTGATCCAAGCAGAAGAGTTCAGGTGTGTCAGAGAGCGGGAGCGAGTTCGACCGCTGATTTTGTGCATCGCTTCCAACTCTGTTTTCTGGTCAGTCTTCCGTGTGTCCCTGGCCTATATGGTCATGGGGTTTGTGGGTAGTGACCGAAAGAATGAGATTGTGGATACAAGTGACTGAGGGTTCGCGGACTGGCTCTGCGTGACAGGGTGAGGGATTTAGTGATCCAAAAGGACCTTGGTATCATTGCTGCTCCTTCACACTGGAAGAAACTGCCGAGGTAGTTCAGGCTGTACCCAGGGGTGCTGCCAAATCCAGAAGGAAATACAATGGAAATCCTTTACAATAAAAAGCTGTCTGAAGTTCTGGTCTTTCATCATCCACACTGACACCAGACAAAGGTTTACTAAGTTTACAAAGTATTACATATAACTGATGCTTTGGCTTTGGCCTGCTCAACTCCAAAGCAAATGTTTTTTTGTTTTTTTTTTGACATCTTGTGTTTATACTTGCCTTTTTAAGATGCAACATATACTGTAAACCCTGACATAGCTGTAGCTGAAGCATTATATTAGAGTCAATCTTACACCTCATAATGACAGGAACATGGAGATGAGATGGAGCTTAGCATCCAGGTGACTCACACTTGAGTGAGAAAGATTCAATGCTCTCAACCTTGAAAAAAAAAAATGTGTGTACTACACAGCCAAGGGCGCCATGTTTTAGAGTGTTGCTCTCTGTGAGACAAATGGCAGCAGAACTCAGACCCATACTCACATGAAGCCTACCACATCTACACTACCCTGACATTACTCAGACACTTGCAGCGGCTCGACGTTGAAGCCAGTCATTTCTGATCTCGCCATCGGTCTCGACGAAACGGACGGGACCACCGTTCCGAGAGAGCCGGGCATGATATATGACTCATTGTGCTAGCGTAGCTGTGCCATTGTTTCATATACATAATAAATCATATCCAATGAAACAGGCACAACAGTACAATTCAGCCACTGGATACTGATATTTAAATGGATGGAGGAAGCAGGTATGAGCATTCAGTCCAGTAAGTACAATGTTACTTTCTCTGTCCACTTGATTAAGAGTTGCAGAAGGCCCACATGGGGTCCTGTCAACAAATTAAGCGATCTACTGTAGGTGGCGACGGTGAATGTCACTTACCAGGGTTGAAATTTTTGGCATAGCTTTAATGTGCAAGGTTGATTTGGAAGGAGAGGATGCAGCTGGGATAAAGGCATATGACATATTTGTATAAAGCTTTCAATTTCAATGGCAACATAAGAGGATGAGGCCACTATACAATATATTTCTAATGAAACCATGAACAGCAACACACAATCTGAAGTCTGTGTTTTTGCATGAGTGTGAATAACAGCTCACTCAAATCTACCACATAAATATGTTGATGGACTGTTTTACATCATGCTGTGACCACACTGCAGATTTCTTCTCTTGTTACCTCTCCTTCCCCAGCCCCTTCCCCTCCTCGACCCACTCTCTAAAAGAGAGAAAAAGAGAAAAGCCCAGAGGTAACTGTTTTTACACACCCACATATGCATGTATGCACAATAGAGAGCTCCTGTATAAAACATACATCAGCAGTGTCTACATGTACAGCTGAATACAGTACATGACGTACTGTACCTAACACATCTTCTCAAGTATGTGTGCATGTCCATCTGAAAACCTTGGAAGAATGACAGTCTCATCCACTCGCCTTTATAGTTTACTTAAATGAGCTTTAGGTTGCTTCCCATTTCAGATAAGTGCATTACAGAGATGTTATAGTGACTGAAGTATTTAGTGGGAATCTTAATTGGGAGGAAAAATAATTAAACTCATAATTAAACCTGTTAATGTATATGATCTGAAGTCTGGACTGATTGAAGTCACATTATATAGCATTTTCCTCCTCCAACCAGCAAAGGGAAAACAGCACAATTAACCCTCTATATGCTACAGGTCAATTTGATCCACAACATAATGGATCCCCCAACATCCCACCCCCCAATATGTCAGGAGGTTGAAAGTTCCGATTTACTGTTCCTTTTTAGTCAAATCTGAAAACAGGCAGAGTGCTGAATGTGAGTACACTGGATGGCTTAAAATCATTCTCCAATTGCAAGCTCTTCAAATATGATGCATAAACTTTTACAGCGGCATAACTGTAGTAGTACCAGATACTTGACTCCCGCCGCAGTGCATAAAATTTAAAAGACGCCGAAAAGCTCGAAACACTATCTGGTATTTAAAAGTTAACCTGCCTCCTAGTCCTCGGTGCCTGACATCAAAATGATCCTTGCAGTCCATGCAAAATGCATGGTGGTTGGAAGGGCAGAGACAGCTATTTCAATGAACGCTGAAGAAACGAGGCTCTTTCTTCTCCTTGAACTCTCTTTTATTTCAGTCACCATAAGGCTCATTCATCTCCATCTGCTTGAGTGGGTGAAAAAAAATTGCAGACATTGGTATATGTTCCTTGTTTTATCAAGATGCAAACATTGCTTATTGTTATAGTGACTGATTATTATAGTTGCTGAACATGATTCATTTCGCCAGATGATGCAATTCATGAAACAACATCAGCGAAAAGCAGAGATCTGACTGGCTATCAATGAGCAGGGAACATGGTTTACGCTGTCCATATTTTAATTGTTAAAGTGCAAGGCTTCATATTGGTCTCGTGTACCGATCGAGCTCCACTGGGAAGGCTGTGACACAGCTGGAGGGTTTCTTAGACAGGTCTTGGTAGATCTCCTTTAAAGAGATCAATGTCCGAGGAGAAGCTCATTACTTGTGGCTAAATCGGGTAATAAACTTAGACTGGCCGATGAGTGATTTCGAAAAAGAGGCACCTGTGAGGCTGTTGGACTGAGCCATTTAAGAGGCCAGCGATGGTCTGTGCCTGCCTCTGCTGGTATGGGAATCTGCAGCAGAACTCAACTCAGCTAATGCCAGAGCTTCATTTGTCAACTCTAATAGCAGACTATGGTGATGCCCCCAGGTGTCAGTGCAGTAACTCAGCCAAACTATAGTTCTTCCACTATGTCCTGATGTCAGAGGAAGCACGAAGCGAACGGCAGAGGCAGCTTCCATGGCGGGCTTTGGTGATAGAGGACATTGTCAACTTTTGTTAATGTCACATGTCATCCCTAATACTGTACACAGGATTAAATATTGGCTGAGTGAATTCCTGTAATAAATGAGAGCGCATTACTGTTTTTACCCTCCTTGTCGTCAGACTGTTTTTGTATGAGTGATGTTTTCGTAGGCTACGTTTGTGGGAGATGATGATAATACGAGCAGGCAGGTGGATTATTTCTGCTGTTGTCATTAGGCTTAATTTTCTTTTCCCGTGTTGAGTTCTGATAAAGCAAAGCTACCTGAAAAAACAAAGCGATCTCAGTTCTTGGTATGAATGACAATGGCTAATCTGAGGAATGCTCATTTTTAATTACAGCAGTGATTGATAGCATATTTCATACGTCATGTAGCTGGTGTTTTTGAGGAAGACACAGAAAGTAGATTGTTCTGATGTACAGTACATTATGTTGTATATTGCTACTGTGCCGTGATAGGAGATTTCTATTTATAACAACCACCATTAGATTGAAACAAAGTGACTTCTAACTTACTTATAAATAACTTTTTACAGCACTGCTGAACATGTGATTTCCCCCAAAATGACCTGCTATCGATTGCATTTTCTTCCATGTGCTTTGTGTTAAATACCTAAAATGATATGTTATGAAATTCTAGGTGAATGTCAAAAGCAGTTTAAAGAGCAATGGTGATTCATCAAAATAGTAAAAAGTGTTGGAAAGCGTTCACCCTGAGAAGAGAGTGTGCCTCCTCCTGTTGCCCTCTTCACCTCTATACAACTCTTTACGATGCTCCAACCATCACTCCTATTATGGGAACAGTATGGGAGAGAATGTGCACCCTGTAATGATCCAGTGTTTTGAAGCGTGTTTGCATGTGTTGGAAATAGGCCTCATGCAGATTTATGATGACAGTTGGTATTCTTAAGATTCAAATGCCACACACAGAGATTAGTGGTACTGAGCCATCTTTTTAGATGGAGAAAAACAAACACAACTGTACTGTGGATGCCTCTCTTCTATTGTTGGGAAAATTGTCATGTGACCTGTAATAATGGCTGCCTGTGTTCCCCATGCATACAGGCCTTTTGTGCTTAAATGTACTGTATAGAGAGCGACTCATTGTTGGCAGTTGTTAGCAGCCAGAGTTCATTCAAAAGGCACATAAGCAATCATTCAATTATCCAATCAAATCCTCCCCCCGTACTTTCAATCCACTCGAATCTGCACCTGATGGTATTGTGACTTGCTGCAGTCTTCTAATCATTTCATACACCAGGGGCACCTACTGCAAGGCTGCCATACAATCTCCTGCACAGGTGTTGCTCCATGCCAGGTTGATGTAAAGAGGCTGGATTTAGCTCCTGAGGAACTGATGCTGACCCTGAAACACTTGCTGATTAATAGTAGAATGAGTAACTTTTGTAAATACTGTAAATGAGTCAAACTGAATTTAACTGAAGTGCTCCATTAGTCTTTTACTCTACAAATAGTGAAGTAAAGCAATGACTGTTTTGTACATGTTTTCTATCTTTTTACATGATTCAGACATTAGCTGACCCTGACACATGATTTAAAGAACCCCTCAATGATGTTTTATGACACATAGAACTACTTGTACTCACACTCACAGAATTACTTTTGCACATGTTTTATGATGACGAAAATGCTGTCAACGCATTTGTTACACTCCAGGGATACACGCACTGTGTTTCCGTGAGTAATACTGAATGTAAACATGATTTTTCTTCACAAGAAAACTCCACGGGGCAGCTTTAAGGTGAGCAGGAGAAATTTCCCCCCTTCAGCAGATATATGTGAAAACAGCCTTCAAGTGTCAAACATGCATCATCCTGCGCAGTAAAACTCCAACATCACAGTTGGTGAACAAGGAGAACATGTTTTTGAGTGGAGGCAGACCTTACCTGACTGAAACCCCTTATATATGACTGTCAAACTGAACTGTTCTCTGCAGCTGAAACATGCAAACAAACCACTTTAACATATTACTGTATGAGACTGATATGGCACTGCTTGACCACGACCTGCCAACTCACAATCCCCGTGACCCTGTCTGCCCATCAGTCTTCCATCACCACCTGCTTTTCCTGTGGTAATGGCTTTGACATTGTGGGATACTGTCAAATCATGAAGATGCACTTGGAGCCTCAAAATTTCATGAATGCGTTTTTTCAAGACCATTACTCATTACATACTGCACTGGGGCAAAAAAGTCACCAAATATCAGTACATGGATCACATAGTCTTCACTGGATGTGGGTCTACGTTTCTACAAACTGTTTCTTTCTGCTATGTGTAATATTTTCAGTGTATTTATCTATCTATATTCACTTTTATATTCAATACCACTACTTAAGTGCAATACTTCAACTCGCTGCTACTTTGGTATGTGCAATATCCTTGTATGTATCTTCATTACTGACAATTATTGTTCATTTACATATGTCTATATATAGTTCTCAGAACCTATATTTATATCATATTTTTAATATCTCTCGCTCTTTTTTTTGTACGTATTTATATATCCACCAACTGGCACTACTGTACTCATTGCTGACACATCCTTGGAAGCCATTGCAACGAAATTTTGCTACCTAATTTGCACTGCTGTGTAATTTGTGTTATGACCATAAAGGAAGTCTAAGTTTATGTGTGGAGGCTGAATTACGGCCATGTGGACCTGAGCACCTCAGAGAATGGCAGCAACTTCCGAGTTTCTTGAAGAAAAAAAGGGCAGGGTAAAAATGGTCTCCCCACTGTCAAGCTGTATTTGACACCCTTATCTAGTGCCAGCACCCTTCAACTTCAACAGTCCCTTTATTCATAATTCTTATCCAGAAAACTTGGGAGGAAGTGCTCGCTTTTGCCACCTTCCCGACAGAGAATGTGAAACACTCTAAAGAAGTGAGCCTTGTACGTAGAAGTCTTCAGTTATCGCTGTAGGTGGGCGCTCACTCTGCATGCATTTATTTCATTGTCTAATAGAGGATAAGAGTTCCAGATACCATCTCCTGAGTCCCAGTAGGAGATTGGCTTTGCGTAAGTTTTCTTAGAGCTTCTGTCATGATCGGCACTGTTACCAAAAGGACTCAAAATTATCACCAAGGACATTTTGATGGCACAGCAGGAAAATATCAGACCCTGTATGGAACAACATTCACCATAGTGGAGGACTTAACTGTCTTGTTGCACTTCCCTACAAAATAAACTTTTCACATTTCACAGTTAGCTTAGAACCCAACATCTGGATTACTTACACGTGGTTGCTTTGGGAGACACAAAACCCACCAGAGACCCTTGATGCAGGTGTGTTAGCCATACAAACCTTAGAGCAGGAAGGTGGGTGGAAAACACAAATGGTGTGCAAATGATAGGACCAGATTTGATGGACTTATTTCTCTAAAACCTCATGGTTTTCGAGGATGCTTTTTTTTTTTTCAGGCAGGTAGAACTATTCAAGGAAAGTCACAGCCGATTAGCCCTGTTAATTCAAGCCCTCTTTGAATTCCGGCTGTTCAGGAGTCCACCAGGGTTTGCAGAGATTAACCTTAGGTCAATCAATGAAAGGCCCATGAATGTGATACTTACATCCTTGAGAAGCTATGCGCTCCACTCTTTGTTGAAATATCGCAGCTGGAGAAAAGGTAGAGGAGACATTACCCTGTTAATAAATTTGCACCTGCAAACATGCAACTGTGTTGGTATTTGGTAGGGATGAGTCGGATACTCGTTTCAGACGAGTATCCGGTATGGATAAAGCATTTTTGACGAATACAAGTATGATACGAATAAAACCTGTCAATATCTGTGCTCGTGCTGAAGGAAAATCCTCATTGTGTAACTGACTATCTTCGCGGTCTGTGATTGGCCAGTCACACACAGCGCCCGCCCCTCCCTACACAGACACGTCTCTCATAACGTACACGGTGCATTTGACAAGACAGAGCTGAGTAAAAACGGCTCGTGTCGCGTCGGTCACTGCCTCCAGTCCGGTCGTTTTTGTTTTGTTTGTTTGTTTTTTTTACCGTCTCCTTGCTCCTAGTTTGGACGGTGATATAAATCAGTAGGAAAACTTTGCTCGTACTGAACGCGGTGCTTTTGAGAAGAATACAGTGAACAAGGCTGACATATTATTTCCCTGTTTGCCATCACTGGATGTTTGCATGAATCATGAAGTTCACACAGATCATTGAAAAATAAACAGTCTTATAGACCACTTATACACATACACACATAAAGCTGAACACACAAAGTAGCCTGTATTCATATTTTTATTGTACATGGCTGCATGCAGTATCTGTCACTTTCTCTCTGCAGTTCATAAAAATAAATATAAATATTACAAATTAAGCTTTATATACTGTATATATGCTTTGAATACAGTAGATTAGCAACTGCTGATCAATCCATATCAATTTCAGACTTAAAATAATGTAATTTCCGCTTCCACTTCCGGTCCAGCCCCCGCCCACTCCGAGTACAGATACAGATAATATAGATGGTTGAACAGATACAGATACAGATAGTGGTGTACTCGCTCATCCCTAGTATTGGGTAAAAATGTGCGCTTAAGATATCAGCCAACTGAGCATGTGCAGGGCGTATCAATGGTGTATTTACTGAAAGAAGAGCATTCAGGATTTCATCTTAAGATCTTGGTCAGCATGCTGTTCTGCATCACAGCTGAATTGACTATGCATGCGGCTAAAGTTAGTAAGCGCCTGGAAAGAGTTTCTGTATGTTTACTGAATGTTTATAGCACCCACTGTCTCCCCAGCCAGGAATGTCAGTGTCTCCTTTCAAATGAAGCTCCCTTTACTACATATTAAGTGCTCAGCTTCAGACGTGGGCAACGGAGGATGCATTTTGACACAGCTGGATTTCTTTTCATTCTGTCTGGCATACAGTAAATATGGAGAAATTACCCCTACTGTATGCGTATACTACTAACTGGAAGCATGTTGATGCGACACACAAAGGATTTTTGGAGGCAATCAAAGAGAACGTGGCACAGCTGTGAGTGCCGAGCAGCTGTCGAAGCACTTATTTTAAATATTTGCGCTCACCATTTTCTTACTGTCACAGCTTTGTGTGCAAATCATATCTGCTTCTAATCTGCATCTACATTTCTAAAGTGGCATATATTTGCAATTAAAGCTCAACATTTCCTCCAGCGTTGAATGCGGTGGTAGATCAGTGAGGATAGCTGCACATTTATGAAGTATTTACACATTTCGGTTGCACAGGATATTGCACATTACAGTGTTTTTCTTCAGCCTGTGCCACAAGCATCTGCCTTGTCTGCCTCTGCTGTTTTAATAATCTCCTCTCCAAGGCAGCAATTAACAACAGCAGCTAACTGTGTGTACTGCACTGCTGCCCCCTACTTATGGGCTGTGGTAAACAAACTATATGAGAGAAAGCTGACGGCCTTTTTGTGAATGCAGTGGGTGAGAAAGACATCTGTTTCTCAAAAGCAACACATTTGCTGCCTCTACCACCCCAGTGTTCACTAAGTTGTACAAAATAGTTTGTAGACTTTGTTTGCCTATTTTAAATATTCAGCACATCAGACATATCTTGCCATTTCCATAAAAAAAAAACATCCATTCTATTCCAAACAATGTACAAAAGTAAAAAATGACAGAAGCTGTCTGCGGCAGCCTCTAGACACTTGTTCATTCAGTGCTGTTGTTTTGGGTGTCAAACAGAAAGGAGAAAAGCCGATACATGATATACAATAGATGGCACTCTCAAGACTGCGAAGATACAAAGGAATATATCCAACACATTTGCATTCATTCCCAGGAGAGGTGCTACTCACTGCACATCGAGCCGGAAAATCAGCCTATTCTTGGGTTTGTCAGAAAAAAAGAGGCGTCTATCACATACATAAAATATGGTGTTGTCCCCAGGAACGAAAAAAAAAAAAAACTCTGTAATTTCACCTCTGATTGAGATGTGTTCTGCAGAAAAAAAAAACAATTACTCTTCCTTGAGCAGACAGTTCATATAGTTTTCATTTGGACGAGACACATTGCGCATCAGTGTACTTTCAGGTTGAGGAGGAAAGCTGTGTTTGACGAGCACACACGCCGGACAAACAATCAGTAAGATCTACTTGCATAAAGCCACCACGCTCTGGTCTTAACATGCAATTCCTTGAAGGGGGTGGGGAGGGAGCTCGAGGGGTGTGCTTGAAGTGATCACTGCACATAGCTGCATGAAAGGTAAATAGCTGGGTGGCAAAGAGAGGAGAAGGGGGTAGTCTGTTAAATCTACACAGCAGCCAATACTAATAAGGGAAAGCTAAGCCGTTAGTGAAGCTTAACGCAGCTTACAGATGAAGAGAGTCTCAATTTGGCTGCAGTACTTTTTTTTTTTTTTCCCCAAAAAAACTAAAATCTTGTGAGGCTTAGTAATTTCTTCACATTTACTGTATGCCAGACAGAATGAAAGGAAATCCAGCTGCGTTGAAATGCATCCTCCGCTGCCCGCAGCTTAAGTTGAGCACTTAACATGTAGTAAAGGGAGCTTAATTGGAAAGGAGATGTAGACACTTTAATTCCCGGCTGATGTAATTTTAAACAATGTTAATATTAATGCGAGTGTACCATCCATATCCGGGCCATGTCTTCGTGAGATTTAATTTTCTCTAGGTGATGTACAGTACGTTTGAATTCAGGCACTGAAGTTGGCACTGAATAACGCACGGCTTTGCACGAATCTGGAGAATCTACTAATCCAATCGTGGCGACAGGAAATGAAGGATGTGAGGTTATGTGAAATCGTGTGCAGTTCTTACATAGTCTTCTTCAATTTTTAAGCAGGTTTAATCAATATTATATTACGTCGTGTGCATGACTTATATCTCATTGACGTTGCTACCATCTACTAACCTTGTAGTCAGTGTTTCATTAGGTAGCCCCTCGTCGTCATTGTTGACATTTCAGCCTCTAACAACATTAATATCACAATTAAAAAATGGTCCATGCATGTTTTATTTAACACTGTAACGGAATGACACCATATGAAAATCTGTGCAATTCAAGGGGCAACCAAGCACATTCTTAATTTTATCATCTCAACCCAAATCAAACAAAAGTAGTTATATTTGCAGTCACGTTTTCAAAGTTCATTGTGTCCCAAAATTTTTACAGTTTCAGACTCATATTTGTAATGGTCGGACACATCTGGTTGTGTCCTAATTGCCACTCCTTTATCAAATACCAGCTGTTTACATCCTTCTAATCAGCTGGCTTTGCAGAATTCTGACACATCCTCACAGCCAGTGAATATGCATATCTAAACAACAGCACGGACAGATTTAAGAGCTGTCAGCTTAACCAAGCTGTTCATCATTTTCTCCAAGTGTCTGGGTAAACCAGGTAGATTTTCTGTGTCTTTGTCCTATGATGCACGCATGCGATCGCCACAACACTTTCATTTCATGGATTTCACTTTCTGCAGCAGTTTTCACTGAGTCTCCTTTTCCTTGTATCTATTTTAATGTATTTACAGTTTGCCTCTGGATGTGTTACAATATGCACATGAGGATTTCATTTTTCATCTCTTTTAATGAGTTAAAGTTTCTCTCCTGGCTTTGATTAAAACCCTAAAAACTCATCTTTGTTCATCAAAATTACATATGTAGAAATGTTCCATGAAAAAAAAAATCCCTTCATATCATTTGGCTCAGATATAACTCCACTCCTTTTGCCTTCATGTAGTGTGCATGGATCTAAACAGTCTCCGCCTCTATCTCCACCCACCTCTCCGCCGCTCACCTGCAGCTTCGACTCATCAAATGCACATTTAATTCGGCCGCTTAGCTATCTGACAAACTGTTTTGAGTAGTGCGTGCCGTAACTTTCTTTATCAACACCCCCAAGCCAGATGATCCCCTGTCAGCGTTAGACATGAATTCTCACATAACTATAACATTTTCATTGTGTGAGCCCAAGTACAGCCTCATAGAGCTGCTATATCACTTCTCATAATGCTATTGGATGCATACAGGATACAAGCCATTCCCACGTTTGTTTCCACATTTTGATAAATTCATGTGTACAAGATATCACGTGTATATACTATGCTGAATGCATACATAGTCTATCAACATGCACCTATGGTATATTTAAATTGAAGTATTCCGACACAACTCTTCTCGTCTGCCATTCCACTAAATAGAGCATAAAACCCCCCAAAAAGAAATGAAAAAAAAAAAACAGTCTGACAGACTGCGTTTTGCTAGCCTAAGTGAGCAGGTTGATTTCGGTGAAGAATGTACGTCATGCTGATTTTGTAAACAGCTGTTGAATGAGCTGTGTGCATCTTTACGAATGGTGGGTGTTTTTGGATCAATATGTACCATAGTTGACTGATAAGCATAGTATATATACATTCATCTTGGGTGCACCAATTAACCTAAATGTGTGAACAAATTGTAGTGACTGTGTAGTAAAACGTGGCCTCTTGTGAATTTCCCCATTGTGGGACGAATAAAGGCTTATCTTATCTTATCTCTATATCTTTTTCCATCTCAATGGCCACTTTGGGATTCTGTTCAAAGTCAAATTTGTGTCTTGACAAAACCATGAAGACTTCTGGAGTGCTTCTCATGATCTGTTAAGGCCAACAGCTCTTTTCAGTTTTGTTTTTTTTTTTTCATTTCGCAGTAGCTCAGTTGGGTTTTTAACACAGTGTTGTTAAAAGTGCAAACAGTGTACAGTGGGGAAAAGGGGCTTCCAAAAGGCTCAGGGAGAAAAAAAAACAACAAAGATGCAGACAACACTTCACAAATTCACAAAGTTTTTTTGAAGCTTGTGAGGAGCAGAAATCACACAGAGGAAAAGACAAACATAAACGGCTGTATTATACATGCAGATAGGCAAAGCGTTTGGCTTTGCGCTTTGTCTCAGGCAGCATTACAGAGACCTGGAAATAAAAGAAGGAAGGAAGAACAGGATAAATGACTGCGGCTCTCCTGGGACAGCATATCAAGACACTATACAGAGAAAAATAAGCACAATTCAATATAAGAAACATCAAGCTCAACAGTAATAGGAAAATAGAGAGGAGGTTTGTGTTATTAATAAAAATCAGCCGCCACCCATCTCCTCCAGAGTGCTCCCTTGTTCCAGACACTGCCAATTTGACTCTCCCATCAAGCGTGACAAGCTGCTGGATACATGCTATCAAAGAGCTGAACCCATGCGACCTGCTATCCCTAAGCATGAAGTAGCACCCTCGCGAGCTGACTTAGAAGCACGAGATAAAGCGCACTGCGCACCCTTCACGGCGGGAGGCACGACAACGCTCCTGCTCCCCCATAGCAACGGCCCCACTTCTTAATCTAATCAGTTCAAATTAACCTTAATACACCCTGCGCCCCCGGGGCTTTTGACTATGCTGTATCTCTGCGCTGACACACCTTGAACAACTTCACCGCATTCCACGCTGAATGACTGCGACAGAGCCTAACGTGGGCTGACGCACGGGGCTTGAGAAAAGTTCATCTGCGGATAATTTTGACGAAAGCAAGGAATCACTGGAATATAAAATGATTCATTATCCTGGTTTACAAAAATGTAATGTAACCATTTAAGGAGGATCATTTATGTTTCGTCTTGTTATTTTTTTTTTTTTTATCTCTGGCACAGTGTTTGGACACAGCAAAGAGAAGCAACATTCAGTCACGAGGAGAAAAGTTGGTGGCCTTAAAATGCCCATGGGTCGCCCACTTAGAGATGTCAACAGCTAAAAACCTTCACTGTGCAGTATACGAGCGACATAATTACGTTATATTACAGTCCTCTTGCACCAGACTGGACACCCCCTTGACCCCAGAGCAGGCCGACATCTTCAGGGCATAGATTCATCTAATTATCCCTGCCAAAGCAGTGCACAGATAGTCGCAGGATGCTGGTCATTTTATACAGTGCCGGGGTCATCTCACTGCATGCTATGACATTCATAATGAAATATTCATCTTAGCACAGTACACAGCGCTCTGTTAACATTAAAACTTGGCCAGCAGGCTGCCTCTGGTCTTCATAACACCGACGGTGACTGTCTCACAACATGCTGTTTACCATTTCAAACAGCGCTGTCTGCTGGACTTCTGCTCGGCTGAATACGAAAGTCACACAAAGCCAATATACTGCAGCATTCTGAGGGCTCCAAAAACAGGGGGATATATACTTTGTTTAGCTTGTGACATTTCTGAAGTAATTTCCTTTTGTTCGACACTCTGATTTCTGGTGAAATAAGCCGTGAATACTTGACTCACCACGCTCAGTGACACAGCGGCAAACATACAGATGCAGACACCTAAAAGAGACCTGGTACATTTCCTCCTTGCCTTTTCATTTCCCAGCTTTTACATTGTATATTGTACATTCAATATTGTGCACTATTCGGTTTTTTTGTCCTTAAAATTCTTTGTTTTTTGATCCAATGAACTGCAGATACAGGCTGCTAGAGTTGCCATTTGTCTTTCTGTTGCTCTTTCCATCCTCAAATGAGATGACATTTGTGGCAATGTTTCATCTGTATAGTGCATGCAGCATATGTGAGTCTCTCTTTATGTATTTTTCACTAATTGCCTTCATATAACATGGGTAACATTTTCCACAGCAAAGCAGATTTGCCTTTATCACTGTGGCAAATGCACATGTCCACAGCTACACTGCCATCAAGTGGTGGAAAGTAGTAATCTGGTGTTTAGGATGATGACTGCTTGTAGCATAGTATTATTCCAGTAGAAAAGATCAACTAATTGAGACCGTTAGCTTGAACCTGCACAAAAGGTGTAGTTAGTGTATTTGGTAGTAAGAGGTAATTCATGAATGCACTGTGGTAAATTGGAATACAGTGGAGGAGGGCTTGAGTAAATGGTAAGGAAATGAAAGCTGAGACATGCTGACTTGTATTGTCGGTAGGCTGTGAAATGATAAAACATTCTTATGCAAATATATATGAAAACAAGCTCATGTTGTGTGTACTGTCTGCAACTCTGCAGCTGTGAAACCTGATTTAAAATATACAGCAAATGGATAAACAATGGAGATTTTGCCAATCTGCCATCACACACCCACACCAGCCAGACACAGTGGAAAGGAGATTATCACTGAAACTAAGTGTTGCTGCCATCTCCTGGTAACAATGTCTCATTACATTATATACAACATATTTAATACAATTCACTTTGCTTTGAAACACTAGCGTTTAATTTGCATCAAGCATTCAAATCCATACTCTCATGCTCTATTTTTGAAAATTAATCCATTTGTCACAAATCACTTGCGTAATCATATGGCTGTAATGAGTTACTACAGAAACACCAGCTAGTGTCTGGTTGAATTTTTAAGGTTAGTCTAAAGGTTAAGAGTACACCATGAATGCACAAACAACCTTTTGCTGAACACTGAAGCTGCGTCACCTGCTCGTTATCACCACTCAACTATGCAAATCCAGTGTAAGCCTCTTCTATCTCATCCTCCCTACAAACCACACCTCAGCTAACAGCGAGGCTCCGAGACACTTCCATACAGGATCAGTAGCAGAAGTGCTGTACAGCAGCTTCTGCAATTGTTTAGCTCTAAGAAAACCGTGATGCAAAGGCTTGCAGCATCTCTACTTTGAGCTTTGCACAAGGATTTTTATACTTGTGCTGCCCACAGATTTCAAATTATTTGAACTCTAACCCTCGTCTCTGTGCACTGACCTTGCAAAGTGTGTCCACTGAGATTACATCTGACCAAGCAGCTTCAGAAAACATCTGAGTTTTCAGAGATATATTGGTCAAATTTTTAAAAAATGAGTGCATTGTGTTTACCTTTAGCATAAAAGAAGCCACAGATAAATGTTAAATACGAGTGTAAGTGCTGAGCTCTTGATACTGACTCTGCGCCCAGACCAGCGCCAGCAAGTCCTTTATCATTTGTAGACGGGCGAGGAACAGCAAAAAAAAAAATCTCATCGTCAAAAACGATGTTGCTGCTTCCATCCAAATCTTTTGTAATGCGGGGTCTAATGAATATTGCAGCAGCTACACCGCGAGTGGGACTTGTATTCTTATTAGTCTCAGTCATATAGCCTTGACCTTTTGCCTCAGATCTTTTCATATCGTTTAATGCTGCGTCAGTGCAGGAGACAAGTTTGGTAAAGGCTGTTGACAAGCAGGAATGAATCCAGGAAAAAAAAAGCAGGGGAGGGAGTTCATTTCAGGGCAGCGTTCATAACCAGTAGGTTGATTGTTGTTTTGTGTACATTTCTTGACATTTAATTGCCTTTAAACCCATATGGGACAGGGAAGGTAATTGGTTCAGATGTAAGGACGAAGGGATGGGGGGAGAAAGCAATTGGAACTGACAAATAAAAATACTGCCCTATTAAAAATGTTAGACTGAGAGTATAGACAAAATAGCATAAATACTTAATGAAAGCACTACAGGTGGACCAATATTCTGGCAGGTTGGCCACAGATGGTTTGGCCTCTTTGGAGCTCTATTTTTTTGGCTCATGTTGCTTTGAAAATGTAAATCCAAGTGCTGTTTGGCAGTCTTCTTTTATAGTTGACAAATGTTGCCAATTGGCATCCAACCTAATAAGATCCACCTTTGCTGCTCTGTTAAGTACCTGTGATTGTTACTTTATAATTTAAGTCCTTGTCCTTGAGGTGTCAATGTGAAACGCACCCCCCTTTGTCCTTTATCACTGGGGATCAAAACTGAAACATTATCCCCAATTCTTTCTTTTTTTAAAATTCAATTACAGAAATTGTTAAATTGAATATTTGCGCCACACAATGATAATAGCGATGATATGCTTCAAAGTAAGCAAACCATCATCTGAACAATCAGCTATTAAAACCAAAGAGTTGCACAGCTGGCTCTCATTAAGTCCCACAGCCTACTCAGCAAGATTCATTAACCATATTGGATCACAACAAGCAAATTAAAAAGTGTGCCAGAACATTGTTGAAACCAACGTGAAGTTATCGCTTTAAGTTTACTTGATATTGTTTTTTAGAGACCCGTGTTGAAATTAAGATACTTAGTAATCATTCCGAATTTTTATTACTAATGTAATGTACTTGTTACTTTTCCATTTTCTCTGTTATGGGCAATGTTAAGAAAAAGATGGGCTCCACACTCTTACTTTATCTGCTGTCTCGCTGCACTAGAACTTTGTTTCCTTACATCTGCAGTATAAGGAATCTGAACTCTGCTTCTTAGTATTTCCAGAAATATACCCTTGCACCTATATGCAATGATTTATTGAACAGGCAGCTTTAGGTTTCTGTCTGTGAATCATGTTGAATGTGCTGTTATGTTATATTGCCGTCTGGCTATGTGCTGACACCAAGCTGACCCTAATTAAAATGCTGTTGCAAGAACAAATTCCGCCGACTGGTGCCCAAGAAAAGTGAAGTGACCACCAGGTCTTTAAAGGTACATACAGTACATACTGTACAGAGGTCAGGGAACAGTTGTTTACAGTCGCAAATATGGCATATTTCGAAAACAGCTAAATCTCACCACCTGTAGGCAGAGAACTTCCATTTAGGCGAAAATAAAAAACCCACACCAAAATATATAAGCATCCATTGACTATATACATTAATCCTCAAATCCTCCACATCCGCTGTTATTCACATGTGAGATGCTTAACTCTGGTAGGATATGCCTTTGGCAAGAAAGAACACAACAGAAAAGCAATTTATCCCACAGGCTACTGGCTTGCTCTCTTCCATTTTAATCTCATTTGTTTTGTTTTTTATGTTGATGCCGTAAACAGTTAAATGAATGGTGGACTATGTGCACACACCCAATCCCAGTCATTTGTATGGATGCAGTGGTTTACATAAGAAGGAGTATATGTGAGTGCACGGCCTGACTAAATGCTGTCCCTGTTTCCATGTTAAATTATGCATCTTGCAACACATTCAGTTATCATTAGGCCGCAGAGGTTGGTGCACGAACATCTTTATCCATCAAACAAATTTTTCCTCATTCTTAATTAGAACAATTTCACAGGATATGAACAAGACAGACCAACATTTACTTATGTGCTTATGAGCGTCTAATATTATGTTTAAGCACATTCTGGTGCAGGGGTAATTATTATTTGTGGTCATGCATGTTACAGCACACACCGTCCAGGCTCACGCTGCTTTGTAAACACTGGTCTTTTTTTTTTTTTTTCCAGGTCACAGGCCATTTGACAAACTGTGACATTTTCATGTCTTTGTGCTCATTCATATCACAACTGCCTATAAATCCCAAACTCTGTTACTCGGCCCTCTGTAAACAAGCAGCATAAGAAGGGGAAGAGATGCCGTTGTGCCTTCTCAGCATTTACCAAAGGACAGTGCTACCCTTAGGTCTTATACTTTAATGTCATACTGTAAGTTAGTGTCTGAGGAGAAAAATGCTCCTGCTGTTATCTCAATGAAAATTGATACCGACCTTCATCTTTTGTGTCACGATGGTTTCTTTACTGTTCGACAATGTGAATTTGCTTAATTGTGTTTTACTGTTTTTGCACGGATGCTGTAGTGCAAAATATGGAAGAGTCATTACAAAACCTCATCTCCTGGTTTTTAAAATTTACAGTTTAAACTTATGTGATGATAATTATCAAAGGACAGTCTCTCTATCTTTAAGAAGGATTACTGCATCTGTTGAGGATTGTTTCTTTAAAATGCCGGGGTGTGGCCTGGTACTGCTGATAAACATGTCTCATTAATTTATAGCTGGGCTGTCCAATGGCTTTTAAGGGTTGTAAATATCAGGCTGGTATCATTTTGGAGACAGCTTCATAGAGCGGGTGAAGAAAAGGGTCAGGAAGACAGGAAGGCGTCTCGTGGAGGAAAGAGGATTTCCAAGTTAGTCCGTTCATTAAGGTCAGATTCTTGGTTCAGTTTTGCTATCGTAATGGAGCTCACAGTCATTGCACAAAAGACAGGATGAGATAGTCCTTTATTAGTCCCACAACGGGGGAATTTACAGTGTTACAGCAGCAAGATAAATAGTAGGTAAACAAAATAAACAAGAGAAGTATAAAAAAGTATTAACAATTTAACTTGCGTAGAACAGTATCAACAATTTAAGTACAGTAGAAAGCATTAACACTTTAACTATAATAAAAGCATTGACAATTAACTATAAGAAATATATATAAATATATATATATATAAATATATATTAACAGTTCAAACCAGGCTACAAGGGTAAAAAATATATGACAATATGAAAACACTATATACACTATAGACAGAATGAAATGGATGAACTGAGATGAAATGAATGAATGAATTATTGCACGGAATGAAATATTGCACAGTAATGAAATGAAGAAGTCGTGTAAGCTCTAGTGTAAAATGCTAATAAATAACAGTATGAAATTATGTAAGATCTAAGAAATAGTATAGTGAAATAAAAGCCTAGACTGACAAATATTCTATTAATACAAACTACAGTAATGTAATGTCAAGTGTTGCACTGTACAACCACTAGTTTTACATGGCAAGCAGAATCTTTACCCTTTGTGTCATTAAAATGTGTATTTTCCAAACTGTGAATGCATCGTTAAATAAAACACATCAAACACCCAAATCCCAAAATGAGTACAAATACAAACAGCACAAACTCCATTTTGTGTCCGCTACATGGGACAAAGAATAGACAGGGATGTTTTTTAATGCAAGAAAAAAAAATCACACTTCACAAATCACAGGTTTGATTCTTTGAGGAGTAACCTCAACCCCAAATGAGTGCTGTGTAATATAAGTCAGATATTGGTAAGACCCTGAACAAAGCCGGAGACAGTAGAGTGACCCTTAATGAGGGGCAACAAAGCATACATTCCTTTCACAGTCAAATAAGAGCTGAAATCAGTTTATTGAAAACTTAAGCAAAGCGTCGCCTGGAGACGACTAAAACCGCACTCCGAGTTATAGGAAGACACACACGGCTAGAAATGACAGCGAGAGTTTAACCAAAGCACCTTTTATGGCCTACTCCCTGACTGGTACACACTTGAGTTAACAGAGGATACAGTACTGCCCTGCTGGGGTCTCATTCCAAGCACCATAAGCGGCACAGAGGCTTCTGCAGACTCACTCAAATATCTCTGCCCTCCCAGGCTCCGGCTTCTTTCTCTTCCAATTGTCTTGCGTACAATTGTCTTGTATGAGCTTGTGCGCTGAGAGCGACTGGCCTGCTATCAGCTCTGAATTAATTTTCATAGAAAGCCTGTGGGGGGGATTTGACACCCAGAAAGGAAATGTTTTAATGGTTTATAATATATATTGTCATCAAAAGATGAGAAATTTGAAAAAGCAAAAGTGACTCATGGTATTTCTTAGTGGTGTCAGTATAATGTGCGCACAGTTACATTATTAGATTATCAGTATATAGCTAAATAGCATTTTGCTTGGCAGAGTTGGAGCTAAGTAGCTACTTTACATACAGATATAGTCTAGTTATTACCAATCTAGGACATTTAAGAAATCTGAGGGGTCATGATCATTTTCTCTAATCTTAGTTTTTCTTGTGCCATATACAATGATTTTATCACTTTAAGCCTTGAGTTATTAAATGAATACATCTGAAAAATTTAAAGGCGAGTCTTTGCCGGAGCTGCCAACAACTCATTTTACATTTAAAAGCTGTGCCGAAAGACTCCAATTAGACACAGCGGTGGTCACAAGCCAGAAAGGTTACAAACCATTGATTTAATTTTTAACAACGTATTGTATTTTCAAGCTCATATGTCTTCCAGTTTTGTTGCATTATACTGAGGATGTGTATATTCCCTGCTCTGCCAATGAGGAAAACACACTCAGAGATGATCAGCTGACATGAGAGTACCTACCTGTACTAACAATAACATAAAGAATGCATACACTGCTGTCCCCAAAAACTCCATTTGGGTAAGTCTGACGACCTGGCAATCCTGTTCCAGCCCACCTACACCACATGCTGAAAGCTAATCCAGTCACAGTTAGTCCTATTAAGATATGGACTGACAGACAGTGCACTGGCAGACTTGCAGGGTTGCCTAGAGGCTACAGATATGAACATTTTTAAGGACGCCACAAATAATATTCATGACTACACAGAGGCCGTTAGCGGCTGTGTTAACTGGTGCATTTCCATTTGTGTCAAACTATTTGTATTTTTTTTTTCCTGATCAGAAGCCATCGTGGAGAATAGGCGGGCTATAAAATGAGCTACACAACTCTCTCAGAGTTCCATATTCCCAAAAACTTGAGAGGTGCTACCTGGATAACAACATGGTATGTGACAGGGAATTCATTCTGTCACTAACTACAGGAGAAAGACAAACAGGACTGAGACGCAGACACACCATCCTACCAGACAACCGCTACAGTTTCTATGCCAGGTTTGACAGACTGAACAGAGACATCGCTTCAAAATCCCCCTGTAACCCCGAGAAGGCTGCACTCCAGGTGACACACACACACACACACACATGGGTTCTTAGGGCTCTGAAGCAGGCAAACCCCTGACCTGATGGAGTGTCACCAAGAGTCCTGAAGGCCTCTACAGCTCTACAGCCAGCAGGTGTGTTCACAGACATTTTAGCTTCTCTCTCATAGGCAACAGTCTCACAATCCTCCATTATAGTGCTGAAAGAAAAAACACCCACAATGAACGACTTCAGTGCCTGAAGTGCCTGGAAAAGCTGGTTCTTCTATAATCCATAAACTCTGTGACTCCTCATGCATTGGATCCCCTACAGTTTACCCACCGCCCAGCCAGATCAGCGGATGAAGTGTTGGCCCTGGTGCTTCATTACTCTGCAACACTTGGACATTAACAGAACATATGCACACATGCTCTTTCTGGGTTACAGCTCTGCTTTCAACACAATCCTGCCAGTGATGCTGATGGTGAAACTGGCAGACTTTGGAGCTCCAACTCCCACCTGTAACGAGATTTTTGATTTCCTGACAGACAGACAGGCCACAGGTGGTGAGGATGGGAAATAGGGTCTCTGATGAGCTTGCAATCAGTGCTGGGACCACAGAGCTGCTGCCCAAGCCCTGTAAAAGTATGACTGTGTTTCCACCCAGGACAACATCATAACAAAATATGTAGATGACATGACCAGGTTTGGCCTCATCAAGGGTGGGGACGAGTCATCACACAGGGAGCTGATGAACAAAATCATTGGTATTGGAGAGGACGACAGCCTTGTTCTCAACATAGAGAAAATCAAAGAAATAATTCTGGACTTCAGCAGGAGAGCTCAGCAGCATCACTGTGTGGTTTGGAAAACACCACCCAGCGCTAACAAGAAATCTCTTCAGCGAGTCATCAAGGCTGCAGAGAGAATCATCAGCTCTGACCCCCCCTCCCTCCGTGGACACACAGTCCACACACAACACTGCAGTAGGAAGACACAGATCATCATCAGTGACCGACACCACCCAGCTCTCTCTGTTCAGGTGGAAGAACTCAGAATCCAACCTGAGACACCACAGGCCAGAGAGCTTCACCACTCACGCTTCTACAGCAGCTTGTTTCCAGCCGCCGTCAGACTGATTGCAAAGAATATTAAGGCTGTAAGGAAACACCACATCCCCCACCTCATTCACACTGTGGACACTTGACAACACTCACACATTCACAGACTGTGTTTCTGTGTTCGTCTGCCTCACCTCCTCTCACTCTGCGACTGCCCTTATCTCTGCCCTACAGTCTTTTCCCAGTCCATTGTTCTCTGCAGTAATTCATAGTGTATATTTAGTGTGTTACAAAGTTGACTTAGAGACATATGCACAAGAACTCCAACGTACCTGCAATGTCCTGTACCTGTGCAGATGCCAATAATAAATCTATTCTAATCAAGCAGGTGGGAAGGCAAACAATGTTAATATAAAGTTAAGAAATAATAATATGTAACATATACTATGCTGCAAGTTGGATATATATATATATATTAGGGCTAGATCAGAAGATTCTGGTTCGGCTTGGAGGAAATGGTGTGCTTAATTAAACAGGACACAGCGTTAGGCTGCTTAACCGTGATGTGTATTTTTACAGTGATGAAAGACAAAAAAGAACAACTATTTACAATATATACTAAGTGCACATTGGTTGGTCAAATTATTCCAATAAAAAGTCCAGTGTATAAAGTAGGTATGGTCAGAACTATTCGCCTGACTAGAGGTCCATGCTGTGGAACCACACCTCACAAACACAAAGTCTGAAGTCCACGGTCCTGAGGTGTGTGAATGAGTGGGGGTGGCTGCAGCGCCTCCTACCGCTCTACTGGAGACGTTCAAGGGCTCTTTCAGGCTCGAGGTCTTTGCGCCATCAATCATGGGGGGGGGCTGTACCATCTTGTTCTATGTTTTTGCAACTAGGTGTGATTATTGCAAAAAATCTACAAGACAAGTAACAACTAGTCCCATTCTCTTTAGTTAAACTCATTTGTTGACATATGTTTATATACAACTGACTCTTATAGTATATTTAGTAATTATAATAAAGGACTATAAAATATCAGACCTAAACCATGGGGATCCCCGTTCATTTCTCATTTCCAGCAACAATCTGTTTTTTTTTTTTCTCCACAATTGCTCCTTAATGTTAACCATGTTTTTATGATTGTAACCACAGGACAAGAAGTTGATGATCTACTTATTTTAACCCCAAGAATGACCCTTCTGTGAATCTAACCAAGTAGTTTTTGTGCTGAAACTCAACCAAACCTTAACCATAACGCTGTCATAAAACAGTTTTCTATTTTGAGTATATGCAACAGTGCAAATGTTAAAACAGACAGGGACTATTAGAACGAGCTGAGTGTGGCAGCCAAAGGACGTGTACAATTTAGCCAATGACATTTCTGTCACCATGCCATTGACATTAATCATCAAAGTGTGTTTTAAAGCTGTGTGAAGATTTTCATCTTCTTTCAGTAATTGAGGAAATCATGTGTAATGAGAAGTTTGGCTATTACTTTGTGACATTTTGCCAACATGTGACATTTTTATAACAGCACATGCCTATTTGCACCATGAGAATTCATAAATACTGCAGCCGCATGGATTGATGACTGTCTGGGGGACAGCAGAATAACACTGGCAGATCTGTAAGCCATTTGTGTTTGCACTGTTGAGAGGAATCAGTTCATTGCACATTCAGTCCAAAAGTTGATTTCCTCATAATAATACATGTATTTGATGCCTTTTATCATCAGTGCTTATGTCTGTATAAAGCAATTTGTTCACGTTATTTGTTTACACTGTCATGCCACTTCTTTTTCTTGGTTAAGGGATCTTTCACATTCTTGATGAACACTGAGCAAACAGAACATCAAAAAATTACAGAGCGGCATTAACACTGACTAACACAGCATGGCGAAAAATGGGAGAAAGAATTGCCTCTCAGCACTTTCACAGCCCTAGGAGATTTAAATAATAAAAAGCACTGGGCCTCTGAACAAACAGGATAATTATGGCCTACAGTCTTCCTGTCGCTCGTCTGGCACGGCCAAGCGGAAAGAAACATGTTATTACCACTCAAAGGTTCTGCAAGGAGAATTAGGAGAAATAAATGTTTCATGTAGAAGAATGGCTTCATGGTGAATCCCTCTGACCAAATCAACAGCCACATTTTTTATTGCTTTCATGTATTTTATAGTATGGCAGCGACAAAACAGCACAACCACGCACACATTAAAACACACACGCTGTTAGATTAGATCGGCTTTATGATATTTGTAATATATCTAAATAAAATCATTTAAGTAGCATAGCAAATATTAATCGCCCCAGTACAATTAATGTGTGCCGCCTTTGTTACCTCACCAATTAAATCCAGCACTAGAGCAACTAAAACATTACTCATCTTCGTGCATCAGAAAACGCATCAAGCGGCCAATTCAAAAGACCAATCTAATTAGATCTTTGTCAAAATATACCTGGCTCTGTCAGGTCTCCGCCCAAGCGCGGGGACTCGGACCTTTCCCTCCCGGTTTCTAGGTCTCGCTCCAACATGTGTGCAGCTGCCAGCGGTAGCGTTCAGTGGAACAGATGGAGTCGTAATGGAAAGAGCTTGTCTCCATTAGCTGCCCTGCCATTCTCTAACACAGTCATTGAAGGCAGCCATCGCTTTCGCATTGCCACTCTCTTCGAAACATAACGATGGCAGCACCACAACACCGCATGACCTTTGGGTTTGATGGTACATCACTCTTTCATTCTTCATCATTTCAAAGACAGCGACCCCAACAAGGAAATATACTTTGTGTGATTTGATTTAAACCTTAACATTTGCAAAGTAAATAACAAGCATTTTCTAATTCCAGTGAGCTTAACATTAAGGTTTTTGAAAATATTTTGCATGTGTAGAGAAATGTGAAGAGTAAATTGTGGTATCAGATTTATGGTCAAAGATATGAAAGGATTTGTGATCATCTAGGACTTCCCAGTCTTTTAAATTTAAGCGACTGAGCGCAGAGAAATTACATCTGGCCCCTATACATTAAATTTAATGAGAGCTGCATGCTCTAATTCAAATGTCATATTCTTGCATGCCAGGTTTACATCTTCTTTTCATATTTAGTTGGGGTAATGCAGAAGGACCATTCAGTCAAAAAAGCCACCTTCCACCAGACTTGGTATTAATTATGAATATGCTTTCAGGGCAAGACCATCCAGATGTCTTGTGGCAATTGGAAGACCTTTTTGCTTCTTATTTTTGAATTCAGATTGTGGAAATCCCCAATGCAACTCAAGAGGCCGTTTCCACAGTCCAATTAGCATCTTAAGCAATTAGTGTAGAGCAGAAGCCCGTGGTAAATTTCAGCAGGGGCAATTTGAACTTAGGGTTAAGGCGTACTGCGCGGTGGAAAGCTCGCATCCGGAGAGCAAACATGCAACCAGAAATACAGCTCGTCTCATTTGTGCTGAAGAAGAGAGGCGGTGAAAAATAATATGTATGCAAAGCTATTTCACAATATTCCACTCTGTGTGTCCTTAAAGACAAATATGGGAGATGTAGCAAATGGCATACAGCGGTTTGGCAAAAAGCCTGTATCCACTGTCTGGTTTTCCACCATTCTTTTGATTTTATTACTTATTTGAACAGCTCTGTCATTTCCTCTGACATTGTTTTGGAAGCATAATGGGGTTTAAAGTGTATGCTTAGCCTCCACTCAAATCACGCCCTGTAAATGTGAATATATTATATTGTGTGTACTGTATGCAATGTGCACTTCAAATCATGCTGCAGCGGAGAGGGAAGACAAAGCAACCCACACTTACATATTTCATAGCAAACACTCAGAAGCTCGCCATGTTGCACATTTTATTTATGTTTGAAGTTTCCACAGCACGGTGCTGAGAAACAACTGCATGGGGCCAGTTAACAATGCAAATGCACTGAAGTGAAAACAAAAAAGGCATTTTGCTTATATATAATGGCTGCCCATATCTGCAATCAATGTCTCCATTGTACATTGATACTGAAGGCACAAAGTGCTTAATGAGATATACAATTAAGCACCCACACGTTTGGTGTCTTCACAGAAATGCTACGTCCATGAGAGGGATAGATTTCAGTAATGATAATCTCTAAAAAATTATAACTTTCTTCATGGTTCCCCACATTGCAATCTACAAACAACACTAAATTTCATGTTGTTTCACGATAATTACTTTTTTTGATAGCCATCCAGCGGCGCAGAAATAGTCCATAGCAAAGCAAAACAAAGACGTGTAGTAACTAAATGAGTATTTTGTTTCATTCAACAAGCAAAAACATGACAGGAACACAGATTTCACAAAACACAGATAGGTGCATGTGAATCCCAGCCCTTTTCTTTAACACAGTAGATAACACTTGATAAATGACCAAGCTGTTACTACAACAACACTGTGTTTTCTTAACCAGCTTCAGAACCTGTGTTATAATGCTGGTACAGCACCTCAGGTGTGTCTTGAGCCTAAAGTCATTTGCCACCTACAGACTTCTGAGCTACAAATTTCATGTCTACAACGCTGCATCAATGTAGAAATCAAACGCTCGGGGGCCAGAGAGAAGGCACATGAAGATATTTAATTCTTTTTAACATCTGCTGCACAGAGAGGATATGAGACATCCACACTCATATCCACTCTGATCTATATACAGTATCTGAGGCATTGCTGGCCCAAAGACACTCGTGTTGGCTGGAGTTTGTTGTCTCCATGTGTCCTATTTAATGCCAATTAAAGGAATCCTCCTCTGTCTTCAAGTGGCATGCACAAAGAGCTAGGATCATTATGTAGCAAGGCTCTTCTGAAGAGACGACTTCACCTGCAGCATTTCTGCACCCAACGCTATACTGTGTGTGACTGCGTTCCATATGCCACAAACGCATTCCGCATCTCCACACACAATGAACAAGGACACATGCTGTAAATGCCTGGCAAAGAATGTACTACTCAGTCCCTTGTTTCTAAATAAGCTTTTTTTTTCTCGATTATGCTCTTCATGCAGAAACACATGCAATCACATGAGAGACAGCCACGGTGGATATAATAACGGTGGGAAGCAATTTAATCATTGTCTTTCCTCACAAAGGCTACAGGGTGATAGCTATGAGGCCTTTTGATTGGTTAGCTTCTTAAAATCAGGATTAATAGAGTAGCACTGTAAATGTATGCTCTATCAAAGCCCAGAGCTCTGGGGAAAGACTTAGATACTGCTTGAAATCCATAACTCCGGCACAGGTTGAAACGCACATGGTTGAAGCGTCCTTCCAAGAATTCTTAAGAGACAGACTAATCCTTAACAGAAACATTTGTGCAATTAAATATTTGGCTCACATCCTCGGCTCTCCCTTGCCACCTTGCACTCAGCGAACGCTCTCAAAGGTAGGACTTACTCGTGGAAAACAATCTTTTAGGCGATTTAAAATACTGATTCAAATCAAAGGATTACAAAGTGAGTTCTGATATGTGTTATAAGACATGCACTGCTCCGGTCACTCTGTGTATGGAATCAATTAAAACGTGTTCATCCATGTGCAATGAAAAGCTGCCACATATTAAATTGGTGGATGTAGAAGGCTGGCTGTGTTTAGTCCTGCTATAAATAGGCGGGGCGTGTGCGACGTGAGTGTGTTTCATCAGATAAAAACGGTTAAATTAAGACTGAGTGCTGAAATGATGGATGTAAGATGAGTGGCTTAGATGGAGAATGCAGATGGCACACCACCTCGGTCCCTCATCCTCCGTCCATCCCGCACCGTGTTGCTCTCACACTACATTTCCTGCCGCTGTCCCTTAAAACAGCCTGTACTATTCAGAGAAAGACGCTTTTAATTGCATTTTCATGTAGGTGTTTTTTGAGGATGTCGTTCCCCAGGCAGGAGGAAGAGTGCTCTGAGACGAGCTTTACATGCTCACCAGTGCAGTCAAGCCCCACCAGGGGAAGTGCGTCAGAGTGGAGAGGTGCTGGAAGTGCAGACAGCCCTGTAGGGACACTTGAAAAAGCCATAACAGCAAGAGTATAAATAAATGCATGGGGAGAGCATTTTTCCTCATGGATGAAAAGCCTTTAACCTTTTGGTCCACATAAGAGCAGAAATCGTTCTGTGACATTTAACTCGCATTTTCCTCCTTTTCTTTGCAGACAGATAATTTCTAGCTTTTATAGGTAAATCAGCACAGCCTTATTGGATTCCAGCAGCCTATTAAACATTCTCAATCTAGCTCCATGCCAGTGAATTTGAATACATTTGGATGTTCCAGGGGAACACCTGTGAATTTTTTGAGATGCAGTCCCTTTGCCCTTGGACAGTTTATTCAGCATTAGTGAACACTCACCGCTGTCTCCCTCGTGTGCAGCCCCCCCCCTTCCAAAAAAAAAAAAAAAAAAAAGACAGAAAAGAGTTTGTTTTAGCCCCAAATCTGTGATGCCACACTGATGCATAATTGATTTGGAAAAGGACAGAAAAGGAAACTGTGACATAACCAGAACAGTGTTTGATGTTTAAGGGTAGGCTCACTGGTCTGAACAGATTTCACAAAGATAATACTGAATAGAAGTTATAGCTTGTAAGAACAGTGTAAAAAAAAATCTGCCTTTAATGGGCTACAGTTGGAAAAGCAGACAAGTGACTGTAAAATTGTTAGTTTCAATCCTAAAACCTGCTGAAAATGCCTGAAAGAAATGCATGAATGATGCTGTCTCCCAATTATATTGCCTTCATCCGCACTGTAAAATGGCACTTGGTGGATTGAGATGTTTGAGGAAAGGATGCCAATTGCTTATGAGTGTGTTCAGTGTTGCATAACCAACAAGGCAATATAACAAGGCACAAAAAGAGTAATTTTTGACCACATAAATTACAGGTATTTTCACCTGCTGATTGTAATTACGATGTTTGACTTGTACTACATAAAAAATATCAATATAAAGCATGTTTTGTGTAGTGTTTACACTATTACTGACGCGAGCAATCCTTTAATACTATCTCTCCCTACCATCAGGCATTAATAATTCAGATGCAGCTGTTGTCCAGGGTTGGTTTTTAAAGGAGCTGTCAATCAATCTGACAGCGGTATCAGGTTTGGAGGTTTTTGACATTCAGCAGTGGGTCAGTCCTTTAGCTCACATTTGAAACACAAATTGTCCCTCGAAAACAACAAAAGCAGTAAAGCGCAGACGGTGACTGATCAGTAGTGTCGCACCATGGTTGCACTAGGAATCAAACACAATCGCTCTGAACAGTAGCATGTGTGCTCATCCAGGTTTCACTGGATAAATAATGGTTAAAAAAATCCACCCAGTCAGTTTCCCGTCCATTGAAGTAGAAGAACAGCTTCGGGCTGTACATCAATGTGACATCACAGATCATAGACGTGGATCTCTGAGGGCTCATTTATAAAGCTTGTATACACTAAAGATACACCCTAAAAACTGTGCACAGCAGCTTCCAATCTCCGGCAGAGATTAAGAGAACAGGGAGGTATCTGCGTAGAGGGAATAACACTTGAATTACTTAAACTTACTGAATACAAAGAAGAGGCAATCTGTTAAAAAAAAATATGGAAATTAAGGTAACACCATTTATACTTACTTGCTGGAGTGTATCGTGATGTACCACATATAACTTGCTTGAATGGATCAGGTACATTGAATTAGAGGTTTGTAATGAACCTGATGGGATGGTCTCTCTGCAGTGAAGCAGACCCCTCTGATGCAGTGTTTTCAATGTTCAAGACTATAATTTAATATATGTGTGTGTGTATACTCTATATAGTAGGGGCACATTTAATTTATGACATGCAAGGCAATAGACAAGGGCTGCAGTTAACATTTATTTCATATTGGCACCTGAACTAGTCAGTCTTGCTTTCTGCCTTTATTGGACAATTATTACCATATAGACAGGCAGGAAATGAGACTAGAGAACCAGGGACCTTGTGGCCCTATCCCAACCTCACTTCCACCAGGATGCCGCCAATGTCTATTTGCCTCCAATCCTATTTTCAACTCTAAGGATATATTTTTTCAAATTAGTGGTATGCAGAATCATCAATGAATAATTAAGGAGTGTGCAGTAATAATATCTTCATACTGTATGTTAAAGTTGTATGCAGTTTGGCCGACGGTCCTAAGAAGCTGCTTATTATGGCTGAGCCACTTTCTTGCAAATGGAGCCTAAGCTGAAGCATAATGAATATTTGTCTAAATGGTATAATACACAGTGTGTCCAACTAGTAGAGCACTATTAGAAAATTGGAAGTTTAACTGAGAGCTCTTAGAAGTGTGTGCTGTCTACTGTGCAGGCTTTGCTGTTATTATTGGTCTCCTTAAAGCTGATTTGTGTGTTAATGTCTAACTCATCTCATGCTGACCGACACACAGTTGACCAATAGTATATTATATTATATATATTTTGATTATAGTATCAAAATAAAAGAAAAAAAAATGACTTTGAACCACGCACTTTTCACATAATGTGACGAATTTATGCATTATGTAGAACTTTTAAAAAAACCTTGTCATTAATGACACCGGTGGCCGTTAAGTGAACTGCAGTCAGCATTTTCTTGTTTGTGCTGTATTTCACTGACATCCATGAAACTGAATGTTGGCAAATGAAATATAGTCATATTTAGAATAGCATTACTATCTGTAATGTTCCTATAATTTGGATCATTGGCTCCATGATACTTTGCAAATCACTTTATCAGCTAACAATAACTTAACAACTAACCGGAAAATTGTCCCCAGTCTTTTACATAGAAATCAGTCCACAGACAATTATGGGAAAATTATATTACAATCCCTTCACACATTAGCAATACAAACAGAGTAAATGATTTCTTATTCTTACAGATTGTACCTTTAAAAGATATTCTGTATTGGGCAGATTTGTAAATTGTTGAGCAGGCTTCATTGAAAAAAATAAAGATTAAATAAGCATCTAACACATAAATGCTCAAATTAGCCCTTTCTGACAATTTGCAAGAGCAAAGAGCAGTTATCAAAATCTGAGCAGTCCATGGTACTTACTGCAAATGATGGGCAGAGGTTTCATTTGGGAAATTGTAATATGGGGATAATTCATATAGAATAAACACAGTGTGATTTTTTTTCAGTCCAAGTAAAATGGCAATTTTACACAAAAACCAAAATGGAATTTAATGCTGCCTTACAGAAACAGATAATAAAATGCATACAGTCCAAACAGGACATATAGTTGTGTGCATTCAATGCTCTGGATTAAGATATGGGGAGCATTAAAAGAGAGAGCACAAAATATGAATATGTTAGAAAGAATGTTATGTTAAAAAGAATATGGCTCATGTGCAAACAGGGCTGGGGTAAGAAAATATGTGTGGGAACGTGTCAACATGTGTAAGAATACGTGTTACAAAAACATAGAAGGATGAGAGTGGATAGCTACATAGGAGACGGAAAATGAAAAAAAAAAAAAAATGAAAACATCTAAATAACTCAATGCCCAATCCCTCCTGCTTTCATCAGAGTCAAACCGGTGGATTCTCTCTTATGGTATTTGCAAGGTTTGAAATTTTGACCTTGGAATAAGATTTTCCCGACAGGCACAGGAGTGTACGTTATTGCCAGAACACAGTGCCAAAAATCATCATCCCTTCTGCTTTCATCAAAATCACAGGAGTGGTGTCTGAGTGATTAAGTTTAAGTTTTGAATAGGTTTTGCCTCAGAGTATTTTTTAAGATATTAACAATATATAGGCTATTACTTGTACTGTCTTGTCTTACTTGTCTTTGTACTTTACACCATAATTTATATTTATGTATTTTAATTCTTGAGTGTATTCAGTGTCACCTCTATAATAAAACAGTGTAAGGTGTCCATGTTACCTATGACTGACATTTTATTCCAAGCATTAAAATCACAGGATCATTGAATAACACGTTAAATTGGACGGCTCAACTGAGCTGAAACTGCAAATAAATCAATGGCCGGCGGTTGTACTATAGCCTACTCTATATGGATCCATGTGTGAGGACAAGTTTGCCAACACAGAACGAGTGTTCAGGACTAACACAATTACTTTCGTCAAACCTTTGAGAATTACTTCAATTCTGGCTGACTGCAACCCCCCCCCCCCCAAAAAAAAAAAAAAAAAAAAACTTGGTTGATCAGCCACATTTACAGGAATTAATCATGAATCAAATGAAGCGGTCCTCAGTGTATTCAGTGCACTTGGACAGCTTGCGAGAATTAAAAGAATCATCTTCCCGCTCTAATTCCGCTCACTGGGGTTTCAAAGACAAGCAACTTCCATCATTATCATCAATCAACACACAAAGTAACCAGGGTACATTCGGCTGAGTTACGTCCAATTTCCTCAGACGTGCATTGTCAAACTAGTGCAGCAGCACCTGATTTCCACACTCGCCACATATGCCAGAATACAAGGTTCTTAAATCTATGCAGTTTCTCTTTTCTTCACACTCAGTGTTGCAGGCAAAGTTTCAATAGTAACTCATTTTCCAGTTTAAATTCTTATGCTCTTGTAATTTAAATCATGGGCCAATGAGACCCCAGTTTTCTCTCTTAGCTACACTGTATGACTACAACCCAATTATTAATATATACAGTTATATATGACAGTTATAACACTATATATGATGCAGTTATCAATGTGCACTTGGATACTGAGGATCAGTGCAAGATACGCCTCATCAAATGCACTATTACTGCCACTGTCCAAATTCACATTACAGTTTAATTCCATTAAACTGTAATTGCATGCTGTAATTGCATGTTAGGCAAAATGGTTGCAAATAGGTCAAATGCATTAAATGAGCTAATAATCATATAAACAGACGCCCATTGCTGAAACTTACATTTTCAGTCCATTTAATAAAATGTTTAAATACAACATTTCTGAATCAATCATTTGGAAGAGAGACATTTTGTCATGAAGCTGCCTCGCTAACATCATTTTCCATCACTCGTAGTATATTTTGGGTGGGAGTTGCAGGGGAAAAAAAAAACTATTTAAACACCGATGACATGCTCTATTTGACAACATGAGCTACCTGGTCACTTACCTTCTCTGCAAAGCTCTCTCTTTTTCCTCTCCCTGCATCTTCCTCTGCACTCCCCCGGGACGCCTGTATTGACAACCTCGATGTGATTCTCAGACAATTTATTTCATTGTTTTGATCTCGCACTTGCTATGAATTACCCATGTATGTTGCGGGAAAATGTCACAGGAGTGTGCTGTATGAAATAACAATGCAGTTCACAGTGTGCAGCCCGAGCTCTTCTTTCCTCTCGTTGCCTGGCTCTCGTCGTGTCTGCCGCTCTCTTTGATGCCTGCATTGAAAAACACTAAGACATAAATTTGTTCTGTTTTTGTGCTTAGAAGGAATGTTTTTTTTTTCCTACAGAATCCTCCGGAATGCTTATTTCCCCCTCTGTGTTGGGAAGAACAACAGCTGCTATGTGTCAAACAAATGGTAATAAATTTGTCTTATTACTGGATATTGTAAACAAGTCACAGTGCAACGGTAACAGTTCCAATGTTTCTCCTGCTTTGCCACCGCACACCAACAGGATCCCCCCCCCCCTCCTCCTTTTTTTAAACTTGCAAATGGTTAATGGTTGCAGGAGGCCATGCTGGGAAAGGCACAAACATTCCTTGCAAAACGTGTATAGCTGGGAGGCAAATTTGTGTAAAACAATTCTCAAATACCAATGACATGCACCATGTGATAATATTTTATTGCAGCCCGGATTCGTATTCCTCACCTGGTCTTCTCTCCTTTCTCCCTGCCTCGCCTGTGGGCTCTATCATTCCTTCTAACTCCATCTAATCCTGTTTTAACAACAGCCTGGAGGAAAAGCAAACAAGTCTTTATTTGTTATGAATTCAACATTAAAACTGAACATAAGTATTACTTATCAAAGTATGCTAATGGCCTCCTGCGCGCCTACAAGGGCACAATGGGCTCTTTATATATAGTGCAAAAGTAAGCTCTTTGGCTGACAAATAGCTTACCTTTAGAGGTGGGCGGGCGGTGGGTTCCATTAGCGACCACAAACATAGGTGAAACACTGCAGCAGAGTCCATAAACCTTCTTATTATCTGCCCTCAGCATGATGAGTCTACTTTACTTTTATATGTGACATTTCCATTCAAGGATATTCATAAAATGGAGAATGCGAAAAGGACAAAGAAACGACAAAACATACTGAGTAAGTTCGGCCAGAGGCATGTAGGAGATATTTTCATGTTCATCTAGAAACGCTGCTTCGTAACGCGAGCATTTTTTTTAACGATCAGATGGCAAAAATCTCCTTCAAAAGATAAGTGCAAATGCAGCCTTTGGTAAACCGCAATAAATGGCAGAGAATTGCTCTGTGTATATTTAAAAACAGAGCAAGCACACACTTGTATTCAACTATACAGTGAAGCGAATTGACAGTATAAAAGAATTTTGCCTTTTATCCAAACTTCACTTCAATGACAGGCAATTAACAGATAGGTTATCTTTATTTCCCCCGTCCATCACAAAGTGTTCAGTAACTTAAAATTCAGTTCAGACTCGGAGCGAATAAACAAAACAAGTTAAACTTATAAACTTATATAAGAGTGGCATGAACCCACCATATACCACCTACAGATCTCGGCATTAACGGTTTTTTATGCCTTAGACCAAGACACATGACTGGAGCAGGCATTTGCTGTTTGGCGTCATTAAATATAACATGGAATAGAAGTGTTAATGATGTTGTTTTGTGAGTTTATGTAACAGGTTACAGGCTCTCGCAGCCCCCTTTCACAGTCCTGAGGAATATTTTTGGGGAATGTGTCACAGTCCTTCATGAAAACATGCAGTGTGAAAGCAAAAGTCCATTAATGCTTGTTTTTTTTTTTTTTTTCTAATGAAGGAACTTGCTGCTGCCTTCATAAGCAGATGGATTCGCTCTTTTCCTAACGGTCATTTTGAATGTGCAGGCAGCTTCAGTTAGTTTCACCCCGGTCAGAGAATTGAAAACATTGAGCTTTCCTTTTTCTCTAAAACATTCTCCTCGCTCTCACTCAGAATTGCTTTGTACAATTAAGCGAGCCCAGCCACCTACAACACAACCTAGCTGCAAGACACTGAACACAGTCAATTATGAACATCTTCATTAGGAATTACCTTATGCTATGCACTGCACAATTTGTCTAAAGTAGCAATGAAAATAATTACACTCTTCAGTCTGTGTCTCCCATCTGTATTGTGACTGCATAAGTGATAAATTGACTATGAAGCACAGACCAACCCTGCCCCCTCCTCGGGTTCAAGAGAAAAGTCAAGTCGCTTTGAGCGCATTGTTTTTCTACTATAATAGCAATATATGGGTAATGTCGCCAAATACTACTGAGCAAAAGCACATCTGGGTGCTTCCCTTGTCAGTAATATT
This sequence comes from Centropyge bicolor, assembly GCA_037975185.1. Lineage (NCBI taxonomy): Eukaryota > Metazoa > Chordata > Actinopteri > Pomacanthidae > Centropyge > Centropyge bicolor. Next base: position 9,153,299 of record JBBMOC010000015.1, on the reverse strand, counting down.
ACTGTCCATTTTGCAATGTCATGCATCTCATTGCATTAATGCACTATATGTTTGAGAATGTATTTTTCTTCCACATGTTCTAGTGTATTTAAAAATCATAGGGAACCAATGATCAACAGTATGAGTTAGACCCACTGGAGGGGGTGCAGGACGCAGCACAGAGTTTCATCACCAATGTGCGCCGGGGAGGTCGTCTGATATTTTCTGAAGGTGTTACCTCACATTACTTCATGCATACTGTGAAAACATGGAAAACAAGATTCTAATACAGACAGACAGACAGAGTACTTTATTAATCCCTTTGGGAGGTTCCCTCAGGGAAATTGATTCTCCATCGCTTCTCATATACTGTATATAATCATATATTTTCTCATATATCTAATATAATCATATATCTTCTCATATATCTCATATATATAACATGATATGATATGATTAACTCACTACAATATTATTGCTCATTGTCAACTGGGAAACACAAGAATTTCCTAGTTTGGGACAAATAAAGTTAATCTATCTATCTATCTATCTATCTATCTATTATAATTCATAATTTTAATATTATCATATAATCTGTAATTCCCACTCTATTCTCCCATTATTGCATTATTCCTGAACCATAATGTAACTTCCTATCAATTATTTACCACAACATATTCATGCTTTCCATAATCATCCTTCAAACTACTGTCTGTTTATGCTGCTCTTCATATTTGTGCAACAGTAAGGACAGCTGAGAGGGGGAAAAAAATGTTTTCAGAAATGTCCTGGAAAAGGGTGTATATGTAAACTAAAGCGTACCAAATATTTATGGGTTCACCAGTTCACTTAACTCACTCAGTAAAAGGAAAAACAGATTAAATATTTGCACCTTTTTTATTTTTTTCAAAAGATTCAAATGTGGTTTTTCCAGCTAGATGAATATTTCAAGCAGAAAGGCTTTGATAGAGTGCATTTGAGAGTTGGTGCATGTTGTGTCTCCGTACAATGGGTTTGGTGGGCTCCATGCTTGGAGCACTTTGGCTGCAGAGTGGCAGAGAGAGAATGGCCTCCGTCCAGCTGAGATAATGGAATTGGTGTGTTCTCCCTGAGCTGTGCTCCTGGCTGGAGTTAATTCTGTTAATAGCAGGAGCTTCTACAGTCAAACCCTTTCCCTGGCTTGGGCAGCGCTCAGAGAGCACAAGAGGTGGCTTCTGTAAGATGGGTGATGGATGTATAATGGATTAACTGGGAAGTGGCACATACAGCTTACAATTGTTCTTGAAGCTGCTAATGTGTAATCATAAAAGGACTTGGCTCTCCATATTTAAATCCAAGTGCTATTCATGCACAGCCGGCGGTGCCACGGCATTTCTGCACCTCTCGCAGCCCGGCGCTATTAACATCAGAAGCTTTTTCACAAGTCAAGATTGTTTGTACATCACCTATAATGTGTCCTCGGGGTTTAAAGACCACATCAGCGACAGTTACCCACCCAACCAGTGCTCACTAAGAAGACAGAGACAACTCCCAGGAACCCTGGATACATACGGAAAATGAGTAAAGAATTTAAAGAGACGAGGATGCAATCAGTGCTACAGTTAACCCGTCCAAAAAACCCTATTGATATTTCCTTACCCTGACAGTATCATAAAATTGATTCTTGAAGGCTTAAGCAAGTTTCAAATCAGATCGAATTGTTTTCTCCCTCTGTGATTTCTCTTTCTCATAAAGCCCAATCACATATGTTTGATTTATGAAAGCAAAACGGATAAAAAAAAAAAGTTCACCTGCAATATATGTGTAAATGTGATATATGCAATATTTTCTGAAGCAAAGGCTCATTTATTCACCGGAGGAACAGTCGGATGAAATAAGACATGCAAACAAAGTCATGCTAAGATATTTTACAGTGCGACTGATAATATCTTCAGATCTTTTAATGGGATTTTTAGATCAATGCAAACCAGAGCGGAGAACTATTGAGATGAGCAGCTTTAACCTTCATTGAGTGCGTGAATTGGTTAATTAACCGCTCAGTTAAAGGTCATGACTTTTAATTGGCTCTCATGCCAATTTTGGGTTTTTTTGGGGGGGGCCCCACAGAGACGAGACCCTTCCTTTATCATGTACCTCTATAAAACTATTGCAGCCACCAACTCACTTTGGTTGAATCCTAATACGCATGAGTAGAAATCTAGCAAAACTGGTGGCACAGTTTACAGAAGCACAGCTAAAGTTAAATCGACGACTTTGCTGTGTAAACATTTTTCTGAATTGTACTAGAGTGCCATATAAAATGCATGCATACAGTATGACCTTTTACTCTGTAGATGCTTTTTGCTCTTATGCTATAGACACTTTACTTAAGTGTGACGCAACAAACCAAAGAGAATGCTGCAGCTGAGACGACACGCTGATATATTTCTGTATGAAGAGCTGACAGCCGTGACACCTTGACATCACATGATTACCTGAATATTGGCAGCCAACGTTACGGACTCCTTCCGTCAACTTGCTTCCTGCAGTAATATTGCAAATCTCTCCTTTTGTCTTCTTGCTCATAATGCAAAAGTGCATTAAAATGCATGGTGTGGTTGCCATAAATACATATCAATGACAAATGCCAGCTGGGTAGATTAGTGTGCAGTTTTGATCGCTGTCAAACCCATTCTCTATCAGCTGGAGCAGAAGCTATAAATGAGGCTCATTGTTTTGGGCTTAGGTCAGAATATGAATTCTGCATGATGTATACACACTAGAGAAGAAATCTCCCATAATCTTCACCTCGAGTTAATTACTGCAGACAAACATTATGGATCGCCAGAGACTCTTATCACTGACTGCTTGAATACAGAGGAGATTTGCCCCACATCTGATATGATTTTAAACTCTAAGTAATCTTTGCAAGAAAACAATCTGTTTGCCCTATTGTCAAATTTATCCCTTTTTCCATGAGCCGATCTGAAGGAGATGGATGTACATTTTCACTAATTACAGCAATTATTACTCAGTGATGATATAACAAGCTCTCAAACAATTACCCCCCACTCCCTTTCCTCTCTCTGTCTCTTCCTCCCACACGGTCTCAGCACAAGTATTCCACTGCACAGCTATACAGTACGCATGCAATCTAGCTCATAAGGAAAAACTACAAGCATATCACTCATTATGTTGCACGCCAACATAGAAGCTAAAGCAGACCAGCACCAGGGAGCCGTCTCACTTCCTGCTGAGAACAAGATGTCGGGATGGTGACACTCTCTTTATCTTAAATTTGCAACACCCCCGACTAAACTTGCGCTCGTGTCTTACATGTACAAAAAAAAAAAAAAAAAAAAAAAGTGCCTGGACTGCAGAGAGGCACCCACTTTCAAGATACTGTTGAACTTTACTGTCACTGCAGAGGCAGCGTTCAATAAACTAGAATTCTCATTCCTGATTTAACAAGACGTGTTTACTAAAAATACATCCCTATTTACAGCAGCAGCGGTGGTGGCAGCGAGTTATAGGCTATGTGTACCCACACTCACAGCTGGGAGCAACCGAGTACAAACACTACAGCCTTGTCTTGTTGGCCTCAGAGCAGATACTACTACTGCACTTTCTCCATGCCTTGTTTAATGCCCTGCTCAGGGGCATTTCAGCTGCGGCGGATGACAGAGGTGAGGTCACTCCCCTATCAGTTTGGTGGCCGGATTTTGCTGACGCTGGAGCTGCAGCATCTCTGAGCACAGGCTTCTTTAATGCAGCATGGCTAACAGCTTGTTCCTATACAATTTGTTCGCACTATGCACCCAGTATATTTCAATGTTTGCTCGATGCTTGGGAAACAATATTCAAGAAGTGATTCCTCTCTAGGAATATTTGGATCCCCATCAAAGTGCTCTCCTTCAGTTAGTCTCCGGCTCCAGCCAGCATTTTGCGTGCCACATGGCAGAGACTGTTGAGGGCCTGTGGGGGAGTGAAAAGTGAGTACAATGGACAAAGGCATGTGTGGCACCTCACATCCATTTCTTCTCTTCCTCGCAGCTATTATTGTATGAAAGTGCTGTCGACAGCTTTTGCTCTGCACCATGCATTCTCAAACAATAGGGAACTTACCTGCCTTTTCTCACATGGAAATGATGCTTGCAAAATAAAAGATCCACATTAACAAGGGTAGGGGATGAAAGATATACCCTTAGATTGTGAAACTCGCTTTTATCAAGCAACGATTTAGTACATAATATTGTACAATGAGTTAGGTATTCAGGCACTTTGTGATAAGATATATATATATATATATTTTATAAGGGATGTAAATGTGAAGATTGGACAATGGTGCTAAAACCCTCATTGCACTGGAATTGGCAGTCCTCATCATTTTAAAGGAACATTATTATTACTAGGATAACATATCAAAATTAGATAACAACTGCATGACAGTGTTGGTTATCTGGTACTATGAAATACTGGTAGTTTTAAGGTTGGAACTACTGATTGTTTTCATCAAAATGATGAATGATCTTTAAATGGCTCATTCTGTCTTGCCAACATTTCAAACTTAAAGATATTACAACGATACTTAAAAGAGAAAGCCGTCAGATTTGAAGAGCAGGAGCAAATGGAAATCAAATGTTTGGCATTTTTGAGTGATAAATGTCTTCAATGACAGATGACTAGTCGCTTATTCTTTTTATGTTGATTCTATTATGAATTAACTGGTTCATCTTTCAGCACTTGTAGGTTTAATAAACATCAGTGTGTTGTTGTAGCAACTCTATATAAGTATCTGTAATGTGCACCAGGCTTGACTTAATCTGACTGAGGCCATGACAGTTACTCTCTTTATAATGGGGACTCCCTAATCTGACCTGGGAGGTGCTGAAAAAGCTGTATCGGTTCAATAAAAACTCTTCTACCAAACACTGAAAGACAAGATTTTCCAGAGCTAAGTCACCTTTTTCAAAAATAACATTTCTTTTTGTATTCATCACAATTCTCTCAGTCCACTTCCATAATATGAAGCACAAGTTGTGGATTTAGTGAGTACAGTGAGCGAGTACAGCTGCTCTGGATCTTTGAACCCAGGACACAGCTTCATTCATCCCTTTGTCCCTGGTTTATGTTGCAGGCCAGATTGTGAAGGATTAAAAGATTTGCCATGCGGCCTTCTGTCAACTTTCAAAGGCTCACGTCTTGTGTTGTAAATATTTCCCAGTTCCTGATGGCGGTGCGAAGATGAAATTTGTATTCAATTAAATAATAACGTGCCGCCGGTGTTGTTTATGATAAAACTCAAATGGCTGGACGCTATAATACACTTTGGATGGCCAGTGGATGCCAAGATGTAAACTGCTGTGTGAGGCCTTGAGATTCACCTCCAGCCTAATCACACCATCAGTGTTTTCTCCCCTGTGCAAATGTGCCTGTTGATGGGCTGTCTAATGTGAGAGCTGCGGCCAGGCCTGGAAGAAGTCATCCACTCGCCTCATTTGGTCGCTTCATTGCACTCTAGGAAATATTTCATGAGGTCTAAGTGACTAAAACACACAGTGAGCATTTTTTATCAGATCTTTACATTTTAATATGGTTGAGATATTTAAAAGTTTGAAGTTGAGGAAAGAAACTTGCTCTGTGCGCAGATGAAGCCTTGCGTTGTTTGGGGTTTCGATTTCTGAAGGACAAGACAGTGATCGCGTGCTAATGACATCAGTTATTTATATCCAGGCCGCTGTGTAGTCAGATCAGCTTTGTATGGTTTGACAGAATAACTTGTCATGTTATTCTCATAGGATTAGTCATTGTGTCTATGATAACATCGTAAAGTAAGGGATGCACTGGGATGTACAGCATGAACATGGCTACATCAATAAAAGTCTGATCTTGTCTTTCAGATGATCAGACAGATTCTAAATGTGCCAATTGTTCAGCCACATTATCATTTCATTTTGATTTGGTTTGCATTTGTTTTTTGGGCAATAAATCCTTATTGAGCTGGGAAACTCCTGCAAGTATGATTTCATACACTATTGATTTTGACACATGGGGATATTACTCAGCTACTGACTTGAAAACACACTTGTGTAAAGTCATTCTGTAATCTGTGTGTAAGTAACTACACTAAACTAAATATTTCCATTTTGGAGACATAGTGAGATTTCAGACTGCGTCTTAGTCACTAGACACACTAGTCTGTACAAAAATTAACGTTGGAGACATTGCTCTCTTTTTCAGTGTTTTCAGGTTTATGACAGATGTCTGTGGAGACCTTGGCCACATTAAATATAACTCAACCATTTTTCTTTAATCTTGAGGTTTATACTTACATTGTTTAAACTCGTCTTATTTCAGTTGGTTTTGTACTTTAAAGGTCCACCTTCGCCTCATGAGGCTTTCAATTTGCTGCTCTGCATGCAACCCTGTCTCCTAGAAATTATGGCTATATAATACTAATTTGTTTTTCCATATGTTTTGAGGGAAACGTAATTGGCTGGATGATGAAAAGTGGCAATGTTTTTTTTTTTTTTTCAGATGAAAGCAGTGCTGGGTTTGTGTACTGCACATGCTGCATAGGAAGGGCAGAGATGGTGGGCGTACAAAAGGCATTACATTGGTTCTGGTGACGGGGGTTTGCCTCTTGACCAAGCGTCAACCTCCGGCGCTGAAAAATGAAGCCAATGCGGAAATGCAAAAAAGCTGCAGTTCCTCGAATAACCGCTAGAACAGGCTGCAGAAGGGAGTCAATTACATTTGACCCCCATGTTAAAATGTCCGATTTTACGACAGAAAAAAACATATTTACAGCCTGGTTCAAAACATGGCTCTAGTCTCATAAGCTGTTTTTCTACTCCATGACAACTCTGGGGGGGGCCGAATTTTTTTATAAGGCGTTCGTTTAAAATATACAAAATACATCATTATGCACAATTCATAGCTGTCAATCTAAGTGGCGCCACTTTGATTGACAACTAGCCACTGACGGTCTAAAGGGCGTCACCCCGACTAATTCTAGTCACTGAGTTTGACGGATTGGTCACGTTCGTGGGGTTAGCTGGCTAGCAACGATATTTAGCATTTAACCTAGTTGGTTAGCCGTAGCTAGTTTGATTATTTGGAATAAAGCGGCTTTTTTCAGCCAATAGCGTTCATTCAGCCGGCCCATAGGACCCGCCTCAGCTCCGCCCTCGCTCCACCTCTTTGTCCATATTTGGAGTAACCGGAGGTAGGCTACCAAGATAACTACGTCCATATTTTATACAGTCTATGCTCACCTGCCTCTTGGTCAAGTCACGTTTGACTTTTCAATATTTAACCACAACCGACATAACTTGCAAGCTTTACTTTCCACTTTGCAACATTTTTCATTTTGCAACATTTCTTCCTTCTGTGGAAAAAAAATTCTAATCCAGGTGGTATTATGTTTCTCTCAAACTACCTGCTGTTGCATGTTCGTAGCACTGAGACGTACTGTCTTTAACTGAGGGTTGCTGTATGCAGCCACTTGGGGAAGAAGACTCAAGAATGAGGTTCTGACATTCACTAGCTCCGAACCTGTGTGCTGTCAACTTTTCATCACATTAATTCCATCCTTAGCAGACAGGGGTTATTCACCGACTCTGTGGCTTGATGACCCTATTCGCCAACCTTATCGCCTTGGGAGCTGCCCTCCGCTGAAAGAAAAAAAAAAAGCATAGGCGAGCTCCATCATAGACTGCAGCAACGGTTGAAGGCGAGTCAACAGCGTCTGGACACAGCGTCAAGAAAGAGAGCCTGCGAAATATAATTACTGCTTGCACCGTATTGCACAATATGGCACTCCCCTAATGCTATCCACTGTGGGACCCACATGCCAATTCAGCCGGCAAATATCCAATGAATTCATGTGCATCAGCAGCTCATCGTGCGTTTCTAAATACGGTTGCTTTATACGAGATGAAAAAGTCAGCAAAGCTTTTTTTTTGCACTAGAATCAAGAGGGGAGGAGGGGGGGGACCCACGAGCCCTCTGCGTTTAAGTGGCAATCAGACTGCTTGGGTGGAGCGTAATTGTTAAAGCAAACCGCTGATCACCGGCTGATCTCGCTCTTGATCATACCGCATGACTCTTAGAAATACATTTTATAGATCTGCAGTGAGGGTCAGCGACTGCGATTGAATGGTTACATAAAATTAAGCTTGGGGAACATGAGCTGCTCTCAACATGTTTTAACTATTAGCTAACTGGTTCACAAACAACTCAAGTTCAGATGCTGAAGTAAAGATTATACTGGAAAAGTTTAGCAGACTAGAAGAGTGAACTGAACCAGCTAAAGAAGTGTTCTGGAGTGAAGGTGAGTGGAGCCATGAGAGTCAGCTGTAGCTGTTAGACACAGAGCTTCACACTGTTGCTCTTTGGGTCTGTTCAGGCTTCACACTGACTTGCAGCTGATTTATACTTGCTTGTTTCTTCTTTGCGTCTCTGTCAATTAACTCTCAAAGTAAAGAGGTCACCGTGGCTTCTATCCACAGTTGTCACTGTCATGTTCTTTTTTTCTCAGACTTCCACGCAACATCACTTGAGCCTTGGTCCCTTGTCATATTTTAGAGACTTGACTCCAGCCCCCTGTTAAAATCACTCAGATCTATTCCCCAGGCCTCGGTCGCCAAAAAAAAAAAAAAAAAACACTAATGGCTTAGCATCATGACCCTGTTGGCAGCTTAATTATCTCAAGGCTACATCTGTGGTGAGGAGCATGGACTAGCTCACATTCTCTTCACTCGTTTCCAGTAATTTAGCAGTGACCTGGTATGTGGCATTATCGTTATTATTTTTTGCAAGTGAACTTCGGATTCTGTCCGATGCCTCGCGTGTCCTCACCCATAACCGTCCATGTCACTGCAGTCTCTCTCTCCGTCTCAATGTCCTGCTCCATTACTGGTGCTACTTTTCAGGCTGAGCATAAGTATAATGAATGACTCACTTTTAACAAGTTTTTGACTCTTCAGCCCGCCGTATTTTTTTCAGACAGCTCCAAATTGGTTGTCTGCAGAATCATAAAATCTTAGACCTTCATTCAAATATAGCAAAGATTTGGATGACAAGGTTTCAGCTCCAGGAACAGTAATAATTAGGTGAAGGTTTGCTAAATCTTTGTTAAAATAACCTCTGGAAGACAGAAAAAAAAAAGGAAGCGAAGTTGAAAAAAATGTTAAATCATCGACTCCTTCTCCCTCATTCTAAAATCCCCAAACCTATGAATATGCAAATATTGTTCATTTCAAAAGATTTGCTGGATGCGAGTTGGCTCCTGCTTCGCTTCGAGTTCATTCTCATTCTCAGTGTGCACAGGAAGTTTCAAGCTTCCGCATCACACTCGTGTAAGTTGCATGTTGGAAAAGGGGGCCGAGACGTGGCGAAATCGTCTCGTGTTAAACGTGTTAAACTCAGATTCAAGGTGAACTTCTCCTCCTTCAGCAGACGACTGTGAAAACAGGCTTCTCATCCTCTGTACCTGCATCATCCTGCACGGCGAGGCTCAAACACAAGTGTGGCGAAAAGCCAAACACATTATAGAGGAGGACGACTTTAAATGATAAGGCTGGCATTTTTCTATATGTTTATCCTTTAGGAGCGAGGCTGAATGACATTCACTTACTGCAGGTGAAAAAAGGAAATAAATGCAGGGACTATCAATGTGAGGTTTTTGACAGTACAAAAAATTGAATAACAAAAATGGAAAAAAAAAACACCAAAAGACTTGAAAAGTAAGGGCTGGTGTTGAAAATGATCATGCACATTCCGAAATCAAGAGACAGAAGATGATTTCATTAATAAACTCCTTCCATCGCTGTCATTACTTAATTAAAAAAAATTTAAAAAATTAAAAAAATCACGTCTTACATTTTTGTCCTCACTTAAGAAACAACTCATGTCAGCAAAATAGAAGCATTGCAATACAATCTTAATGTCGGCATTAAAATATCATAATAACCTAAAATGATCAGAAACCAGATGAAATTAGAACATGAAGAAGAAGAAAAAAAAGCTTGTGGGAAAAAGAAAAAGACTTCAATACGACATCATCAAACTTAAGCAGCAGAAATGTGGGGCATTCATTACTGCAGTGCACTGCTGGCATATGGCTTTGATGTGTATATGATGTGCGAGTAGAAAGGGAAAGAAGAAGTGACACTGGAACGGTAACTACCCTGATAACAGAGCCGAAATCCTGCGCAGAGAGCCACCGCTTTTCATACACTCCAATTACATGACTCTGCTGCATGGCCATCATGAATCATAGAACAGATCATGATCCTTTAATGGAGACATAGAATGGCTGACAAGTTGGGCTCGGTTGTATCCCGGTCCTGTTATTCTTGACTCAGTCGTGCGAGGGATAGAACGATTTTCGCTTTTCGCAAATACGTGAAGCTTATGAAATTATGTCTTGATTGAGGATGTAATTGAGGGAACGATGAGCGATTATGATGGAAAAATCCTGCTGCTAATGACAAGGGGGGAAAAATGTGGCGGGCATATTAGTATTGTAAAAGGGTCAAACAGTGTATGACTGGTTTGTCAATGTCTGTATGTATGACAATGTAGTATTGCAATTCAATGCATGGAAAATATTCATCAGGGGTTTGCTGATATATCTGTTTATGTTAAGGAGGTTTTTCAATGCTTTTTGTGTTTGATCATATTCATCAGGATAAGATGTTTACACACTGACAATATGGATGATCATAACCAGGACAGATGTGAATGATGCCACCTCACATCAAAAAGTTTCGTTCTCTGTTTTTGTTTTTGAGCTTTGTGGGTTCTTCAGGTTCCTTGCCACCATCCAAGCTCAGTTAAACCTGAAATGGTGCACGAGCATCAATATAAGTGTAAAGTCACAAATTCATCACAGGAATAACACATAGACACATAGTAAAGTTAAATGTACAAATCAATAGTTAATATGTTTCATCCTAATGTCTCCTTTTGACTAAAAAAAAAGTATTATTTCAATGTTTTCCTGAGGTTGGATGCACATTTGATGCTGCAGACAAGATGAAAAAAAAAAAAAGACATGTCGCAAATTACTGTTTGGAGGAGAAATACCTCCCATCTCTCCCTCCACCGGCTAACACAGCTTCTCCTGTACACAGACACAGATGACACGCTGTGAGAGGCAGCAGCAAGATGGAGTGAACGCGAGCGCCGGCACCGCTCCAGAAAAAATACGTTGGATGTGTTTATTGAATTCCATTAAGTGATTGATTGATGGCTGGCGTCTTTCGGTGGGCATGATGTGAAAAGCCTTATTCTTTCTTGCTGTTGTTTGTTGAACATTGTTGTGCAAATCTGCTTCATATATGTGGTGTCGATGTCAAGATACTGGTCCTGATATTACTTTGGATTAGGTGGGTGGAGGGCAGCAGTGATGTCCATAATGCATATAATAAAGACCATTACATGCTGAGATAGGCTCCAACCAAGCACTCACATAGTACAAATATATGTGGATGGATATGAAGAAACACACAGCATTCATTGAACTACGTAAAGATGTATTTTTTTTCCAAGAATTTCCCAGTTTAAGACAATTAAGTCTTTCAATCAATCAATCAATCAATCAACCAACCAATCAGTCAATCAATCAATCAATCAATCAATCAATCTATCTATCTATCTATCTATCAGTGTAATCATTAATCATTATAATGTAATATAACATCACTGTTCCTTTTTTGATGCCATGCATCTTATTGCATTAATGCACTATATGTTTTATGAATATATTTTTACATGTTCTAGTGTATTTAAAAATCATAGGGAACCAATGATCAACAGTATGAGTTAGACCCACTGGAGGGGGTACAGGACACATCACAGAGTTTCATCACCAATGTGTGCCGAGTAGGTCGTCTGATATTTTCTGAAGGTGTTACCTCATATTACCTCATGCATACTGTGAAAACATGGAAAACAAGATTCTAATATGACATGATATGATATGATTATCTCGCTACAGTATTATTGCCCATTGCGAACTGGGAAACACAAGAATTTCCTAGTTTGGGACAAATAAAGTTCATCTATATATTAAAACTGCCTCTTTAATTCCTATGTTTTCTACAGAGATGCATTTACAGCCAATCAGAAATCTAAGTGCCTATAAAAACAAATTTAATTCCCTTTTTTAAGTAATGACAATGATGATAAGCCTTTATCTCTTTTTTGATACAACGCTATCCTTTACTGATCATCCCACTGCTATTAACTATACTGTTCTCACTCATAGTGGCATTCATAAGGAAAGCTCATTGACTTGAGTTTTCAGAAAATTTATATATTTTTTTTAATCTCCAAATCTTTTTGCATGCACCTCCACTGTCCTTATCTGCAGCTAAAGGAACATCCTTATATCATGACAGTTCTGTTTTTGTTTTGTGTTAGATTCAGCGCCTGAAGGGAATCCCTGCCCCGACCATGGCACGTGCAGTCTCCCGTTTGACTGACTGATGTACTTTCATGAATCATGTGGTCAGATTTCCAAACTGACGCACTACATTTTGTCATCCTGACATCTCCATCCGAGCATACAAATGCCAAGCCGAAGAAAAGTTTGCCTCGCAGTGAAAATTTGAATTCAGGGAGAATATTTTTTAGCCGGAGCATTGGTTGAAGTTTGTAATGTATGTAAACAAAGAGATGCTCCAGAAATCGTCCCAGTGGTTAGAACTGTCCACTTTCTGTAATTTGCAAATTGACTTCTGTTCATTTGAGTTGGATGTGGATCACATGCCTTAGTTTGTTCCACTATTTTTTTTTCTGCACAGTCAGTTGAGGACTTACATTTTGACGTCCTTCCAGGGCTTGGCTGGCCTGTCGGACGAGAAATCCAAAATGGGCCGAATGAAGTTCTTTCAATTGAATGATCTCATATATAAACTCTTTGTCTTTTTTTTCCTAGCATCCATTTTTTTGTCCTCAAAATATTTTTGATCTGATGAAATGATCACTGATCATATCGCTGGCATGTCAACAGAAATAACATTTGTAAAGTTCTCGAATCAATCATTTTTCGATTCGAATTCATTTTTTGCCACAGAGAAGAGAACAGCAGATTATTCCAAGAAAGGCAGAGGAGCCGGTGCCATTTCTTACATGGCAGAGTGTGAAGCAGACACACACAGCTCTCTGTGGCTAAGGATACACTACAGCTAAATATACTTGTTACTCCTCTTTGGAGTGCTTCAGTCCCGTAAAGTTCACACACAGTTCGCTTTTAAAGGAGATGAGGGACTCCTTTGACGGTGGAGTCACTCCACTTTACAGCCGCCCTCACCACTTTAAAAACATCAGGCGCTGACAAGTGAGTTTGACTGTGGGTGCAATGAGCCTGCATAGTATTTTTCAAAGTCGTACAATTTGCGAGAGAATAAAGCAAATGTTAAAACCTGAGCGAATGGCGATGCGGCTGAATTGTTAATCAGTGTTAATGGTTTAATTTTAAGAGTTGATTTGACAAAATAGCATGGGCACTTGACTTTGACCAAAACTGATTATACAGTTATATTTTAATCAGCAGAAGAACTTCTAAAATCAGAACTATTTTCTGTTTCATGAAGGCTGAGATAACAGTATTCATCTAGTCGCCTTGATTCCTTTGACACTTTGTTTAACAGTGGACCTGTACTATGCAGCAGTTCACCTCATCCAAATAAAGTGTATTCTGTTGATCATCTCAAATGTCTTGCTCCTTTTGTTGTCAGTTCATCATACTAAAGGTCAAGTGCTGAGAAATCATCAGCAAAATATGAAAAGTTTCCAAGGATGGGCTGCATTAAACACATTCCACAGTTCCAGCGAAGAGTTTGTCTCCAAAACACTTGTTATTGATGTGACAACTGTATACTGCAATATTTAGTCACCTGAAAAGCAATAGCATAACGCCACAGTGAAAAAGGACGCGCTCACAGCCAAGACAGGAGGAATAAATCAATCAGAAAGTATGCCTGCATTTCTGGGATGATGCCTAACCTCATTCAGTAGCGGCGTGTTTTTCCTGGTGTGTCATTCCTGCTACCAAACACTGAGTTTGTTTCCCTCGCAGTGTTCCAGAGGAGTGTGTATAGAGACAGTATATATTAACAGTTTTGAATGGGGAAATCCGTTATGCACCACTGACAGTGTAAGACATGCAGTCAGCAAAACTGGCAAATCTTTTTGTGAGTGTCATAAACTCTCCCAGACACACTTTCAGGGTCACACAGCCATGGGGGGAAAAAAACTGTGTATGTATTTTTGGGACGACTCACGCAAGTGGAAGTGGGTGGGTGGGTGGGGGGGGGGAGACACCGCTGTCACTGCAGCTTTGATGGATGTGAGGCTTGAATTTGTCAAACAATCTAAATGTTTTTTTCAAACGTTTATTACCGCCATAAACCACGCTTTGCCCCGAAAGTAATCCCACTCTTTCAAATAGCACTGAGTGATGCCTCTGTGAGAGCACGACTGAGAGGAAACAAGATGATTTTCGGTGACGACACTGTTGTCTGGCAGAGCAGAGCGGTTGCGTGCACGTCTCTGGCTGCAGTGCTGTCCAAAATCAATATGTGCTGTTTATTGTGATTTCGCAATTTTGAGGAATTTGTCACTGATTTAAAACATTGCAAACCAAAACACATTCACTCTGGATGGATCAAATGTAGAGTTAGAGTTGGAGTTAATGTGAATGAGTGAGTCACTCTCTCGGACAATGTCAGCAATCAGCATCCCTCCTCATTTCTTAATTTTTCTTAACATGAATAAGCCTCTGCCCTCTGCCTTTAAGACCTTCCGTGTTTACCGAGGCAACCACACTTGAGTTCACTAGGAGTGGAAAGAGGAGGTGGGTATAAGCTGTTTGACAGAACCATGTAATATTTCACAATTTACCTGTCAGCTGTCAGAGCTTTAGTAGACATCAGGGCCTGCCTGTATACATGCATGCACCACTTTCCACACGCGAGCCGTCTGACATTTTATTCGCAGGCTTAATCTTTGAAGCACTTTAACCTGTTAGGCTACAACAGAGTCTGGATATAAAGATAAAAACATGCATGAGTTAAGATCTCTTTTTACATATTTTTTTCTTGTTATTCTGATACACATATAGGTTTACATATTGTCAATTGAAGCGCACAGTTAATGTGGGATTAGTGCATTTGAAATTTTAGATCGTCTGTCATCGATCGATAGGCTATCGCGGCTCAAATTACGGCACGTAATGGCTGCGAATGAGGACACAATCCTCTACACGGTGGTGTTACAGGACGTATCCGGTGTCAGATTGAGATCAAGATCTTTATCCTGATGCTGTGTTCTGACTTCTGTTTACGGCGAATTATGTGAATATGCAATAGCCTTTTTGTGCAGCATTTTACAGCGACAGATTTGTATAACCTGCAGCGATCTAATGCAGCTACGGCGTATTCTTCTCTTGTGCATACACACACAGTTGTTTAGCCTTGAAACAACTGTATTATGCATATTTCCCCTAAAGCCTATTAAGGCTGGTAAGAAAACGATATGATGTGCAGCAGAAGGAAGGAAAAAAAAACATGCTGGTTTTCTCGTGTTAACTGCATGTTTTTTATGGGATATTGTGTAGAGATAATTGACACAATATGTATTTAGATTTAATAGTCTGGCCCAGCAATGCAGACCAATTCATAACTACTGATGAATTATGATTGATGAGATTGAGTTCAGCTTTAAATTGCACCCAGACTTAAATAGAACTTCATAAACGCAAGTATTTGCTTCGGTTTTATGTCATGTACAAAATACTGAATGCTCAGAAATATATCTACTTCCCATCAACAACAGAGAACCATGGGAAGTAACAACTTTTTGTGCAGCCCCCAAAAGAGCGTGCATTCCTTACCTCGGTTCCAGGGTTGGTTTGTCTTCCATCTGCATTCTGCATGTTCACCAACACTACATGAGCCTTTCTAAATAAAATCCCTCATTGCTTCAGCTGCTGCATTTAACTGTGAGGAATCACAGGCCGGCGTGCGCCACCTTTGTTGCCCGCTCGCCTCAGGTTGACTGCTCATGTAAGTAACAATAACACCAGCGCTCAGTTACACAGCAGCGCGATGCCCCACACCCCCCACAGTTAAATTTATTCAAATATATCCAATACCAATACAAGTTATACATGAGCACAGTAATAGTTTGTAGCTGTAATTTGAAATGCTACTTGTTGTCAATTATTCAGCCCGTTAGAATAGCTTCGGGCTTCACTCAGGAATGCTGTTGATTGGAATTATTCGCATGGAAGAAAGAAAAAAAAAAAACACTGAGCAAAAATAGAGGCACAGAAATAGTGCCGAGAGTCACTCAAAGAGACGTATTAAAGCACAATGTTTCAAGAATTTGTTTTAGAACATCCACAAATTGAACACTTTGAAACACCTGTCAGCGATTCAGAACTTCTGCCTCGGGGAATCAAACTCTCAGTCTCGAGCTGAATTTCTGACATTAGAGGCGCAGCGCTCGACATTGTACACTGGCAGCTGAGGCAGAGGAGTGAAGGCGAGGAAACGCGTGAGCAGCGAACAGCGCCATTTTAAAACATAACAGCTTGTTGACATATGTACAGCCTCAACCTTAGGCATGTTTATCAGTTAAAAAAAAAAAAAAAGGAAGTTGTCACGACTCAGTACATTTGCATTTTTTTAAACCAAATGTCATGCTTTTAACTATGGTATGGAAGCTGACAGCCTAACCCACCATAAACTGTAAACCCATCTTCGCAAGTGAAGCGTAAACTGTTAAGATGATTATTTTCAGGTGTTACGAATGAGTTATTAACAATGTTTTCGAGTGACGCCTTTCCTATATGATTGAGTTTCTCCGGCCCCTGTGCATTCTGTGGGGACCGCGGCATCATGGGGCCGCCTTGACAAGCTCATCCATCAGCACAGCATGTTCAAGTCCCCATCAAATGCCTGCGCCACTCCATAAAGTGGAGGAGGAGAGGTGTCACTCCCTAAACAGGATATATGGTCTCTCACTGAGACACAAATTAGACAGTAAATACATTACAGTGGAAGTAGCCTCTTCCACGGCAACATGTTTGTACTGCCGCTGTGCCAAAACCAACACTGCAGGGCTATTAGAGGCGGCTGCTCGCCTGCCAACAAGACATACACATTTGCATTAGATTAGTCCGGCATCTCACTCACGTCCGACTGAAGCATTAACATATTGACAGCTTTATATTTTTTAAATGCAGCCTCATATCAATTAGTGATTCAATTCATAAAATTTCATATTCAAAGTCAGTTCACATATTTCCAGGCTATTTTTAATTGCGTTCTTATTACCATTAAAATTAAATTATCTTGTTTTCTTCACTTAGTTTTGGAGCATAATTATCATCACTTTCAGCCTTGACTGACCATTATTCAAAGCATGTTATATACTGGAGGCACAGGTGGAATCCAGCCCATCACAATCATTTTGATTTGGCACGCATCTGTGTTCCTTCATGCCATACTAGTTGGAAAACTTGTCCCGCGCATACAGTACTACATAACCACGCAGAGACAAACAAAGCTGTCACACCATCCAACCCACTTTATTAATTTTCCCGTCTTTTGCCTTCCCAGTTCCTATTGGCCAATTCCCAGCAGTGCTGCTAACTCCACAGTTGGCCTGGAGAGGGTGCAGGCAGCCACATACCCTGTGATACACATGGTGCCACCCACCAGCCATGACATGTGCAGAAGTTAATACGATCTCCCAGATTGCGCTCACTCATCACCAACAAAGACACAATCTCTCACTCTTTCCCATCGGTGAACATGGCTGCCTTTGTCGGGATTGGCACGAGCGAGACAAAGGTAGCACGACTGGGAACGGAGCCTGGGCTTCTGCAGCGATGCAAGTGATTGTCCTCTGTGCCACATGTGCACAGGCTTTCAAATCACTGGTAGACCATTAATAAAGAAATCTCGCTCTAAATCTCACCTGAACAGAATAAAAAAAGTTGCTGAAGATAATTGGAAAGATGCATGAGACGTGTAAAGGAGAGCACGGAGAGGTCTTATTTGCTATGAGAGGCAGATTTTTTTGCGAGATGCGAGAGGAAATTGCCAGTTTCACGGGCAGAGAGAGAAATGTTGTTGTGGTGCTCGAGGATGAAAACCGTGATGTAACGGAGAACTTCAGTGCCCCGAATGTCTGAATGTGAAACTGGAAGGACACAAACCGGGCATTCATGAATATGCATGTTGCAGCGAGAGGCAATTCAAACAACACTGCATTCAAGCGGGAGAGCCGAAATGCAACAGGAGAAGCACAAATCTGGGAAGAGGTTTGAGGACCTTGATGCACATAAATAGAGTTTTGAAAGTTATCGGGGGAAAAAAAATCCATTTCAGTTGATGCAGAGAGTTCTCCAAAATACTGACACATAGAGCTGAATTAATTACAGTGGAACAGCCCACTGAGGGCCAAGTTTGAATCTCTTGAGGCAAAAGAGTTTGCCCCTTTCATCTCAGACACAATGCCACAACTCCGCCTTGAGGCTGCCTGAGCGCCGAGTACGTTTGGAAGCATTTATTTGTGTAAACAAATGTTCTCCGTGATGAGGTTCAACAATCATCTCGCAGGTCCGCCTGACAGACAAGAAGAGTTTTTTATTTTTTCAAAGGTGTCTGCTGTCTACGTATTATTTCAGTAACAGCTTTCACATTTCCACCGCTTTCGTTTTCAAATGAGTGATCACAGTCGAGCCTTCGCAATCAAGCGGGAAGGGCAGCCGATGCACAATGAGACGTATCAAACGCAAAGACAGTACAAAATCACTACAAAAGAGAGACAGTTTTATTGAATTAATACAGATAGGATGATGAAGTGCGGGGGGAGAGAGAGAGAGAGGCTTTGTGTGGCTTCATTTGCAAAGAGAAATACAGAACTATCCAAATTAAACAGAGTATTGACAGTGTAAAGCTCCGACTGTCAGAATGTGTGAAATGAGGGAAAGGTCAAAAACATGATTTGGGTGTACATGTTCGACAAAAGGTTAGTGACTGTGTCAGAATAGTTACTGGCTGTCAGTCTATAACAAAATAACTGGCCCGCTTGGAAATGTCACAAAAAGGCTTTATTACCCGCTGAGACTGAAAATGTGCTCTCTGTAAAATCTGAAATACACGGTACAGTACTTTTTTCACGACGAAGCTGTTTGTAGATACTCAGCGGTTTGATAGTACTTTGCGGTCTGGTGTGTCATTCCGAGTTGATCCTGACAGAAATACTCTGAATATTCATAATAGCAGCGTCTCCCAGCACTCGCGGCAGACGGAGAGAAACAAGCATAGCAACAAGAAGACAATTAAAAGGATCAAGCAGACGTCAAACACAGAAAAAAAAGTGCATTCTTTACAGCGGGAGAACAAACTCCAGGTATGAGTCATAAAACAAGTCTCGGAAACCAAAAAAAACAAGTCATTCGGAAACATAAAATGTGAGAGTGCACAGCTCACGTCATGAAATCTGAACGCAGATTGAACAGAGACAATCTATTCCTCACTCTAATTTGCTCGTTCTGCATTAAAAGAGCGATGTTGAAGCACCAAAACGAGTGCGTTCTTAGTGGCCAACACAGCCTCGAGCTGCCGGCTTCACGGGCTGCAGAGGTCTGGCAGGCCCACTTCTTCATACAGCTTGTTTTTATGTGTGCGGTGCTTTTCAAGAGACTGTGAAACAGGTGGAGTTCCCCCTTAGGTTTTGAGGACAGCAAGTATTTGATTTCGTGGTCAGTCTTTTCGGCTTCTGATTTCATCATCGTAGGAGACAAAGGCTACTGAGGCCAACCGCTGTGCTAATTTTCTTGTGGGACAATAAACTAATCTCCCATTAATCATCGTAATGGCTGTTCAAACACTACTTTTAATAACTTCAATCAAGAGCGACTGCAACTGTTAATTATTCAACGCTGTCAAGTTATCAGTTCCACTTCGACTGTGTGCTCTACCTCGATGTGCATCTAGTCGAAATGCAGGACGTTGCTGAATGTTGAAATGTACTAATGAAAGGGAGGATTTCAGCGCTCACCTCTTCGCAGGTTTAGGAGGACTTCTCTGTGGGATCAAAGCTTTGACAGGCCAGTGGGGACAATCAGTGACAAGCTGTGTGACAGTTTGATTGAAAAGAGAATGGAGGCTAACTTTATTAGTGGCAGCCGTCAATCAATCAGAGCAAAGGTTTACAGACGTCTTTATGAGAGAACAGACTTCACGGTCTTTTGGAGATTCATCAGAATTAATGGACTATTTGCAGCTGGACTTTCTCTCTTATGTCTCATGTCTCATTACAGTATGTTGCATGTTAACTAGTAAAGATACATGTTCAGATATATTTTCGAGTTTCGGGAGGACCTAATGGAGGGAAATTCAGAATTGGTGGTAAGTAATCAAACCCATAACATGTAACATATATAACATCAACTGATTGACAGGTCCTTCTTTTGAAGTTTAAACCACTTTGAAATGTGGGCTAACAGGAGTAGCATGGCCTCCAGCATGGCGACCGTAACACTTGTTGTTCCTCCATAATGAGTTGTGGACCTCATTATAGCATTCTGAAGAATCGTGATCAGAATCTGGGATGAGATAACATAAAAATAACACCTTTTCAGTGCTGGGAGATTCATTTTACAAGAAATGTATCAAAAGCTGCCATTTCTTTTTCATATCTTGGTTAAGCTATAGGGCTGGGAGGGACTGTTTCATTCTAATTGCCTCCAAGCAATGACTTAATGAATTTTAGTTAATCACATTTGTAATGAAAGAACATATTTATATTAACAGTTAAATTGAAGGAAGTAATACTTTTTGCAACAGTTTGTTAATTTATCACAAATATGCTTTATGTGTTTCTACCTAATATTAATGGCATGCAAACGTGTAGTGTGACATGAGTCTTTATGTATATGGGATTAAAATACATACAGCATGTTCATGTATACAGCATGAAACACTACACCGGTATCCTGCTGTGTAATGGCTGAGTTTTGCTTATGGTATAAAGACCTGAACCCGAGACATGATCAGATCACCACTGTGGATTTGTCACAGTAACATTGCAGCAAGCATGTATGTGAGGCTGCCATAGGTCTCTA
The DNA here is from genome assembly GCA_037975185.1 of Centropyge bicolor. Classification (NCBI taxonomy): domain Eukaryota; kingdom Metazoa; phylum Chordata; class Actinopteri; family Pomacanthidae; genus Centropyge; species Centropyge bicolor. The sequence continues at coordinate 9,132,184 of JBBMOC010000015.1, read as the reverse complement.
TAGTTATATAGTTCTGACCTCCATCTTGTATTTTGCACATTCATTTGTTAGCAGCAGCCAAATAGCTTATGGGGAAAAAAAGGTTAAGAGAGACAACTAAAAAGAAAAAAACAACTTAACAGTGGACAATCAAATACGTGTACGTGGAGTTGGCCATCAAGGACCTGTCAAGTTTAACAGAGCAGAACATGGACTAGGAGTGTGTTCTGTTGGCTGTTATGGCCGATGCATGTCAGCACACAGAGAGAGTCTACCTGTTACTTTCCTTTCTCGTTATTAGAGTTCCTGATGTGAAGACACACTTTCAGAGCAGAGGCAAAGGGATGATTAGAAGGACTAAAAGAAAAACTTACTTAAAAGTTTGAAGTGATATGATAACAGTTGCAATCATTGCAACACACTTGACATGTGGCTTAAGTTGTGATTTTGTTGTGTTTATTTTTTTTTATTTTATTTTTTATTTTTTTTATTTTTTTTAGCATTTGTGTTGTAGGTTTTTTTTTTTTTTTTTTGGGGGGGGGGGGCTTTTTTTTCTTTCTTTCTTTTTTTTTTTTGCAGTGAGGTCAGTCCCACTGAGACCTGTTACCACCTCCTCTTGTAGATATATATTTTTATGTTGAAGGCAAAAGTGTTATCCAGTGAAGCCGTGTCCAGCAGTACTGTCTTTAACTAGGGGATCCAAGCCTCAGTCATTGCCTTGTGATTCTGTGCCAATAAAAATTTACACAGTAAAGTCAGCTGTCATATTCAAAGCATCAGTCGCCTCTTCATTAGCCGTCATGATCTATCAGCGACATGCTCCAACAAAATGTTTTCTCTTCTTACGTTTTCATACTTTTGCGTTGATCAGAACAGTTTTCCACCTTTGGAACACTTTTATGTTGGGAGCTCTTTGACATAAGAAATCTGAGTGAGGCACAGCTATAATTTTCTTAACTACTCTCACAAAACCGTGAGAGATGGCTTGTTACAATGCTGGAAGACACAGACAGATTATATGCAACCTGCTCTGCCTCCTCCATTCTTTCACTGCATCCCCTCTGGCTACTTCAACAACACGCCAACACAAGAATGGGAAAGGGCCATTTTAACTTTGGCCCTCTGACAGAGTCGCAGACCTTGTGGTGGAACATTTCATTATGACGCTGCAAACATATTTCTTCTTCAAGCAGCAGGATTTCAAGTAAAAAATTCAAATGTGAGCTCTCACTTAAAAATATTACTAAACTTTATTATCAATGGGTGCGAGTTATGAATTGCACCTTAAAGTGCATACAAAAAAATAAATCTGTAGGTGTCACTTTAAATGGAACATATTGGTCTCTGTCTTCACTATATTGTGATCACAGTTATTTGGCATCACCATATGTTCTTTAACATTTTATAGGATATTTTTGTACGATTCATTGCAGCTTTTTTAGAAAACAGCTATTCAGTCTCGATATGAATCTCATTTTGGCGTCGAGGCAGCACAGCTTTGCATGACTGGCTGTATTGCTGTCCTCTCACACTCCCACAGACATGCATTTGATTTGTCACCAGCATCCAAAGTCTTATCTAAACACTGCGAAGAATCTCTGAGTAAATGTCCCCGTTGGCACACTTCAGCAGCACAGAAACCAGTTATTCTGCAAAAGGATCTTCTAAGTACCTTTTTTTTTTCCTTTACAAGAAAGGAGATTAAAATGCGCCGCAAAATAAAGAGAATAAATGATGTGAGGATGACTTGGCACGTAAAAACATGCAGGCCATGCTACGTTATTATGGTAAGAGGGCTGTAGGAAGCTTTCATTCAATTCCTTCTCATGAGAGGAGAATGAAAGAAAACAGGCAAAACTTAAGTAATTGGCTTCAGGAGTTGCAGCTTTCTCGTCCTCCGTTTCTGGGCCGAGAAGGAGAAACCTGCCATGCTTGTCAAATCTTCTTGACTGTTACTGTGATGGCCAAAGAGAGCAAAAAAATGGCCTCCATCTCGAAAGAGTAAGGGGGGGAAATACAGATTTAGTCATGTGTGAAAGAACGCCTCGTTATGAAAGTGAAATGTGTCATACTGGCGGCTAGCAAATTGACATTTTTAAAATTCAATTTTTCAACTCACTACACTGTTAAACAGTTGTGAACTTTCTAATTCACTAATTATGGCAACAAAGTGGAGTTGAGCATCAAAATGTGCATCTGTGCTCTGTGGGTTTTTTTTTTTTTTTTTATCTCCACATCTCCTGTCATGGAAGAAAGATGTGACAGGCGTGTAACAAGGTCTGATTTATGGTCTGACAACAGCAGAACCACAAACGAGGATGATCTCTGTAGAAAGACTACCTGTAGTAGGCTGCATTATTAATCTTTTTGCCACTCATGAAAGGATTTAAAATAAGAAAATAATAAGAAGCCAGAGCAATATAGGCTCCCTAAAGTGGAGAGCAACAGTAGTTAGTTTTGAGGAGATAAAAATTAAAGTGATCCCCAGAGGGGGGTGGTGTAAAAACACCACAGCTCCACCGTTACTGTCATCATTAAACTGGCATGTTTAATAAAATGTATAACAGCTGAAATAAATCCAGAAATGCGAGTTGCCGGACCAGTAAAGAGGCCTGGAGGCTCCAAAAAATGCATCTGATGACTCTTCACTAAGGCATGTATTTCTCACAATGATTTATTTAGAGGAAACGTTTTCAAATTGAATTAAAAATACAACACTAGCAGAAATTGCTTTGCATCATAACTAAAAAAAAAAAAAAATACAATGTAATTCCCGGTGTTGAGAGATGAAGGCTGACAGTCATCAGACATCCACTGCTTATGCCAATACAGCATTTTTTTAAAGAGCAGATTAACAAATACCAAATTGTGTCTCCTCTGCATTATCTTTTCAATGTAGGAACTTTTTTTTTCTCTCTCACTTTCTGCACAGAGAGCATGTGTTTGCATTTAAAGACATTTTGCTCATCATTTCACAAACTTTCAGCCTGGATAAGAAGACAAGCGAATCCAAACAGCAAGCCGTAATCCCGGTAAACAATAGCAGGTATTGTGGTTAAATCTCTTTAACTAAACTCACATTTCATCACTGTTTTAAGATTTCCTTAAATACTGTGTAATGAGTTATCATCATTGGATTTCACCGTTGCCAAGCGCACAGAACTTCAAAATTCTAGTGTGCATTTCCAGAGATGCTTGTTATCAACTGAGTCCTGATTTCCCAAAACTGATTTGCTGCTGCCATTCAGCATTTGGCAAGCAATGTCCCCAACTGTTCAACTTTCAGAGCTGCAGCTCTTTTTTTTTTTTTTTTGGTGAATTTGTCTTCATCATAAAGGCTCCAAATATTTTTCAAGAAAGTTCTATCACACCAAGTTATTCTTGGTGAAGGAGGCGTAAGCAGGAAGTGAAGTTGGGCTCATTAGGCAGCACAAATCAAGCCGTCTTCAATGTTCAATAAATCCTTTGGGGGGGAATTTAAAGTTCAATTTTGCACTTGGCAGCCAGATAGACTACATCACTTTCCTGAGACACTGGCTGCTCAGTAGGAGATAAACAGCCGGGCTAGAGGACATGAGCAGGTGCTGATGCACATTACATCCTGACTCCCGTAGCCACAGCCACCCCCTACCACGCCACCTACACCTCCACAGCGTGAAGTACAAACCTCGAGATTGATGTCATCTCCCAAATAAACAACTAAAAGTTAAAGGCTTGGTGAAGGATACATATTGCTTTTGGGGCTCAGTCAGGGGTGTGCATGCATTTATAGTAGCACTGAAAACACATTTACTGAAAAATAGAAGACCAAAGACAAATTAAAGCATCTCTGACATATGGGCTTAATATTAAATGAGGTTTGAGAGATGCAATTGTGCAACAATGGTGTTCCAGTTATAAGAGCAGCACCTTGTTGAGTGTGTAGTTTACATGTAACTGCTATTTGTGCTCATTCATATTTGAGAAATTATCAAAAAAATGTTCTTCTCTTAAAGAAGACTGTGCTCTCTTTTTGACAATCAAACAAAAAAAGTAAGATATATGAAAGTATTATGTGTAGTTCTTTGCCAGTGATGTGTTTTTCCATAACCTTTTCTTTAGATTCTAACGGCCGTGCAGAGTTAAATCTAGTGCAGACGTTCCTTTAACAGCATTTCTGAGCAACTATGACTGTAAATAACCCCAATGCCATGCCTTCTCCAGACATATTTACAATTACAGAATTTCCCACCATATAATACTGAGAGAAAATGCATTTTATGTTCACTCCGTTTTGATGCAGTCTACACAACAGGGAAAACCTATGGGGAAGATAAAACGTGATGCTTCAGCTTCCCTCATTGAACAGATTTGCGTCCCATATGTCTAGGGCAACAAAAGAGAGGCAAACAGAACCTTCAGCAGTGATACAGGAAACAGACGAGATGTTGAGATCTTAAAACATCTAAAGGAATAGGCTCAAGTCCAAAACAGAGCTTTGGAGAGGAGTTGCAGGAAGGAAGTAAACAAGCGAGAAAAACCTTATTGGCTGGGAACCGAGGTGAGAGGTGTGTTGAAGGAGCAGATAAAATGCTGAAAACCTACAGAGGGAGACAGGGATATTCAATTACGGATTTTCTAAGTGACTTAAGGCGTGAATGCAGAGGGGGGGAGAGAAGAGGAAGGGAGTTTATTTAGTTGGGATCGTGAAGAAAATGGAGAGAGTGAGACCTTTATCTGACGAGCACTCGACATGCGAGGTGAGAGAAAGAATGAGAGACCTTTAATTAGACAAGATCAACAGTGAGAGGTTGTGAAGTCCAATTAGGTACGTCTGGAAAAAAAAAACGGTTCTGAAAGTGAGATCACTCAACAGAATGAGAGACTTCATTATAGCGGAAAGAAAGCGAGAGATGGACGGTGTTTTTTTTTTTTTTTTTTAAATCACTCTGGGCGACATTTTAGATAACAAGTGATTAGTTCTTTTGTCTGTTTCATTAGCGAGTGAATTTCCTGTCAATTTAATTTTCATGATACCGAGGGCCCTAATTTTGTGCCGGAGCGGATCAAGCTCAGTGACCTTGTAAAGTGACAGTCTCGTCGAGCAAAAGTAGGTATTTTCCTTCCTGCGCCCATTTGGTAATTTAATGGCTCTCTATGACATCAGCAGTAGCAAAATGTGAGGGGGAGCACACTTAAGGGAAATGTCAATACAAATCGGGCAATTTGGCATTGGAAATTATGTTGTCCACCGCTTTCAAATGTCTTATCACAATGGCTCCCATTTTGTGCTGTTTTTTTTTTTTTCAGCTTTAGCTTGGGAAGGCACAACATCGACGTTTGAAAAATGAACAGAAAAGCCCCTCACATGGATCTGCACAAAGCCCTGAGATAAAAGCGTATACATATGGAGTCTCCATGATTAGAATAATGTAATATGTGGATGTGATCTCAATGCATGCTGTTCTGGTGCAAGTCTTAATTGCAAATAAAAGCTGAAGACCTCAACACTATCGCACCAATCACACAGCAATCTAGAGGTGCATCATGCCTCAGATCTTTTTTTGTATTTAATGATGAACAGATAATTAACCAGTTGAGAGTTGCCATCTGTGGAGGCACTAACTTGAGAAGAATCGCTGTTAATGTTAAACATATACTGTACAAACATATTAACAGAAACAAAAAGAATATTTCTAAAAGAGAAAGTGTGGAATCTGTCTGTTTCTTACAATACATGTTTATTTACCAGCAGAAGAGAAGGAAATTCTCACCTGTGAGATCTAGATACACACACACACACACACACATATATATATATATATATATATATATAGAAAGAGGCTTGGTTGATTTACCTGTAATAACACTGGAAACAAGCTGTGAACACAACATTGATTCACATCATCACCTTTTAAGTTGATATGATAATGCTGTTGCCTATTTACAGCAGCACTCATGTTTCTGGCGAGCACGAGATTCTGAGTCAAATATTCACCCTGCTTTTCAGCTAGTTTTTTTTTTCTTCCTCACCAACTCCTAAGAGAAATATCTGGCTCTTTAGGTTGAAAATGCTGCACTGTGTTCACCAGCTAGTCGCTAACAGTGTCTGCCTGCTGTTCGGCGCTGGGCAGGTAGCCTCCAGTGGGTTATTTGGAGGTTTTCCACTGAAAACTGCTGCATACTGTGGACAAAAAAAAAAAAAAAAATAGACGGGCAAGAGTGAAGCGAAAACTGTTTCAGGTCTGAAGAACGAAACAGTGATACTGAGAGACAGTATAGTAAAAAAAAAAAAAAAAAAAAAAAAAATCCTTTTCACATTCCACCATCATTTAACCTATCGTTATTACAAAAATATTGACTATAGCTCCTTTACACTAATGCCCAGCTGACCATAAGTGCTGTCTCATGTGAAAGAAAAGCACCCGGGGGTCGAGTTACCGGATGAGTATGGACATTTTACACCAACCATCTTGAACTGGTAACTAAAGCCCTTATCAGCAAACCATGGCGGAGAGAATGAGCCAAAGTGGATTCCTCACTCGGGAGTCTCTCTCAAATTGAGTCTAAACACTTATAAGAGTCTGGTAGAGCTGGTTAATGATAAATGTAGTCTTTATCTCCCTTGAAACTATTTTGGAATTCTTGTAAGTTAGAGCTAATCATTGTCTGTAAATTAAACATTGAAATCTTTCCCTGTAGCGATTTTAAAGCAGCAACTTTAATACACTCGCCGACTGAAGGAGAGCCACATCTACGCACCAGTTGATCAATATTGTTTTTCACATGCAAGAGCAATGTTCAGCTTAGATGTATTTTTTTTAAGAGACTGCCAATATGGAAATACCTCCATCACTGATTAACCAGCACTTTGTATTCTTGACAGTCTTTCTCAAAGGGCCTCAAGGTATTGCTGTTATATAGATCTTTTTTTTTTCACCACAGACATCAACCCCTTCTCCAGTCAATATGTAAGCTACTACTTACTTCTCTCTGCGCATACACAGAGCTGACTCATCCTGCCACGATCCCATTCTGCTCCCATGCCTTCATTCAATACTGTGCACGAGGGTGTCCCACTCAACCTCATTCCACACACATGGCTCATTCACTGCAACAAAACTTCTCTGAGCGCACTCTACTTTTTTTTCCATTTACATTTCACACTCTCAACACGGGCGGGTGCTTGAATGGGGCTCACACTTTTAAGGGAGGGCATAGACATTTGCTGGCATGAAAGCGAAAACAGCTAAGTGTGTGTATGGACATTTACAAGCACTAGAATATCAACTGAATGCTCCGAGTACTCCGAGACTGACCATGATACTGTGGCATGTAAACACCTCATCCAGGTTTGGGAATATTGTTTGCTGGTGCAGAACATAGCGAGTGAGATGGTGAGAAATTAAATCTAAGATGATCAATTTGTGATGAGATGACCAACATGGTGGTAAAAACACTGCTTACTGCTATATCACTTTATAGTATATACATGTTCTTATCTTATTTTTTGCCCAGTTTAAGTCAGACCAAAGAGATGAAAAAGGAAGGCAATAAAGGGCATAATGTCCTTTTCAAGAAAAGACAAATGATAGTGGTGTGGAAAGAGCAAGATCTGGAGAGACAGAACAAGAAGGGATGCATCAAGATGAAGAAGCCAGCCTGGAGAACGAGGCGGAGGGAGGGCGCAGATGAGAGAACAGAGACAGATAAAGAAGGAGGCACATGCATTCCCCTCCTGCTTGTCAGAAAGATGCTGGTAGATACATATAGCCATTTCACAGGATTTAGGTGGAAACATACAAGTCTGCTATTAGAATGAATTTGCACGTCATTCTATTTAATAACCCTCAAACTTATTAAAAGCTACTTGTGTTTCTCTGATTTCAAAATATGTTAAATATATTTTGAAGCAACTTTCACTTTCTGTATATTAAAGCAGATGACTTTTTGATGGATATTATGATTGATGACATGGTTGTGTTGTCCTCTCCACACATATTTCCAAATGCAGACATGATGCACCGGTGCAGCCATTACTCAGCCTATACCAAAGGACTCTGGCGGGGGAGCTTCAAGTCAGTGTGGTACAACATTCAGCCATGGCTTGAATAATCAAAGACTAAAGATGCTGCATTCTGTTATGTTTGTAGGCATTTCAGCCCACCTAAGAGCCTTGAAAGTGTTTTTGATTCACTCAATGCGATTTAGGCGTCGGAAGCAGGCGACAGCTAAAAATGTATTGAATACATTGCCTTTATTTAATAAAGGAAATTTCCCGGCAATCTTAGAGACCACAGCGAGGCGTGACGAAAATGTCGACAAAAGCGATGGAGAATGAAGTTCTCAGCAAAGGTCTCGCCTTGAGGGACATTGTGTACTTACCACAGCAGGTGAAAGAAGGTTTCAGCCAGATAAGTGCTGGTTTTGAAGAGACGTTTTTTTTTTTTTTTTATAGCCAGTCTAAGATAAAATGTTAAATGAGCTTGACGGGTTCTCTAAAGAAAAATGCAATATCTTGAATGAATCCCTCAAGTTCCTCTTTTCTACAAGGGGAGGCTCTGTTTTTATTTGCCAGCATGTATAACTCGAACACTGAGGACTCGGGACAAGAATCAGCTCAAAAGAATCTCAGAAAAGAAAGTTAAGAATGGAACGCAGAGGCCCTTCGATAAAGCAGATCTAACAATGCTCATCGAACCGTGCAAAGACGTCTTCTTTGAGCTATTCAAACTGTGCAAAATTGCAGTTGCAGTACCAGTAAGCACAGCTTCATGTGAATGAAGTTTCTCTCCTCTGAAATTGCTCAAAACTAATCTCAGGTCTAGCATGGCAGATGGGAGATGGAGTCCTAAGTATTGAGTGTCGAGGGGCAAAGGCCTTAAATATGAATGACTTTGTTGATATCTATCTAACCAAAAAAACACAGAATATACCTTTTTTTAACCCTACATTTATCCCCAGATATTGTAAATTATAATTATTAATGTAAAGCCATAATAAAATGAACATTAACCATGAATGAGTACTCTCATGATTATTGTTGTATATGTATTGTTAGTCCTCAGAACCAAACGTAGTAAGTTGTGCTTAATATATTTGGTACCCCTAAAAAATGTGGCCCCAGCCTGCCCCCCACCCCCATTTGAAATGGTCTCACACGCAGAGTGGAGTTAAGCTGTTAAACTGTTTTCTTAAACTTTTTAACTTACTCCCACAATTTTCACGCTTCATGCATCATTTCACAAAACACAGGAAATTGTGTCGTCTCTCAAAATATTTTACTATGTAAGCAAACTGAATTTGGCATTTTTAAAAAAATAACATGAAATTCCCAATAGGTAACAGGAGTTTACGGCAAACTTCAGGAGCAATGATGACTTTCGAAGTAAAAATCTCAATGACTTTTTTTCCGTTATACAGACACACACATACACACACACACACACACACACACACACACACTCATCTTGTCATAGTTAGGCCAGTCTGGCCTTTGTTTAATTTCAGTTTTTGTTGAGCTCTAGTTTTTTCCTGCCTTCCTGGCCATCTCTGTCTCAGTTCCAGTCTGTCTCTGTCCTGTCATAGTCCCCTGCTTTCTCTTAGTCCTGTTCATGTTTGTATTTGTCCTGCTGTGTTTGGTCCTAGTTTTGTGTCTTGGTTCTGTGTCTTAGTTCTCTGTCTTAGTTTCAGTCTCTGTTATAGTTCGATATGTTTGGTACTGTTCATGTCTTTATTCTTCTAGTCTTGTCTTGTTGTAGTCTTGTCATGTTTAAGTTCTGTCACTTTTCGCCTGCCATACAGTCTCACCTCAGGTCTCTGTATTTGACCACTTGCCCCGCCTCTGCCTCACCTCTCTGACCAGACCCTCCCATCTCATCTCATCACCTGTGTTCCCAGCTGCAGCTAATCACCCATCAGGACTCTATAAAAGCCAGTTAATTTCAGTATGCCCTTGCTGGATTGTTGTTTCTCTTGTTCATAGTTGTACCTTGTAGTAGTTGTTCTTCGTAGTTGTTCTTTCTTGTTCCTGTACTTACACTGTGTGGCTTAGCCCTCAGCTGATGGTGTCCCCTTATTCCAACTAAGACTTAAACTTAAATGACGCCTCAACTCTTTCTTTATACACTTAAGCTCATATAAGTCCTTACACTACAACTCTCATTTCCTCACATTTCATTGCTTACACTATATTTTGCCTCCTTTATCCCCTCCCTACTATTTCAACTCTTCATACTCCTTCGGCTGCTCCTTCATACAAAGTTAAGCCAGCAGTGCAGTTTAGCTCCCAGCCATTTATCAAGCAACGCTGTTCAGCTCCCAGCTATACATGAAGCAATACAGTCCAGCTTCCAGCTTTTCGAGCAATGAAGTTCAGTTCAGCATCGGCTTCTCAGCAGCCGGCAATCCCACCGCACTTTCTCCAGAAATTGCATTCTCTAGTCTCTCTCTCTCTCTCTCTCTCTCCCTGTGTGTGTGAGTGTATTTAGGATATATGACTAAAACACAATGTTTCCAGTGCATTAAATAAGTCGAAAGCCAATTAATAAAATCAAGCAGAAAATGGCTGCAGCACCGCACATCTACTGCAATGTCCTTGAAACCAGTCGTAAACCACTGACTGCAGCACCAGAAATAAATTTCTGATCATGGGACCAGAAGTAAACAGCTGACTACACAACTGGAAACAAACAAGCAGCAATGGGACCAGAAATAAATGACTGACCCACGGAGCTGGAACTAAACTGGTGATCACAGGAGAGTAGATAGATGACCAATTATCAAGCAGTGAACAGGCAAAGCTCCAAGGGTTTGACATCCGTGAGCTGAGTGTGTACCCCCCCCCCCACCACCACCACCAACCCCCCCGTAACAAGCCGGTGCCCTTTCGGCTGCCTCTTAAAAAGACTCGGCCGCTGTGAATTTGCTGTCTGCGCTGGCTGTCCCTGAGGAGATGGGTCAGTTCCTCCTAAAGGTTACATTCTGTCACTTCAGGGGAGAGGGTCAGCTGTTCATGAGGATTACAATCAGCTGGTGATTACTATACAGTAGGGGTGTGTGTGTGCGGAGAGTAGCAGACCAATAAAAGGTTCGGCTCAGGAGCTCGGCAAAGTGGGAATACAACACATGTAACAGTGTAATGTGAATAATGATTTTTTTCACAGCATATAGAAACATCATCAATATATTTATGTACTGGCTGCTCTTTAGGGTAAAGGTTGACTGTAATAAGTAAGCAAATATCATGTAGAAGGTTGTGAATAAATTGATAATATAAACTTTGCTACTATCTAATATTGATCGCTGACACGTCTCATCAGACAGTGGTCAGGCCTCTCAGCACAGACAGTGCTAGTCGATCAATGTTGGACTGTGGTTGGTAAAATTTTGAAAAAAACGTCCAATCCAGAGCCTCTGGGACATTTTATCCAGCCCCAAAATAAACCAGTTGTGTTCAAATTTGGCACTTTCAAACTCATCATTGGATAATCAGCGCCATTTAAACGCTCCTGCATGTTACAGTTATGGGATTGGTAGGCACCCATAAATTTATTCAGCAATAAAATCCTCCAGTAAAATAAAAAGGTTGCCGCAACCAAATAACGTAAATTCTCACACAGAGATAATACAGCGTTAGGATAATGAGCCAATCAATTATTTGGATCTTTTCAAGTGACAGTCGGCTCCCACCTCTCAGCAAAGTCAACTCATTGCCTGCGAAAATGTCACCGGGCGTTTCTGTTTCGCTCAAGATCCCACCATCACCCAAACCTAAATACCCTCCGAGTGAAAGAGACACATAAAACATAAAGGAAGTACAACATCTCCCTCCTGGAAGAAAGTGAACCATAACCAATTATTTTATCACCTAGAGGCCTCTATAAAAAGTTGGCGGATTGTATGAGGCAGGTGATTAGTTTTAAGTGTCAGATGATTGGGCTGTGAACTCAAAGAACTATTACAAGGACTAATGGAAGGAAAGCTAATATTCTTCCGAAAAACTCCTGAACAAGCTCTCTTACTTTTTTTTTTTTTTAAAGTTAAACATAATGAAACAATTCAAATGTTGAAACAGCTTTCTCTGTCAAATACCTCGAAAGCCTTTTTACATTGCAGTCGCTGCATAATGATAGAGACGGGGAACGGAATAACTTATAAAAGAGAATTACAGCTGTACTTTTATTTAGGCTCTTACACTCGATCAACATTAAACCCAACATTCCGAGGTACCAAAGGTTAGTCTGATGCTCTGAGTTACTCACCAAGACACATTCAGCTAATGAGACTTAATATTTAATTATAAATCACAGCCTGTAAAATATAATAAGCCAAGACTATCTTCCAACAACAGACTGTAATGCCTGAGGGCATTACAGCGTTCTACGCATAGCTCTTGTTTAACATTTCATTCGCTGTGAGATTTCTCCTGCTCTTACAGATGACTTCGCATGTGTCATGTTGCTTCATTTGCCGGCAAAGTCGTGAATCTTAATGAATAACACTGTGACCTTTTTTTCCCCCTTCCTCCATTTTTTTTCGAGCTGTGAGTGATCATGCATTTGGATCTTTAGCATTTTTTATATAGATTTTTTTTTTTTTATACACAGACCTATTTTTAGTCTTTATCGGTATCTTGTTTACGCCTTGTTTATATCTCTTCTACTTCAGGACAGACATGCATATTTCATGGTCCCTGTCTGCCTCTGTCTTCATTTACCCCCTTGCTTTTGTGTGAGGAGCCTATTCTGGCCCTTTTTGCGGTTCTTTACAGCAGCTCGTGTTACTCAGAGTATTAAGTGGCCTGCATACCTCTTCCAATCCATCCTCCAATTATTTAAGTTTACCTTCCACCCTGATCTCTACCTGGTTTGAACTGGGCAACATCACTCTCAAAAAATGCTTTCTCCTGTAATTGCACTTGACAAACAACCCGCTGGCCCGAGTAACTGTTTATTGACTTGTCTCTCTGCTGCTGCCCCTCATGGTGCGGTGCCACTGTAGTTGTTTTGAGAGGCAGAAGGTGCTGGCGTGCACCCATCCCCACCCAGGTGCCACAGTGTGTAAATGCGATGATCGATTTCGAATTTCTCGGGAGCTGCGGGGAACGCCGGTGGTTACACAAACTGTCCCATAACTATAGAAGCTGAACTTCTCTCCCTGCAGGGCTTCAACCGGGCAAGACGCTGTTTGCTCACGTGTTTTATGTCCCTCTGGCAGCAGCAGCAGCTAGAAAAGGCTTAATAAAAAAAGATGAAGGAAAAAGGCCTGTTTGTGTTTGCGAGCATGTACAGTGTGTTCTCTTGTGTGCCTGCCTACTCCAGATTAGTCCAGTTGCATCAGGCGTTTTGTTGGTATGCCTATTATTGTTTCTGGATAGTTATCACTCATTTGTGCTGAAGACAAAAAAAATCGTAACAGAGTTGGCTGGAGTTCTAACGGTATATCTAACTGAAATTCAAGTGGGCACTTGAGAAAAAAAACGGACTGCCCACCATGACCTCTGATGTCGAGAGCCTTTATTAGTTATTGCAGATAGTGGTAGATATTATAAATGCACAGCTTAGCCTGCTAATGGAAATGAGCACGGCAGAGAGGGGAAACTGCTAATGTAGCTTAGACATCTGGAGACGTCCATGTATCTGCTGAATACATCTTAGGCAAATGCAAACTGTTAATTCCATTTGGACCTGTAGTGGCGGCTTATTAGATTACTGCTTAAATGTCATGTTTATCGGGTTTTAAGATGTAAATGGAAAGCATTAAATGTATCCTTTAAGGCTGGAAAGAGTTAGTGAGTGAGCTCTCCCATGCTAGCAGAGAGCTTGTGTGGAGTGTGGAGAAGAATCTGTGGCTGATTTAATCTAAAATCGGATCGCTACTGGCTCAAATGCCTCTGAGTGTGTGGGTGGTTTACATTAAACTAAGTGAATATTTGGTGCCGCAGTCGGCCCAGAAAGTATTTGGACAACGAAATACCGTTTGATAGTTTGGCTCCATTCTCTTGCTGCTTCAAATGTTCAATGAGATAATGCTAATGAGGTTAGTTGGTTTTAATTTTAGAGGATCTTCAAATTCAAATTAATATTCAATAAAGCACTTGTTCTTCTCCCTTTATTTTACTGTTAGAGCCATTATGTGCGCGTGGCGCCTGGAGACACGAGTGCCTCTCCATGAACAAGGGGCTTGTTGTGAACAGAGGCCAGCAGCACTGAAGCACCGCTCACCTGTTCAGCCCCGACAGCCAACTCCTCTCCGCGCTGCCCTGCCAAGCTACACCACAACCAGCTGGTAGCAATCTTCAATTACAACACCTGAGCCGCATTAACTCGTCAGCCCCGACTCTGAAAGCCAGCAGGTGCGTGAGGGAGAGGTGCAGGGGGGTCGCCGGCGCCTGTGGACAAGGCTTGGCTCATGTCAAAGGAAATAAAGTTGCTTTATTAATTTACTGTTGTGTAGATTCCTGTTCCCTTTATGTGGGAAAATTGGGGCTCGGTGGTGAGTAATGGCGCTACCCACTGTCGGATGAATGAATGATACAAAAACAATGGAGCCTTCATTGTGGCTTTTAAGAATGATGGATGTGCAGAATACACCGGTTAAAACGACTGATGTTTTAATTTTCCATTAAAGTCATAAACCATTCATGTAATAGGAATTTGCAGCTTATGGTATAATAATAACTCTAACATAACACAGTTCCCATTAATGTAATAGATTTTACCTGCCATTGATGTGACAACTTCCATCCTGTCAGCCTAACAAATATCACACTGTTGGATTTTATTGGCCAAAAACGTATTCCAGTATTCTCATGACAGCATTTAATTAAAAAGGATGAGATTTTTTTTTAATGTGATGATTTAAAAACAATAACTAATTGCACAGCTTTCATACGTTTGCACATTTGGTTTGAAAGTGATGAGTATTCAGAAAGCATTAACGTGGTGGGAAGTTATGGTGTCTGTTTCTTTGACAGACTTCAGTGTTGATACGATTATATTGTAAGGAGAGCATCCTCAAGATAAGCAGCCTGCACATGTTTTTACACACCACCTTCAAGTAGCGCAGAGCAAAAGTCAAGAATCAATTCCCAACGGCGTCCTTTGAAAAGCAACCCATGTGGGAAGAAAATAAGATTTGCACAAGAGGAGATTTTTGACCTGTTATTCCGCCAATTACTTAACACATAATTAAAATAAATAGGGAGATGTAGCCACAGCGCACTCGAGAGATGTGTTTTTATATCGATATCCTTGATTAACGTAAACCTCCCGTCCTCCAACCCCACAGCCGTCATGTCTTTTCTCCGGGAGACAAATCATTACAACAAACTCAAATTCAATCTCACTCAGCGCTGTCGCATCATAACAAGTCCTTGATCTTGGTGGCAGTGCGCCGCATTGTTTGAATTAATTTTGAAACACTCTCAGCCACTGCCTCTATTTAAACAAAGATTTATTGAAGTGAAGATATTAACTCTGAAATTCTCCCTCTATGAATATTTTCTTGGGGGAAATGAGAGCGACAGTTAAATTTGATTATTCCATTGAGTGTTAAAGGGTTTGGCCTTTTTGGGGAGGAATGTTTGTCAGGTGGTGAATCTATCTTCTGGGTTATGATCGATTCATTTAGTTTCTCCATAAGTACAGATGGCGAAAGCCTCCAATGATAAAAACATCCAAAAGAATGGCTGAATAAATTGTCTTTTAAGATAGATGTTGTGATATTGTGGGATTTTATGGTCCGTAGCGATATTTAAGACAAATTGTTCTAAAATCAGCGATCACGTTGACCGGAGCCTGTTTGAGGGCTTGTCGCTCGATTACAAAAGGTCTGTCAATGCAAATGGATGGCGTGTAGGTAATTCAGTAATGACCGAGTGTGTCCTCAGGTGGGACGTAATAGAGTGTTAAATGAGTGATGCGAGGCTTCATAGATTCGACTGAGTAGGGAGAGGTTGTGCCGGCTGCCTTCAGTGGCGGCTGATACACACACACACTGTATGTTTTTTTTTTCCCTCTAAGTTTTTAGTATGTGTAAGAGCAAGTGACGGGCAAGATTAAATTAATAATGATGTTGTACATGAAACATACCAAGTGCTTCTCAAGAGTGCTTATTCACTTAAAGCAAACGTCCTGTAATGATGATTCACTGCAATTTACTTCATCAATTTTAACACAGTAATAACATCTTCAGTTAATCAAAGTAAAAATGCTGGATAGTGATAGAAATCGCTGAGTGCGATCGGAGTTAAAGACTTGAAATCATCATTCCCACCACCTATATCATTTATATAGAAATGGCCTTGAATGGATGATCAAGAAAAAACTGCCCTGTGTGTCTCTCTCCCTGTGTTTGAAATAGTGCACTCACAAGGATGCAGAGCAGGATTGATCACTCAGGCATTTTTTTTTTCCCTCCTCCTGTGAGATAACCGTGACAATGTCTTTACATTGCTTTGCTTATTTGAGAGCAGAGCAGGCTTGAAAAAAAAAGCAATCACGGTAACAAGGCAGCGTCTGATCCGTGTTACATTTGTATTTGCCGTGCTAAAAGACAAGGATTTTGAAGTCATTCATCGATACAGCAAGCATAGTGCAGGCTTTTAGAAGCATAGCTCCCAGGTGCATGGTTTATTATATAGAGAGCAGATGTAGCTTGAAGAAACATTGCTATTTGAAAGTATTTAATTGGAGACTGCATTTCAAGACAGCCAGCCCTGCCGCTGGTTTTATTCTAATTGCCAGCAGCAACGCACTTAATGAAGCGAGTGGTGAAGAGTGTGGATAAAAGAGTGAGAGTGACCAGGTTTCCAAGGCAACAGCAGCGGTAGCCGAGTAGTGTTTTCATCTTGAGGAAAAGGCTACAGGAGAGCAGTGTTTCCCTGCAGTGCTTCCTGCAGCTCTATAATGAATATCTATACGGTAATAGATACATTCGTGAAAATGTTGCAGTGCTGAAAAATGTACGCAAACCTGTGGAGTTCTCTACAATCCACCAGAGGAACAATTTTCCTCCAAACGTCAGCGTTAGACTTGTGTGGGCCGTTGCTGAAGTACAATAGTGCTACCAGCTTGAAAGTGACTCTGCAGGAAGAGAGCCTTGAAAGTCTGAAGACTGGAACAAGGAAATAGGACGGTCATTTTTTTGGCCCTTCTTATCTTGTGCGATGGCTTTGGAATACAGACGGTGTCCATTTGCACAACCACAAATGCCCACAATGGATCATCATTACTCCTGCAGTTCAGTTCTGTCAGCTGACCCGAGCTCGATGACCCCAACACAGTATCAGGTTTGGGTCCCCCCCCCCAAGCCTGGGTTCGCATTCAGGTTTGGTTATTTTCAAATATCATTTATAAAGAAATCGTTCTCTCTTTTCTTTTCGCCATTGGTCTGCACCCATGTGTGTCATATATTCCAAGTAGGACACGCTATGCCCAGCAGTGAAAAGGGAGAAGAGAGGCAGAGCGTAGCCGATGTGTTGCATTAGCCTAACGGTCAGTAATGGATGAAATAAAGCAAAAAAAAAAAACTTGCTAAAGGGACCGTCTCAAAATTCCCCAATGATTCAGGGAAGGCCTCTTCACCGTAGGAGCACGATGACCTTGTGTGATCCACGATTATGATTGTGCACAGAGCTGTCAAATTCAGCGGGGAACTCGGATTTTAAACAAGCCAAGATCTGGCCATCATTGGTAGAAGGCTATATTTAGCTCCAAACCCACCTCGTAATTGGTCGTCTGCCAGTGCCATCCAAAATCAACCTGTGAGAATCCTGCCACAGCTATATAGTATGTTTGAGGTAGAGTTTAACAATGTTTATTTAATCACCTAGATTTCTATTTAGTTTTGATAAAGCTGTATATCACTTTTAGAATTTTGTTTGTTTCAGTCTAGTTTTACTCAACAATAATTACTACCTTTGTTGCCACTTCTCTTTAATGACTTAAATCCATAAATCTGTTTCTTCCCAGAACCTGTAATGTCACATACTGACAAAGAAAGAAAGTTACTGAATGTGAGATGTTTCTTATTAACAGCAGGTTCAACAGGTCAGTGGCAATCAGCTTCTGAACAAAAGATGTTTTTGGTGCTGGAGGATACTGTTTTATTAATCAGGAGCTAGAGGCTACAGCGTGTGATTCTTTTAAGGCTGATTAAGACGTTGCATTAAAACAGTATTAACTCATTTGTCCATTCATCTGTGCTTTTATTCGTTGACGGCGGATGTAACACATTTTATCATAATCCTTGTTTTCAGTGCTTATTTTTAATTCGATTTGAGTCTTTAACACTGCAGTCAACAATGGGTATTTTAAAGTATTTTAAGATGAAGCAAAGAGCTTGTTCATGTCATGTCATGACTAGAACATTTGATGAAGTTCAGGCAATGATGCATTTGTGGACCACCAGCCTGACATCCACACCCTCACTTTTCACTGTGCGACAGGCAGCTTCCTCCTGCTTTTGCCACTGAACATAAACACTGGCTGCTGTAAGAGCTGAACAAACCATAAGTACTTTTCTTTATCTGCAGAGGAGCTAACGAGTAAGGCAGATGGTTCATCATTATGAGACATTATATTTTCATGTGCTGTCATGTGTCACAGCTGGCTGCAATTTGTGTTATTTTTGCTGCACTGTACATGCAACATACTGTAAAAGATGTTTAAATTGCCTTATATAAGCTGTATATTTTAGTTATCCCCAGTTTAGAAACATTTCTTTCTTTATGCTGATACTGTCGGGTCAGTCTCCAGTCTCATATTTAGCAGTAGGGAGGCACTTTTGCTAAAATGATATTCACACTTTTTAACTTTAAAACAAGCTCACGTTACCACAGTTGCTGCCAGCCTAATACACTGTAAAAGGAATATGATCTGTGATACTGAATTTTAAGTCAGACTGCTTATGAGATATGTACGGAATTATTGACTCAATTTAACATCTTCAATTTATCATCCTCCCGGCCTCATCCTCATCGCGTTGTCAATTACCACATGGGCTTGAGTCTCCCTCGCCCAATTCTAGGTGACTCTCCTGAATAGCAAAACACTTCCATGACTCAAAAAGCAGATAATAACCATAATACTGAGACAGCACATCCCTCAAGTAAGAGGGTCTCCAGCGGAACATAGACACATTAATAATTGATAGATAGAAAGCCAGCACTACACGGCAATTTTGAGAAGCCCAGTGCCTGCCACAGGAGAAATTTCCAGCAGCAAATAGGTCTTGAAGGTGCCAGTTATGTCATCTTTCACTACAACAGTGAAGTGAAATGCCGAGCAAGTCTAATAGACTAATAAATTAGGAAATGGAGCCCCTTACCCTGAGTCAAAATTCAGTGGAGATTAGAAATGCTGTAATGTCTAAGTAACAATTTAACCACTGCGACTGAGATCACAAAATATCTGTGGTTAAAAAAAAAAGCTACCTTCAGCCAAAATCCTCTAAGACATGGGGGCTGTAACAATAAACTGTTTGGGCAAGTAGTCCTGCACTTACCAGCACAGTGTAGTACTTCTGGCTTTACCCCTTGTTATTTCAACTTTGGGCTTGTAGAGGATATAGAACAGCAGCCCCAATCTACCTGTCACTGTGCTGTAGTTCTTAGCGTGTAAAGCTTGAACATTTTTTTTTTTTTTTTTTTTGCTGTTTCTATCATCTACCTGAAGTTAGATGGTGCTGCACCGCCAGCTGCCCCGCGTCCAAGCTTTAAGGTTACACGCTATTGATGATATTGGCTTTCTCTCACTCCTCAGGAAGGAGCGTGGGCTAAAATTAGCAGCAAGTTAAGCGTGGCATCGGAGCTGATAAACTCAGTAAAGCTAATCATGCAAGTTGCTTTTGCGAGGAGGAGTATTGGAAGAGGTCGTCGGAGCGGAACGACTGTCTTCTTCGAGCTCTCGAGACCTGCAACCCTGCTGCTTGTGATAGAGAGAATTGATTAGATGAGCCGAGCTTATTATTATTATCATTATTATTAGTGCAACATGGCAAAACATAGTCGAACAAGACAGGACATAACAGAGTGGCACAAACACAAGGCACAAACAGAGACTAGATGTGTATTGTATAGCTAAAGACTGGGGGTAACAAAAGATGATGTGCGAAGGAAGGCAGGCTATCATGTGTGGTTGCAAATATGTGGTGAGAGTTATTCATATGAAGAGAATGTTGATTGTCACAAACTGAGGCTGGTTGGCAAAACAAATACACAGATGAACAAAAGATGAAAAAGGAGATGGAAAAATCACCAGATCACCAGAAGAAGTACTGATGAAAATGTTGATAAAAATTACTGATGAGTGAGGATGCTTGGATGCCATGAATAGTTTATAGCTATCAAATAATGACAGACAAAGTGCAATAAAGAGAAAAAAAAAAAAGTCAGTGAATCAGTGTTTGACGTGTCTTTGCCTGAGAACAACACCGACTCTCCGAGGTACACTTTGAGGCGCTCAGCGGGTAGGCTGTTCCAAGAATCTCAGAGAAGTTGCCAGTGTTCTTCTGTGGATTTGGGCTCTTCCGCTCGCTTCTGTCTCTTCAGGTAAATCCCAGAATGACTTGATGATATTGAGATCAGGGCTCTGTGGGGGCCATACCATCTGTTGCAGGACACCTTGTTCTTCTTTTTCCGCCGAAGATAGTTCTCTGCGTCTCTGGCTGTATGTTCGGGGTTTGTTGCCGCAGACTGGATTTGGCATGGATCAGACGCCTCCCCGGTGGTGTGGCATGATGGATAAGAATCTGCTTGTACTTCTCAGCATTGAGGAGACCACTAATTCTGACCAAATCCCCAACTCCATTTGCAGACACGCGGCCTCAGACCTGGAAGAAACCTTCGCCGTGCTGAGCCGAGTTCTGAGCCGATGCCCGTCTTCGGATTGCGAAGGGAAGTCAGCTTGATGTGCTCTCCTTCTGCTGCACTCTTTGACTGACCGCTGCGTTTTCTGGCCTGCAACCTTGTCTGCTTCTTGGTGCTTCGGCAGAAGTGCTTGGACAGCACATCTGGAAACACCTGCCTCAAACTTGACCGCCTGTGAGAGACCTCGCAGCTGCAGGACGACCACCTTGTGTCTTGTCGTTCTATGCTCTGAATTTTTATTAATCATCAAACTGTCTTCAGCAAACTAAGCTTTCTTGTATGGCTGTTCCTCATCCACTTTTATTCCTCCTACACAGCTGTCTCTGCTTCAGTTAATGATTTTTGTTCAACCTACATATTATGTTGATCATTAGCACCTGTTTGGTTTAATTATTTAATCATGCAATGGGCTGCATGCATACAGAATCCTTACTTTTTTATTCTTTTCTTTTCATCTGGAAAGTGGTCACTTAGTTTGTTTGTGTTTTCCTTTAACAACATAAATTATATCATATATATCATATATCTCAACAGAATATTTCAAAATACAAATTGTGATATTTCCTACTGACATGTTAATGCAGAAGATATAAAATAATCGTCTAAGACAAAGACAAGTAGTGTGCAGAGTTGTTATGGAGGCAAAAGGTGACTATATGACATATGTTGCTTTGCTTGCACTTTTTTGTTTACCACATAATTCCATGTGGGAGAGGGTTCATAGTCTAAAGAAGCAGTAAATAATACAAATAAAGTCTGCTGTGTTGTATGTAAGCATATCAACTATAATGACAATAATAATTATTATTTTTCCATTATTATTTTATTGACTGTTGCCACCATCATCACGCCCAATGTCTTGGCACCATGGGCTTTGATTTGGTTTGATTCCCCTTTCAAATCACTCGCCTGAAGAGACCAGGGCTGTAATGCATGCATGTTTTATAATGTGTTTGGTTTTTATGACTTTCAGTTCAATATATTCTTTGTCTTTTAGATATGTTCTGATTTTATTTTAACACACTTTGTAACTGTGTTTTGAAAGGTGATAGAAAGTAAGTTTATCATTATCATTATTATGATTATTATCATTATAAGGGTATGAGTTCATTTAGCATGTTTCTCTGGCAGGAAAGTGCTGGCAGAGCGCTGGGGTGAAGCACTATATGGACACAAACCCTAAGGCTACTGTTTGAAAATCAAAGAATACATTTATTAATCAGAGCACTCACATAACAACATAGTGCTAGCAGAGTGCTCGATATTTTTTTTCAAAATCAGCAAGTGCAGGCGTGTAGAGACAGCCGTTTCCCTCTCTCCCTCTATCTCTCTCTTTCCAGTGAGAAAAAAAAAACATCCAATGAACTTGGTCAAAAGCATTTTCTGCATCTAATGAAGCTTGAATTGTTTTCTTGTTGGACGTGTTACCTGATGAATTATGTTGAATATTCTTCATGTGCCAGTATGATTAATTTCTGTGGCAATTCTAAAAAAGAAAAAATAGGGGCCATATGGTTTGCTAAGAAATGCCTGAAAAACTCCAAACCTGCTGCTTTACTAGAAAGTATGTGCTTAAGTGTTTTGTGGAATTTTCCCAGTGTTAAAAGTTTGTCTAATGTTTGAATGGGGACTTTTGTCTGTATTTGAAGGCCTGCGCTATAAAGAAAATTCCTAAAATAATCCAGGTCTGGTTCACTATCTGATGTAATTTATAGAAAAATGTTTGAATGGCATTGTTCATCTGTTCTGGTAACGTGAGGGTCCTCCCTGCTGAGTTTTTTTGAAGGCTGTGACAGTGTTCTATCTGATTGTCTCATAGGTAGTGTAGTAAAGTTTTTAAATTTGTTTTACCATTCAATAAATTCAAATTTATATTCTCTCATATTAAGATGATGAGATAATGAACTGGTGAACTATTCAGAGAATCATTTGTGTCCATAAAGGATGCCCACTCTCTCCTTAAGATCCCGTCAAAGTGTGGAACTCTGAGGAGTGAAACATTTACGCGCCATCTGGAAGGCTGTTTGTAAAACTGCTTACTGTGGTCACTTGTTATAATTGAATGGATTGATGTATCAGTGACGTCCTGTATAATTGAGTTACTAGTGAGGAAAAGTCAATGCAGAAGAATGAGTGATTAGCAGTGCAGTGAGGTAGCAGTCATATGAATATTCATTTACTGTTGGATTATTTATATGCCAACTGTCACCAAGTCCTAACTCCTTCATATACAGTGTTATTGTCTTTGTGGATGCTATTTCCTGCTGTTTCTTGTTAATGAGGCCATTGTTTGGTTTAAACTGTTTTAAAAATCTCCCCCAATGATGATTTTATAATCTGTGAATTGAAGATTGAAGAGTCAACCCTGAGGTAATGGAGCAAACAAACTGCAGTCTGGTTACGATTGTAAATGTGTTTTATTCTATTCAGTTGTAGAAGTAAATAAAAAAAATGTCTGACATATTCTTTGTTTTTCCAGCAAACTGCAAGGCAAAATTCACCAGTGCTCAGCTTAAGGCCACCTTCCTTGTCCCCTAGTCTGCTGCAACAACATCCTCTACAACCCTACCTTGTTCTCCACCTGTGTTTCCTATCTGTTCTCTTGTGTTGTGTCTGGGGTTGCTGCCTTCAGAGTGGAAAAATAAGGGACTCATCGACAGTGGCCTCATGCCTGGGGTACACAAATCAAGTGTCCTCACTGGGAGTCGTCCCCCATGAGATATTGAGTGTCAGACACTTTCCTGCATTCTGGTGAGTTTTTATGCTCCAATTTGTCCTCTCTCACCAAAAAATAAAGAGTCAATAAGAATATTTGTGGGGATTTTAAAATGAATCTCAGTTTCATATTCGGTTCAAAAACTCTCATAAAGAATGGAGTAGCCTAACCTTTGGCAAACTATATCCACCAAGGTCCAATTGGTTCGAATATTTTACAGCATATTCTCTTATGTAGGCATCATGAAATATATTTCACTTTAACCTTCAGTCCAACTTCTTTCATGGAGTAGCTTTGCCTTTGGAAGACTCATCATATCCACCTCTGGGGAAGTCTGGGGTATTATAATTTGAGCCAAGCCCTAAACACACCCCATTGGGGTATGGTAGGTAGTGGATCAAACCACTGTGAGGCATTTGGGAGGGGGCAATTTTTCAAAACTTAGAAACTAATTGTTTTACATCTATAATTTGTGCAGATGCTTTCAAAGCATATTATTTTTATCATTTAAAATTAAACAGTTATGTTTACATTGATTTAATTATTATATTGATTTAATTATTTTATTAGGCTGTAATTATACTAAAACTGTATAAACTATGCTAAAAAAAATGTCTCCATGATCGTCCACCACTGAAAAACGTCTGCTTCTATGAACACATGTTAGTGCTTAGAGATGCTTCCATGTGCAGTGGTCCTCAAAGCACTCACTGGGGACTAGGTCTTTTAAACCTATCAATTGAATCCCTCTCAAGCCGCTGTCTATTAAGACATGGCTACTGCTTGCCTTAACATCAGTTAAGAGGGTGAGAGACCTTTGCTCTCCTGCTCCATCCAAGTCACAAACTCATCAGACTGTACTGCAGCTGTGCCACGCCGAGGCAGAACCCATCCTTCATACCTAAAAGCACTGGGAGTTCCAGGGTGGTCCATGCATTGCAATTATGCCCCGTGCTTGTCATAGCATGTTATGTGCAATGAACTGGTGAACCACAGCACACAGCAGCTCTTGGGCTCTCGTGTTGTCAGAGGGGCTGGTAAAGGGGCCGGGCTATGACGTTTTGACAAGCCTGTGTGGAGGAGACTGTGGTTGGCACCCTGCAACTACTGTATATGCCGGGTGTGCCGAGGTCTCTCCGCCAGTCTGTTCTGAACTCTGGTTCGAGTGACCTATGAGTGGGGAGCTGTTCTCCATTAGTCTGCCCATTGCCCCCCTTTTTCAACATGCATTGTTCCCAGCAATGCACATCCCTCTGCCTCAGCCTGTGCTAAGCACTACTAGTAAGCACAGGAGCAACAGGTCAGTACAATATTCATATCTGAGAACATACATAGCATTCTCAAGAGATCCAGGCATGTGAAGGCCTGTTTATATATGTGCGTCTCTTTTCTCACTATATTTTGTAATTATTATGTTGTTTGGTTTACTGGGCCATATCCTCACATGAATACACGACTGGATCTAATGTTGAACTGAATGTAATATTGTATTCATAATATATTTATTTGATGGAGAAAAATACTGGTTCTTAACACCTGCAAGATCCAATTAAGTGTGATGAGCCATTTTGACGTAACCATTATATACCCACTGTCACTTTTTGCCGGTGTTCGCTGAGATAATGTGTGAAAAAGCAACCATACAATTATTGACAACACAGAAATCGGCGTATAACAAAGCCATACATTGACTGAAGCCATAATGCTCACTGGCAGCTATGACTGATGATGACGTGCCTAATGAGTGCAGATTAATGGGCTTTTACAAGGGAGATTGTTGCCAGAAGAGCTGATACTTAGGCTACAGTTCTGTGGGCCGGTAGAGTTCTGCAGTCTTAGGGTGCCTATAGCCTATATAAGTTTGATCTGTGAAATAAATATAACATAGGCGCAGTCGGCAGGTCCAGTGTTAGAGGGCGATGAATGGCAATTTCAAAGGCCTGAGTGCTGAATATCCTGTACTGTGGTATAACCCAGGTCACAAAATGACCAGAGTAATTGTTTTTATTATTATTAAATCAATTATTGGTAATATTTGGCTTGTTGTTTAAATTGTGTATTATAATCTTGCACAAAAGCGTTTTAAATTGTAATGTATTATTATTTGTGAAACTCTTAATAATCAAATTCCATTACTATATAGCGTAAAATACCAAATCCTGTTTTATCTCGTTAAATCTCGCCACAGCCAATCGCAGCACACCCAAAGTCTTTTTAAACCGGAAATAGCACACAGACACATGGAGAGAGACACGGAGAGGACGCACACAAACAGTTGCAGAAAACTTTGCTAAAACAAACATAACGAAGTCAATACGGCTTCTGATGAATCAACCTCGTGGTTAAAACACTTGAAAACCTAATTAGACCGATTGCCTTGACGAAGGACGACAGTAAAGATTAGTAACGAGCGTGAATTGGCCAGGTTTTTTTTCTCCCAGAGTTTTGAATGGCAAGCTAACACAGGACAATCATCACTTCCCTCACTAGTAATCATCAATCATCAATCATCGGCATCGTCCCCCCCCCCCCCCCCCCCCCTTCCCCTTTATATTTTTTTGATTTCTTTTTAGAAATACCCCAAAAGACTTTAAAAAACTGAGTTAATTTAGCCTTATATTAATATTAATCATCTTTTGGACAGAACATGCTGATGTTGGTATTTATTAGGGATGAGGGTGATGACATCACTATCTGTATCTGGTCAACCATCTACATTATCTGTATCTGTATTTGGAGTGGGCGGTGCACAAACCGAAAGTGGGCATGGAAATGGGTGGGGCTTAAAACGGTACATTTTTTAAAGTGAAATTGATATGGATTGATCAGCAGTTGCTAATCTACTGTATTCAAAGCCTATATACAGTATATCTTAATTGGAATATTTATAATATTATTTTTATGAACTGCAGAGAGAAAGTGTCAGATACTGCATGCAGCCACATACAATAAAAATTGTACGTTACGGGAGACGTGCAGAGACGTGTCTGTGTAGGGAGGGACGGGTGCTGTGTGTGATTGGCCAATCACAGAGCGAGAAGGCAGTCAGTTACCCAATGAGGATCTTCCTTCAGCACGAGCGTGGATATTGACGAGTTTTACTTGTATCATACTCATATTTGTCAAAAATGCTTTATTTGTACCGGATACTCCTCTGAAACGAGTATCCGGCTCAACCCTAGTATTAATATAACAATGAGTCATTCTAACGAACCTTACTCGGCATTTTCCGATTCCTAATCTGACCCCAATGATGACAACGTTGCTGGTGTCTGGCAATTGCATTTGACGTTGCATAACTGCATGTTTCCATTCTGTGATCTGCAGCCATGGCTGACAAAAGTGTGGGTTCGCTTTACACGGATGACACCAGGAAACTCCTGACCTGGGGGTGAGGTTACAAGTCAATTTACCTTCATTGACACAAACAGGGTGGACAAAACATTCAGAAAATCTGTCACCATAACGAATACAATGCAGTCGATAGTTGGGAATTATTGCACAGCTGTTGTATTATGCTGCATAAGTGTACTTCACAAACTGGCAACAGAGTGGCAGCAAGAGAAAACACAGACACTTTGTTCAACTGAACAAAGACAAACTGTTCAGACTGTCATTAATTCACTTTAACCACTCACCCTCAATGGCATTGTTGACTTCTTGGATGAACAGCTGCAGCTTCATGACCAGTGTGGCTCCATGTGTGTCGGCCTTCCCCGGCGTGTCCTTCTGCCCCACCTTGAAGTTATCGTTCACCCAGTCTTTCACATCAAATCGTCCAGAAATCTGGAGAATTCCATGTGGCCTCTTCACTCCTTCGCTTGTGCAAGAAGCTGTGTTCAGTTAAACTCTTCTGCTGCAGAACAGTCTGTGTCATTCAGATCCAGGGTTATTTTTAACTGTCTGAGGCTCTAAAAGAGAAAACTAAAGTGAACACTCTCCATGCCGTGCAGCCTGTGCAGCAGTTCCTCACCCATACCGGGATCCAGTCCTGGGTGAGCGGAGTGCAGCAGCAGGTCGGGACACTGCACGCCACTGTGGTCCTGCTGTGGGTCCAGCCTGGACAGATGAGGCCCGAGGCTGCACCAGCAGAGCGGAGCTCCCCATCCACTCAGCATCCTGCCACTGCTGCACCCCTCCAGTCCAAATCCATCAGTCCTGTAGAGATGCCACAACAAGTGAACTGTTGTGTTGGTTAACACAAGAAGCTAGCTACTGCTTGATAAGAAATGGAAATTTGAAAAAACAACTTTATTAAATAGGCCTAAATAAATTGTCATCTTTTAAAGTGATGTGTTGAAAAGTAGTATGTAATTCGCTTGTTAAAATAATATAATAATTTCTATTCTAATATGCTACTGTATGAAAATGTCGCTTTACTGCTAGTTTGTCACACTTACGAACAATATAGAGGTAGATTACTGAAGATGAAATTTGAAAATTATCATTGGATGGACAATCAGGATTGACCATATTGTATTTGGTTGTTGATTGGTTGGGGATGACATCCTCCGTTGGAACGTCTTTATAAGTGTTTTAGTGGCATCACAGTAGTTGAAGCATTTTAATCAGAGTTGCAAACATTTACTTTTTCTGAAGAAAGAAAGGAATATTTTACGATAGATTAGAGAGATTTGGTTATGGTTTATTTCAACCAGTTTTATCTCCCTCACTTGCCACATACAGTAGGAGAACGCTCCTCTGCCTGGACCGGCCTCCTCTGATGACTACATTATTTAAGAGTGACTCGTCTTGGGAAGTGTTTGTGAAAGAGGCCTAAAATTGCTTAATCACTCATGTTACATTACTGTAGTTCACACATTATTAAATAATATGGTATCGGTGCAACAATGATTAAGTCAATTAAGTTCATAGCTTATGTGCTAATGATCAAACACAGTAGGAACACATGGAGCGTGAACATCCAGACATGGAAAGAGGTCCCCTTTCACTGAATGCTTTCAACCGTGGCTCATTCTTCATTAAGAAAATCTATTCTCTCTTACTTTAAGTGAAGGCACAAAAAGACATCTCAAAATTAACATCACAAGACAGCGGACTTGTTAGGCTTGCACTAAATGAGGAGCAATGGGCAGCTCATCAAAGCTTTAAAGACATGCTCTGTATGAAGCTCAGTGTATGACGGTGACTGTGTACTTCTCAACATTGTTTTTCTGGTTGAAGTGGTGAACACAGGTCCTGGGACTCTCCTACTTCAAGCCCTGGAATGCTTCCCTCTCAACATTCTGGGGCTTCCTGACTTCGAAATGAGGCGCTGGTCCCCACATGACAAGAATACTAGTTCTTCTTAATGAGCCTGGGTCCTAGAGTGAGACACATTTTACACAATGTAGCTCCAAGGCTGCAAAAGCTCTTATAAAAATGCAACAACCGAACCCTTGTTTAACACTCAAAAGCGATGAATAATAATAGAAAACAAAGCAAACACTGACAGCGTTCATTTTTTCCCTGAAGTGATTTTATTACAAAGTTCATGAGGACTTACAGTATTACAAGAGAATTTGTCAACATGCGAAAACAGAACGAAGCAGAACACAGGAGTTTAACAAACTGGTAAGATAAGACAATCCACTGTTCACAATAAACATAAAAACTGATTAAGTCCTCAGGAGGTGGGAGCCGGTGAATGACTACAGTGCAGGCATAGAACGGCCACATTCACACTGACTCAGCAAAGGTCAATCCAACCAAGGCAAGATGTGCACATCTCAAGAAAACATGTTACAATTTTTATATGCCATCGGCTTTTCTCAGAACTTTTAGAAAGCTTCACTTGTATGTACATAAAACTGTACAAAAACATGGCATCACAAGCATTTTATCCTATATAAATATACCAACAATTAGGATAACAACTAGATTCTCTCTTGCAAAGACATATTTTCAAGGCAATTGTCTTTGTTCTAGATGAACTGTGAAAAAAGATGAACTGCTCGGTTAATTTCAGTTCATTTGGGGAGAGGGCCTTTTGAATATGAACCAGCACTGACATTTCAGAAAGTAAAAGAAAAGAAAAAAGAGTAAACAGTTTCTACCAATTATCTTTGGAATTCATGCTAAAATCATCGCCCGCTTGACAGCAGACTCAGGGTTGTGGAGATCTATGTACACTACACCACCAACGGATTTCTTTATTTTTTCACACAACCAGTTTGCTAAGAGTCCTTGATCGGTAAGAAAAAAGGAAAAAAAAAAAGAAAAAAGAATCCCTTGCCAATTTCAGTACAGTAATTTGTCCATCTGTCCACAGAAATGATCACCATACGATACACACTACAGAGAGGCAAAAGATACTCAAGTGAATTCAACATTAAATCAATGTTAAGTACAAATTAAACATTATTCAACATACTTTTTGAGTGCATTTAAGTGCTTCATCATGTCCTCTTATTTTGATCAAGGAGAAGAACCGTTGTGTGTTTGAGAGAGAAGTAAACAGTTCATTCAACATGAGTTCAAAAAAGAAAGGTCAAACCCGGTGATATATTGTTCCAGGGGTGAGTAGCAGGAGGTCATTATCGGCTGGAGTCCCACTCATTAAAGAGACGGGGAAAATAGGCCCAGGCTTGTTTTCATTTAGCAGAGGACTTAAATCAAACCCCTGTCATCCCGCTCAGAGTAACCCCGTTTATTTCACGTATTGGCGATCAAAGAGACAAATCTGAAGACGCATCCCAGATTCGCTGAGCGCACGCAGGCTGGAACCGGGTTCAGGTTTAACCCCGGACATGAATCTGGATGCGAAGCGGTTGTGAACCGGAATCGAGTCAAAGCATTTCAAATAGATAAAGTTGTGATTGAGGCTATGTGACGCTGGTTATTTTATCACTCTTTGCTATCTTTCTCACTTGTCATTATTTCCAGGTCAGCGATCTTACCCGCTGCATTGAGTTCGTGAAGCGGCTATCCACAGCTCTGAGAGGGGCGCTTGGGGGAGCCGTGGGGGTTTAATCACAGTGTATCATGGCTGTTGTTTGAATTTTATTTCAGTCGCTAAATGGCTTTGAGAACGGCATAATGTGCTTTCTCCCCCTCAAGGCAGGATAATCGCCCACCTTATTTAATCATGGCCATGTCCAGTAATTTCCATATGTTTCCAGTTTAATTATTCTAAATGCAGTTTTCAATGGCAGCATGATGAGGTAAGTGCTGATAAAAATACCCCTTTTAACTGACTGTAGCTCTGCGGGTGGATTTGCATTATCTGGTGGGTGCCTTGTCCTGGGGGTGTGCTCACACATGCCCTAGCTCAGGACTCATTACTCACCCTAATTAGGAGCCGTCCATTCGAGGCTCTTCCACCCTTACTCAGAGACACAATCTCACTATGGAAATACTCTGCAGAGGTGAAAGGTATCTACAAATCTAATCAAATCAATGTTTAAATCAAAGACACCGGCTAGCTCTACAATGTTGTAAGGCAGGCCAGTGTTGTCATCATTAACATCCAATTACTGACTAATACATAGTGTCCTTCAGACGTATCCTTCAGATTCACTTGGAAATTCTTTGTAAAGATAAATGAAGCCCACGGGCATGCCCTATTTTTTAGTCTCTGTTCAATAGCCAGAGGAGGGAAAATGCCTAATAATTTATTAAGCATGTTGTCCTCAATACCAGGAAAATCATAATTAACAGGAGTCGCAGTAAACCAAGCTTGACTCCTACTGTCTAAGCCTAGTTCAATCATATTCTGGATTTGCAGATATTAATTAGTGGCGTGATCAAATATTTTGAGACCCCTCGTGTTTTTGAGTAACCCCCGAGATGTTGTGACTGAAGGTCCACATTGTCTGTTAATTCGTGTCCTCACGCGTTGAATTCACCTCTGGAGAAGTACGTATATTTAGTGAGGACGTTAAGAAACAAAGAAGGTGCTCTCGACGTATACAGCTCTCGTGCAGTTTACATCAGTGTGACATTAACCTCCATAAGCACTCGATCTCTCCAGTGGCTCTCCACACTCAAGTGCCCTTTCATGTAAATAACTCCTTTCATTAGATCCACAGAAGTTGAGGGGGGAAAGGACTGCGAGTTGCACGCAGAGCCCGTCTGATTGTCACGATAGAGAAGAGCTTTTTCTAAGCGGACACACTGGTATGATTTCATCAACAGTGAGTGAATCACCAGGTTTTTATACGAAAAGCCAATCAGGATGTGTCTAGCGAGCGCTCTGCGTTTGGTCATTGTGACTCTGGGGTGCTGCGGCCAAGTCAACCGTTTTTCATGATGAACGACAGGTCACAGTGCTGAGAGTCGCTGGAACATAATGTCAGTTTAAATGTTACCACACAGCTTTCTCCACCAGTGGCAGGGCTCTACAGGGAGCAGAGGTAAAGGCCATTCTACTATGATTAGGGGTCGAAGGTGTGTGTGTGTGTGTGATTGTGTGGAGCGGATAAATGCCTACCACAATATCGAGCTCCACTTCGGGAGATGGTTTCAATCAAGTCTAAACAGCAGCAGCAAAGAAAAGCTTAAATATGCTAAAATTCTGAGGCAAGGTTTTTTTTTTTTTTCAGCTTATGCCAGACAAAAATATATGTAGAACACACCATTCAAATGTATTTACAGCACTGTACACTAAGATAGACCATTTCATTTGATTGTTAGTCAAAAGTGTTATGTCTTCTGATACGGCCTTGACTGGCTGTCTATTAAATTATATCTAATAATGGCACAAGAGCACTGATCACAACTTTCAAATTCAAGAGATCACTTCACAGAATGGGACTTGGCTAACTACAACGATAATCAGTTACTACTAAAGTAGCAATTACCATCTGGATTTTCCTTTTGATCCGTTTGAATTGTATCCTTCAAGATTTCGTATAAATAAATGAGCGAGTGCATCAATTAAGTTTGTGGTACTCTTAATAAATATGCTAATAAATTAAGAATTCATTAAGGAGGAGATGACAGAAAACGAGTGTTCATGCCAGTGGTTGGATGAGTCACAGCCTACTGTTAACTACAAAAGGGGGCATTGGCTTTAGCGTGTGGACAGTCGGTTTCTCCTTCTGAAGTGGGTGGATCTTTTCTTCGTTTGTGCGCCGATCGGATGATGAGATTCTTCACAGGTAAATTTCTCTTTTTGGAGTGTGGGCAGAAGGGGAGGTGGGTGGGAACTCAGAGGCTACGCTCAGGGGCATCTCCTCTAAGGGGCAGTCCTGACTGGCGTCGTGACCACTGTTGGAATAGGCACTGCGAGAGGGCGGGAGTCGCGACCGGTGCTCCTCGCCACCCAGCCTGGCGCTCCCGTTCGCCAGGCGTCCCAGGCTCCCTCTCTCCTGGTAAGGCACGAAGGTGGAGAGTTTCGGGGGGTTCCTGGTCTTGCGTACAGGGGAGGGATGCCCGGGCATCCAGCAGGCGTCTGAGTGGCCCAATTCGCTGCACTCGGTTGTGCAGTTTCCGGTCATTGCCACATCAGGGAGGGAGCGGATATCTGTGGGCAAGGGAGAGATAACAGCACCATCAGAGAGCTAAACATCTGAGCAACATTCGGGGGGTAAAAAAAAAAAAAAAAGTCGTAAAAGGCATTTGTGAACAGAAATGGTGTCATCTGAAACACCCCATGAATCCCACCCCCCTCCTTGATGTCTTTGCAGCTGTTGCTAAGCAGTCAGCAGCAGTTGCTATGTAGCTGTTGCTATGCAGTGTGTAATGAGCACTACTGTGTGTGTGTGTGTGTGTGTGTCGTCCACCAGCTGATGTGATGCATTCAGGGGACGGCGTGCTGCGTCTGTCATTTAGAAGTATCCAGCAGCAGTTCGTCTGGTATGTGTGCAGTACATCACTGCTTTGTTAGACATTAAACAGCAGTGTATTGATTTCTGTTACATGTGATTTGCATGCTGTTAATGTTGGTCATATGTCAATGCAAAAAAAAAAAAAAAGACTGCAAGAATGGACAACACACTGCATACACACATACTATAGACAAAGAGTGATTGGTTACAAAGGGAAAGGCTGGTTTCCCTTTGGGCAAAAGCATTGTTGAATGAGCTATTGATTGACAGTGCTGAAATGAGTTCCCTGCCCTTGATTATCATCCATTTTCTATTCAACTGTTCCTAATTAAATAAATGGGTCCATGACCCAGTGACCTCGTTTTAACGTACAAGCTGCGAATGCTCCAAAATAAGTTCGCCTCAGCTATCACTCAAGAGTAGCACAAGCTTTCTGAAAGTACAACTGCACTCAAGAACCCGTGTATTTGTTTAGCAGAAATGTGCAGCTGGCACGGAGCGCACTTGTTAAGCAGCCCACCTGTTGACAAGCTAAACATACAGCCCTGATTTAATGTAAGTACCACTCAATTTATCTTTGTTATCCTTTCAGACTCAGTCTAGGACAGGCAAATCAATGTCTGTGAAGAGAGGAGCGGACGACTTAGATCAGCGAGTCTACGGTGTCACCCGCATTCAACTTTTGATTGCTGTGATAAACGCATTACTGGAATGCCTCGACGCTGTCCCCGCCATGAAAGAAGGCGTCCATCACCGACGCGCTGTCTCGTTTTGTGGCTACGGGACGGCGTGCGAGGGAATGTATTCACAGAGAAAGCGGAGACCTCGGAGCCTCGAACACGAGGAGCAGAAAGATGTTGCTGCATGCGAATGATGCAACCACAAGAGATGACGTATTAGTGGCTGTAGCTGAGAGTTCACAGCTAATAGAGAAAATGCCAGCTTGACAGTAAGCCTATGAGACGTACCATCAGTATTGTACTCATGACCAGTGGCAAGATAATTATCCCACAAAATGTCAGACCGCTGAGGCTGGAAAAACTGCATCTGGCCCACCAAGGTTTCAATCAATCAAAAGCCAAAGTGAGACAGCTTGTGCGATGGCAAGGCGTGACTAAAGATTTTAAACTGCTTAATAAAAATTACTGGAAAGTGTTTGTTCGCATTCTTCCTTATTTACGTCTGAGACATTCATTTCTCACGGATAATCCATATACAATTGTCCCATTGTTTATTAAAGAATGCATAGCTTGATCTATTGTTCCTGTTAATCTCATTGTTCCAATAATCCTAAATTGCTAGATGTTTAGGGTGTTTAATGCATTTACTTTACAATTGAGCAATGTTCTGCCTTATTCATGCTTAATTATATCATTATGCTTAAGTGGCAAATTCTTCTCTCTGTTTACCAGGCCAATGTCAGTGACTCGTCTCCACTTTTATGCCTGATTAAGAACGAAGAAACTGAGTTTGGAGCTCTAAGAAAAGACAGGCAACAGTGTGTGTGTGTGTGTGTGTGCCTCATGCATGATGATTGCAGTTTCATTTTCTCAGCTCAGCTAAGAGCGTTGTCTGTATGTATCACTGCGGTGAAATGGACTCTCGCTACAAAAGATGTTCATGGGAAGAGAGTTGGGGAGAGGGTTGAGGAGTACGCTTCCAAGCACAAGCACAGTCGTGTAGGCATCTACTCCAAAAGGATTTCACACTTGATTAAAACCTCTCCACAGCTTCCAGGAGGTTTATGCCACACTAAGCGGCTTCGTGTAAAATTCAGCGTGGCTCCACATCTAAAAATCAGTTTACAGGGAGAAAAAGGTACATTTACACAGGTTTTCAAAAACACCAAGCCACAGAAGGGCATGTTGCTTTCTTTATGAATGAGAAATTGCCATTAGATGTGTGCATGTGAGTGGGTTTGGTATGAATACATACAGACAGCGCTCACAGCTATGGTGGGAAAAAAAATGCACAAATGGTCCATATTCGCCTATTTATTGAACTCATTCGTTCTCACAAAGGAAAGGATAAAAGACATAAAGGTTAACACTGATTGCCACATCCTCACTGACTGCCGGGTTGGTAATTGACTTTAGGTCGACTGTGCTTTTAGAAAATATAATTCCGACTTATGTAATGGAGTGCCGGCTAAATGAAAACATGAAATGCAAAATGATACCATGCAACGGTGACAGGAATTAAAGCACATTCTGAACCGCGCTCATCATCATCAGGGGCCATAAAATCAGCGGCGACAGCTAAATTCATCGTCTGGCTTGCCAAAGTCGGCCATTTTCTTCCCACGGTGCCAAGGCGCATATCACACGTCATCAAGAGGGAACATAGATTCTCTAATGCCATCTATTTTAGTAGGCCATTACCTTGTCTGTTAGTGTCTCATCTGGATTTTATATGGTTTTATTTATAAAGTCGCTTTGACATATTGTCTGTTCCTCACAGACAATTTAACAAATGAGGGGTCTATATTCAACTGCAACCTGTCGTGTTGGAGTAATTGTTACTACATGCTGTCATTTGCATTCTACAGTGCAAGTAATTTCCAGTCACACGTGTCAGCTCAAAACATTTTTTCAACATGCAATAATAATAAACGGCTCATCGTGCAGTTATGACAGCGTGTTATGATCTTTATCAGTATCATTTGTTAAAGCACACGTTTCCACATTCGCTTGCGCTGACCTTTCTGTCACACTCAAATCTATTTCGACAAAAAAAAAAAAAAAAATCAATACTGATAATTATACTTTTGCTGTCTGCCTTTTGCTGTGGCTATTAGCCATCTGTGGCTGTAGTACCCACTTACAGTGTGGCAGAATACCGTCTGCTCTGCACATCAAAACACACTCCCACACTTGGCTGAAACGATCATTGTTTGAATATTTGGTGGACAGGATGAAGCAAATGAGTCAACCACGGGGTGAAGGAGGAACCAAAGGCACGGTGGGAAAATTGGTATTTTCTCACCCACTCAAACCTGTTTTCTCCTCCTGTACCTATACCTGAAATAAATCTGCTCACAGTGTGGAACAAACCCTTTAGAGTTTATAGTCTTGTATGTCATGGATGGAGAGCCGAGGTGGACAATGGAGAACAGATGGGCAAACCACAGCACTATTATGCCAGTGGCTGGAAAAGGCTGACTGGATTTAGAGAGGTTGTGATTTGGTTTTGAGGAGCAATGACATTTCTTCCTCTCTGCACAGAAGAGAATTCTTTTCCTCTAGACTTGGAGATAGATTGCACCTGTAGCTTTCTCCTTTTATATTGGGGCAGTCCCATCTGCTTGCTTTAAGCAATATAATGAAAAAGAGGGGAAAAAAAAGAAAAACAGTAATTTCCACCTTCTTCCACCTTCAGTAGCACATCAACGAGTCACAGTGAACCTTAGCAAAGCTTCTAAAAGCACCTCCACTGCAGTAGCATAACATGCACTCCACAGTGCAGTTACAGAGTGGGGGTACACACAGAGCTTAACCCCCTGGCTGACAGATACATGTGAGGGGTGGGTTTGCATGCTGCTTGCATCAGGGTGCCAGTGGGAGGTGTTGAGTGTCTGAGGCAGGCTTCCTCATCGTCTGATCCCCTGCCCACGGGCATGGGGGAAGCTGCCTCTTCCTGAGATTTCACACTGCTCCTCTCTGTTTGATTGCAAATGCTGCCTCTCCCCACCGGCTGCTTTCCAGCGTGCGCGCCACACCGCTATGATCGATGGCGAACAAATATGAGAGACCCACAGCTCATAGAGGGATGGCGAGGAAAAACAGCTACTATCGTTTGGGAGTGTGTGAGTGATATTAATGGTATATTTGTAGTCCCTGCAAACAGTTTACGTGGTAAATGACTAAAAAAGTTCCAAGAAACAAAAGGGAAAAGAAGAAATCTCTCACACGTGTGCAGACATTAGCCTGGTGCCGGCTATCGGTATAATAACCGGGTGTGAATGTATTCTATGGTTGTCATGCACCGTGAAGAAAAACAAGAAACCGGGGTTTTGTATTTCTTTAGCTATGACATGTCATGTCTTGTTATTCAAGTGCTCAGAACAGTTTCTCACAGTAAGCAGAAGCTACCAAAACCAGCCTTTTTCCCCCCCTCCAGAGGGAAGCATTTTTAAGAGAGGAAAACTTGCTACAAGCACACAAACATGGTGTTGACACGCACATGCTCCTCGCTCATTGTAATGGAATACAAAAGAACAATGGCAGAGTTTGTAACCTCAGACAGACACTCTCACATCTCCAGAACAAAATTAGAATGTGCAGGCTTGAACACTTTGTCACCTTACCTATACAGAAAGTGACATGAGGTAAAAAAAAAAAAAGAAAAAAAAAAGCTGCAGTTAACTATTTGGTGACAATACAGTGGTGTTATTCTGTAGATGTCTGGCATGCATTTATTTTAAAGCACTCGCACACACAACATGACCTGACATCTTAGACAGCCTTGTTGAAAAGGCATATTTTAAGGCCTATTATAAATGCATGTTTTTATAAGATAAGCTATACCTTTATTCAGCCCACAGTGGGAAAACTTACATTGCACAGCAGCAAAGAGAATAGTTAGCAATTAAATAGCAATAAACTGTATAAACAGAGAGGTTTAAAAAAAGTATTAACAATTTAGCAACCATTAAAGTATTAACAGTTGTACTAAACTACAATAATGATAATATACACTATGAGACAAGATGGAAATAATATGAAATATTAAACATGAAATACTGCAGATTGAGTTAAGTGAAATACTGCACAGTGAATGGGATATAGAATAAATCTGCGCAGATGTAATGGCATAGAGGTGCAATCTTTTCTTTCATCTGTAAACTTTATCATTTTTGATCCATGAAAACAAAATAAAAAACATCATTTTGTGCAACCACAGAGATAATTCTCTGTTTGCTGTCAAAGTGTAAATGGTTACATTTTTTTTTTTTTTGGTGGAAGGTTAATGACTTCTTAGTCAAACTGTCTAGAGGAGGTGATAAGAGCCAGTATTGAAGTTCACACGTCAAAGACACCTTCACAAATTCAGTAAAGTCTGAATTCTGGGCTTCCTGAGCAGGCGAGCCTCTTGCTGACAAAGGCTGATGAGTGGACATGTCGGCCAGAGGCACGTCAGGAAAAGCCGCTGTAGATGGTTCAGTGGGTGATGGTACACCTCCTGTCAGTTCTCTCGCCATCCACCATTTTGTCTCAGAGTTCCTTTATTTGAAGACTGCCTTTTGTATCACTGCATTTGACAAAGCCTTAGCACCTGCTGACAGATCACGCTATGCACCAGCTCCTCCAATTGAGAAGTTGATATGCGGTGTGAAATGTCAACCAGTACTAAGGCTTTGTCAGACTGTGACACACACAAGGCATCTTCAGATAAAATAGATTCAAAACATTGGTGGAAGACTGTGGAGGGGGGCAGCTCTAAATGATGATACAGTAGCTCTTGTAAGTAATATAATCATTTCTCTGTTGAGGTGTTTGAAATGCTTGTGTGAAGAACAGCTTCATGGCTCTGCCCACAACAATACGTTTGACTTGCCGGCCAATTACTGACTGGAAATTGCATTCTGAACCTTGACAACAGAATATTGATCTGCAGCGGCTGCCAATGCAAAAAAAACAAAAAAACAAGCAAATTATTTATCATGAACGTAGGAGATCCAGGTTTATGATTATCATATGAGCCCAGTTTCCAGCTCTGAGACTGTGCCTCGATTGACTTAGTTCAAACAACATCAGTTTTGTTTTTGCGGTCAATAAATGAAACTGCAAGGTAAAAGCAAATAAATACAAAACGAATCTACCCAATCCATTTGAATTAAAGACATTACACAACCCACGGCATATAACAGTACATCTTGACCACAGACCCCGCTGTTCCTCAAGTTAACTTGAGAATAAAAGATGCCTCTACATCGTTTTGACTAAATCTTTTATTAGAGCAGTCAGCTTGGATAATAAACAGCATTACTCTATATGCTGGATTCCATCTCATATTCATGCAGAGAGGGATTCAGGGACCCAGGGTAGAATGTGCATGTTGAGTTTGAAAAGCATTAGTCAGACATCAGTGCCTAAATTTAGAAATTTGCATTTGTTCTTTAGGCCAATGCAGGTATTTTATTAATGCTGTTCATTTAAAGCTTCAGTGAGGGCCACGCCGCAGTTGATGTAGGGTGTGATACTAAACACAGGGGCTCTGATTAGGATTAAAATACAGCTTTTGTACAAAGGGACGCTTCTTTTTACATGTGTTCATTACGATGTAAACACAACTGAGCACAAAAGACACACATGGAGAGGATGAATCATTTGGAATGGGGTGTGGAATTATAATAATTTGTCAAGTTACACTAGAACAAGAAGTAAAAAAACGAACATTTTATCTGCCATAGGTTTACTGGGAGGCTGATTTTGAAAAGGTTGGCACATTTTAGAATCACATCATATATTCACTGTATGCTGGCCATGTGAAAACCTGCTTGCATTATTACATTTAGGCCCTCCATGCTCCATCTTCTCTCTGATTCTCTCACCCCTGAAATAGGAAACCTTGCATTTCCCATTCAGCTTTCTGTGTAATTTAATTAGAAAAGCTCAAAGAAATGTAGACTAAATCCCCGTGGTGTGCGGTTGTGACTGGACGCTCAATAGGCCGAAGATTTTTTCAGACTTTTTTTTTCCTTGCCGCCCATCACTAATTCTGCACAGGTCAAGGAAGAAGAAGACGAGATTGGAAACAAAATTGGTCGCTGCCAAATGTTAAGAATACATTTCAAGCCAAACCACTTGATTGAGTCTGCTTTGCTAAGCTCTGCTCTGAGTGTGTGTGAAAAGGTAGCAGAGGTCTGTTTCTGGTGTAGATTAGCTGATTTAAAAAAAATAAATAAAAATACATGCAACACTTTATTTGGCTTAATAATTGGTGACAGCATTGAGGTTGGAAGTGAAGTAAAAAAAAAAAAATCAACACCAAAAATACCTTTTTGTGAAATGTATGACTGATTTAATGGGAAATATTGTCATGATAATTAGACAGAGCGTTTTATCACCGAACCCCTCTCTGATTACTGTGTGACATTTACTTGAAGAGTCACTTGTCTATTCCTGTCTCACACCCAAACGTTCTTTCTTCTTCTTGTCTGAATGTCTCTTTCTTGGTCCCTGCCTTTGATGCTTTCTTCCCGCTTTAGGCTTTCACATTTGCACTCTATGGCCCTTTCTCCCACAGTGGCAGCGCTCCATGGCCTCATACTAGCAGGTAGAGGATGATTCATTTTGCAGAAAAAGGAAACATTCAGTCTTGCGGTTCATGTTTGCCGCATTCAAGCTTTTTTTTTTTTTTTTATTCCCTTTAACCAAATTTATCGAGAAACGCTAATGGGCCTTTTCTACTCAGGTCGCAGTATGTTACTGTTGTACTTTTATCTTCGTTTGTCGCCCACATACTATCCTCTCTCTAAGAGCCTCCGTTTAACCCATTACATAATTCACTTTCTTGATTTCAATAGAAAACGCTTTTTTTTTCTTTTGTGTTTAGACCAGGAGAGGGGTGAAAAATTGTCACAGCAAATAAAGTGAGCTTCCTTATATGTCTTCCTTATATGTGCGGCTCTAATTATCAAAGAAGGAATTATTTCCCTCCAAGGACTTTTCCCCTGGAGTTAATTCCCATGCACCACTTTCATGCTCGCTATCTTTCCCTCATTGATCTTATTGACATGTAAAAAGGATGTCTTCCATGATCCATTTGTTGTTTTTCCTCCCCTTTCGATCAAGATGTTATCTCTTCGCTAATTCTGCCTTTGATCTCCGCGGTCTGCAGTGTGAGACATGGTTAACTTGGGAGAGATAACATTAGCTACTAATGAGCCTACACCTGCATCGTCTGAACAGGAAACCGACATGAAGAACGCATCTTCAAAAAGCACACATCTTCTTTTTATTTTCTACTCCGCAGTGACATATTCTCAGCATTTCTCCATGTCTTGTGGACTACATAGCCTCGCCTATGGCTATGGTTGCTCCGGGACAGCTTTTATCATTTGATCATACATCATATCCTCAAACCAGAAACCAAATGATCGGGCTCAGGTTGCTATCAGAGCGCTGCGCAGTCTGGATGCATTCCAGGCAAAATGCATACATCAGCACACGAGCGATATGAAGAGATAAATGTGATGAAAGTTAATACACACAGATTTAAATAATACACTCGCAGTCGGTACACCGTTTAAAAGTATGGACAAACATCAACATAATCTCGCGAAAGCCGATCTTTAGAATCATGCGAGCAGCCGATGCAGCAGCGGCTAAATGACAACCCTGGAGAGGCAGAGCTTTATTTGACCATTTACTGTAGATAGAGAGTTGCTGCATGACTGACAATTCTCTGGGAAAGTAAGCATACTAACGCAGTCAGATGGAAAGCTCTGTGCCCACAATGCTCCCAACAATACAGCTATGTGTTCGGAGCAGGACAATTCAAATTTCTGACATGATGAAATATGAAAATTGCCTTTTGTGTAGCAGAGAGGCAACAGCAGCAATTTCCCAATGCTGCTCTACCCGTCTATACCCTCTGCCAGACGATAGCTCTTCTGACAAGGCTTTGATTAAGGGAAGGGGGGGGGATATCACATGGAATCAAGAACATGATTGAATATGTAA
The DNA here is from genome assembly GCA_037975185.1 of Centropyge bicolor. Taxonomy (NCBI): domain Eukaryota; kingdom Metazoa; phylum Chordata; class Actinopteri; family Pomacanthidae; genus Centropyge; species Centropyge bicolor. Next base: position 9,090,181 of record JBBMOC010000015.1, on the reverse strand, counting down.
TTATTAAGGGAAACTGCAATTTTAAGCCTTTAAATATGAACTTAAAGGGAAACGCAAAACACAGAAGGCAGCGGGGGGTCATCGTATCGGCTTTTGAGGCCGGCATGATTCCAGCCTCCCCCTGTTGTTCCTCACTGATCTGCTGCATTTAGCTGTTTGTGTTTGGCTGTCTATCGTGAGCTGTAGCATGATGAAGAAGGGTCACCGTTCATGTCCTCCGATGTTCTTGAAAGCCTCCAAGAGAAATCTAACACAATAACACAGCTGACCCAATAATGGCTCAGATATGGGGGCAAATGTGGAGGGGGGGGGGGGCAGAAACACTTACATCTGGAAGGCCAAGCATTTTGGTTGATTGAATGAAGGCCATACCTGCACTTTAGTGCTGTCTTATGTATTAAAGGGGCATTAAAACGGCAACATTAATGTTTTATCACGTTAAAATAACATAAATGGACAGGACATCCACTACATTGTGAGATAATAAAATTAAATTTTAATCAACTGATGGGTGAATTGGGTCATGCACACAGTGCAGTAGTCTGGGTCTGTATGTTACCCTGGGTGTGCGTGGCATGGCATTAAGAATGTTGGGCACACTGACTATGCCTTTGTGTCTGTGAATGTGGCTTGTGGTGAGCTAGGTTGGGTCTATAAAGTGCAAGGGAGCCGTAGCAATTATAACAATAAAGCAGGAAAGCAGTAAGAGAAGAGGGGGGGGAAAGCATACAGCAAATGCACAACAAGAGTAAACATCGCTGTCGCTTTTTTTATTAAAGTGGCTGCACTCGCCATCTGTTTTCCAGTGCCTGTGGTGGCTCCGTGTTTGATGGGTACCTCATCTCTGGGCTAGATACTGTTTCAAAGCAGACAGCTCATCAAGATGAGTGACAAGTGTTGGGGCCTTACAACATGACCATCTGAGAGGGAGTTACCCAAAGGGGAAGTGAGAAAAAAAACAACAACATATAATTGCTTTAAGTAAAACAGACCTTTGGCAGTGACCATGGAATAACATGGAAATCCAGGCGTCTTCTGTTACAGCTCTGTAGTTTGGAACCAGCTAAAATCTGTCACAATTTCACAATGAAGTCAAGTGTGCTCCCTAATTAGAGCAGAGATCCAGCAGAAATGCATGGCTGAAACAAGCTACACCATCATGCAAAATTCTGTCAGAATTACTCTACTTTTGGCTTGACAACAAGGGATCTTTAGGGATAGTTTGAGCCAGAAAGTGAGTTTTAAAGTGAGCTTTGAAAGCCAGAATTTCAAGAACTTCTAGTCACTGAGACGAGATCAAAAGCCCAGTCGAAACCGGTAAAAACCTTCTGATGATTTTGTGCAATAGGGCAGTCAAATGTTAGTTATGTCGCCATAAATACATAAGACTGTAATATGATTGGCCGTGAGGCTAAGTAAGACTAATTCAAGTCATTTCTATTTGGCTTAAGGCATGCAGAATATCGACTGCATGATATATACCATGTTAACACAAGACCGCAAATTAAGAATTGATCCATTTGCCAGGAGGACATTTCCATTTGTTTAAAAAAAAAAAAGTACTGCTGCTTTCCATTTAGAGCAGAGGACATTTTCAGCTTCCCTGAATCTAAGTCCTCATTGAGTTTGTAAGGTTCTTGAACTGCAGTGAATTTGGAGATATCTTCAACTGACTGTGAGAAAGCCTTAAAGCGAGAGTGGCTCTATTCCTCTGTAACTCACTGGAAATAAGGAAATGCATGTCAGACCCATACAGTACAATTCCAGTCCCTCAAGTGCCATCCATCATTGAAGGGCAGAACACTAGTTAGAGGGAGGTTCAGCGGCTCCCGTCCCCATCACACTATGATGGAGAGATGACCCCCGGGGCCTTTTGCTTGATGCCGGCTTGAGCTGCCCGACCAGCTGAGGTTGAAGTGGACCTGGCCCCCAGCCAGCATCCCCTCCCCAATGCACAGCGCTCTACCTGCTCCACGAATCACATCTGGGGTGAGACTGGGTAAGACCCACTGAGAGCGACAGAGCTCTACCGCCGCTTTCTATTTCTGCCTCTATAATTATCTTTAAAGTTTCAACTCGGGGTCCCATGGACCTGCCAGTGGACACTCAGCTAAAAGGAGCGTCTCTTACAGCCACCAGCTACACCTGGCTAATTAAGAAATTCTTCTCCATGCATCTTTATAAACTTGTACTTTCAAGCCGGCGTTTACACACACATTACCACCTCCAAACCTGCTGCTTCAGCATGCTGTTGCCCAGACTCACTGGCGTGGCAAGAGCAGGCTGCACGCTATCCAATTTTTGCCTAAGTACAGAGAGCCATTCACTTTTGTTACGAGTAATACATGAGCACATCTAAGGCTTAGGGATACTGGCTTAGGCATACTGGCTCACTCATTCATTTTACAAGCTTAGTGCTAAAACCGGACATTTTCCGTGGCAGCATGGTGTTAAAAGCACTATTTACGGAGCCTAATGTGTGCTTATACGTGTGTACTTTTCTTTCTGCGCATAATTCAAAACACTCATCTGGGTTTTCATCCATGTTATATACATGTGGATAAGAGCTGAGTAGCTTGTGTAGATCTCAATTAAAATGAAGAGGACTGGGAATCTGTCCCTAGAAAATGTTCCAGGAACCTTCTGCTAAATCACTTATGATTTTTGTTTCTCTCTTTTTTATTATTTAAGCAACATTTGCATGGGCTACATATTCTCAGTTTTTCACTTCTCTTTTCAAACTCTAACACACTCAAAAAAAAAGTGATTTAAAATACAAGGGTAGCACTTTATTTTGAAGGGGTGTGCATACTATGTCATGACACCTGTTTTGAACATGGAGTATTATGTTTACGTCTGTTTTCTTTAGTGTTACTTAGTCAATTATGTAATTTTTACCAAGACAACATAACTTGCCATAAACATGTCATAAATGGCCTTAATGTCAAACTTAAAGAATCTATTGTACTATGTACATTACAACATAACCTTAAACTGTCATATGTGGTTGGTTTTGACATTGGTTGTCATGATTATAATAGTGTCATTAAAAGATTTCTTGACCCCCAACGACCGTGGTCTTGTCATTAAGATGTCATTAAATGTTATAAGGTCAGTTTGACGAGAGGGAATACAGTAATGTTACCGATGTGATTTATGGAGTTTCCTAATGGACAGATAGTTTTATTGTTGCTAAACTAAGCTTTCTGTTAAATGTACCGGGCTCAGCAGCCTCCCAGTGAACCTCACACTGGCCTCTGTCATCCTTGGATGTGTTTGATCTTGGTCCAGCTGTCATAAAACATTTATTCACAAGACTCCTTCATATTCATGATAAGTGTAATTTCATGCTTATGAAGGTGTCACGTCAGTCTTGTGCACACTCATTCAAATGTGAAATCAAAATAGCAAAGCAAATTAATCAAAACTGAAAATAAAAAAATACAAACCACAACACAAAAACTATATTGACGCATATTCGAACTGTAAGAAATACAGGTCAAGTAAGTTTCAGGTTCTGACAAAAATAAAAAATAACATGCTGGTATCACCGATGATACCAAAGTCTTCCAGTCAGCTGGACACAATGATGAAACTACAGAGAAATCACTTTAATGTGTAAAAGAAGGTAGGATGAAATTGAATGCAAGCGGCAGATTTATTGGGATAATGGGACTTCTATTCTGGTTCCATCTAGATTTCACATGTGGCTGCAATCTCTGCCACACAATAATATGTCAGTTCACTCTAAAAGAAAATAAGCCAATTCCTTACTTTGCTACAGTTAATGGTCTGTGCTGTGATACATGCCCTCTCTCTCACATGGCTCTGTTCAAAAGTCTGGCTTGTCTGCAGTCATCTGACAAATACTCTAATGTCTGCGGCCAAAGTTTGTCATGAGTGTGTAGGTCTCATTGTTAGTGACCACATGAGCGAAAGCACATTTTCAGATTCAAATTGTGCGAAGGGAAATCTGGACACATTCAAGACTGTGACGTGTTGACACACCATCAGTTCCATTTCGGATTCAAATGCATTGTCCCATAGAGTGATTTGTAAAAGGCCCATAGTTAACCATTGTCCACGGTGTCAAAGCCTAATCCAGGTTAGAAAATTTCATTCTGCTCCAGTTAGGCTCTTCCAGTGACCTATTTGCTCCGGAATAAAATTACAAACAATCGGAGGGCAACAAACAGCAGCAGCTGATGTGAGCAGAGCATAATACGTGTGCTAGAATGAGCTCTGGATTATAAGCGTATTACTCATGACAACTTGCCTCAGGGGACCACTTGTAAGGACTTTTTTTTTTTTTTTTCCTGCAGAAGCTTCCACAAAAACTGCCAGCCTCATGACCTGTCCCTTCTCGGGTGGTGGCAGTTCCAGAAGTGGCTGGCATAGGCCGCCGTGCTGGTACAGGCTGGCGTGGTCTCGCTCCGCTCAATAGCACTAACAGGCGGGGACTCTGACAAGGCACAATGACATCTGTCTGATGAAACCCGCAACCCTGCATCAGCAAGCTACACTGGCACCTGAGCCGGGGCTCGAGCTGGCACTCATAACACAATCAAGCCCCATTAGGCTGACGCTCTGTCTCTCTGCCTGCGCGACGTCTTCCTCCACATCTTCCTTTGTTTAAAATGTTCCTCATGCTTCACACACACACGCCAGATATACGCAGAGAACCCTGTGATGTTAAAGCAGCAATGGCTGAAGCAGTGGCACCCCTGTATGGTACTGATATGGCAAGCATTGAAAGCAGAGGAAAATCCCTGACAGGAGTTCAAAAAGAACAAATATACAACGCTACATGCATCATCTCAGAGATCTAAGGCAGGAAAAATCAGACAGCATTACTAAAGAACCTCATTATCATGCAAATGCCATTTATTCCATTTTATCTCACCCTTCTCAATAGCCCATATGGCAGCGAGTCCGCACAGAGGAAGACACAGGGAGACCTCACGCTGGGCAAACGGCCACATCAAAATTCCTCCATCTGTGGTCAATTGAGTTTGCGTGTGTGTGTGTGTGCACACGCCGGTACCTGTCTTCAATCCACCTGTGTCCTATCGGTGCTAGCCCCCATATCACAGCCAAGATGCCTAACCACCGAGCCGCGGAAGAGTGATTATTGTGTAGGCTGGACTGGACATTACAGGATTGCTGGTCAAACTTGTGTCTCAAAAAGAGGGAAGAGGCCTAAAACGGGTCCTGGATGAGTTAGGTACGGGGTTCAAAGGCAAAAGAAAGTTAAATGGTAATATGTTATGTGACTCCAGGTGTGTGCTGTGGGGTCACATGTGTGCTCAATGGCTTGGGTTGATGTAGAGGAAGAAAATATTTTCTTTGCTATGAAATATAATTGATGGAATTAATAAAGAAACTACGCAAATTTGGGATTAAAGATAATAAGAGTTGACTGATGTTAACTTGTGTCACTGATATTTTATATAATTTGATACCTGAGTCCGTTTATGGGGAATGCATGTATTGTAAATAGCAAACCCCTAAAATGAATGCATAAACCAATCAGTAATAAATACTGAAAATCGCTTTGTTTTGACCACGAATCAAAATCCGGTCAGTAGTGTCTGAGACACGGCGGATGGACAGATGGGACTGACTGGAGACCAGTCCTTGGACTTCCTCTGATTTCACAGTGCAGGTCAAATCATGCATCATGACAGCAACCAGACGTACAAGATAAGCAGTTTTCATGCTGTCTGAAGCAATCAATTTAAAGAGAATTAAAGAGCTCAGTGATTATGATGAGAGTCTATTAAAGTAAAATAGCACTGTAATCAAAATGATTTAGAGATTTGGGTGTGTGATGCAACACCCTCCAATGCAAACAAATACGCATGCAGGTGCACACGCGCACACACGCATACAGACTCATGCATCTGATGGATAAACATCTCTGATGAGATTAACCAACAGTTGAGCAATGTGCACGCTACACGCGTGAACATAAGAGTGGGAAATACACATGGGGAAACTGAAATGGAGTGCACTCTAACACAGCCTGAAGACAAGAATTAGAAGTGGGTGGAGGGAGCAGCTGCTCAGGCATACAAAAAAAAAGGAACTCCAGAAATTAATTGCTGCAGATCAGGCAGCATGCATGACATATATCAGGAATTTTATTACTGTAGTTTGAATCTACCCTTAATTCCAAAGCCCAGCACCATGAGGGAATATGTTGCCTTCTCCTTCAGTGAACCAGAGGGACTGCTACAGACCACATACTCTTTCCTCCACCCAGTCCAATACACCAAGGTCATATTATTTCAATCTGCTCGAATATTCAAAAGAACAACATATAACACAAAATTCACCCACTGATATAAATACTGGCAACCTATTAACTAATAATTTATTCATTGTTAATAAACAATCTCTGGCATTAACATCCTTAATATGAGCACATCTTGAATAGAGCTGTATTTACTGGGATGTAATCTCACACGACTGCCCGTCAAGCTCAGGCTCCAGAAGCTGACCTCACACCAGTCAGCTGTATTAAAGGTCTGACTGCTGCCATAATTTCAACTAACAGCCAAAAGTGGATCTAAAATGGATCGTGTGCTACATCTCTCTCCACTGCAGGGCCACCGACACCCTTTCAAAATGTAGATTCGCCACTGTCAAAAGTTCAACTTGTATAACAAAACACACATCCATGTCGATGTTTCCGGGGCCCAGTGATGCAAAGGCTGACAGTCTGGGGTTCATATATTGTGTTTTATCCAACTTAAATGGAGTGACACATCATGCTCACCTCCCAATTTTTTGCCTGTCAGTCATCTCTACTGCAATGAATAAAGCTCCGCACCAGTACAACCTGTCACTCTGTCACTCAAACGCTTAAAAAAAGACTTCACGTCACTATATTCAGGTGGAGCTGGGGAGGAATTCCTCTGTCTCGTTTGATTTTTCTGTCTAATCCTTCATTTTATGTGGGCTCTTTGTTATCTTCCCTCAAGGGGGAATCACATTTTAATTAGGTCTATCCTTGGTTAGCAGTTCATCTTCGCATCTCCCGGTCCTATGTGCTCATCCTATGGGCTTTGCCTCCTTGTCAGAGACTCTTAGTCCCCGCTCCCTGTCACAATCTAACATCCACCCCTCCCCACATCTTGTGCCATCTTTTCATTTTTTAACTGCTCCATCTCCACTCACAATCTTGCTCTCCTGCTGCTGACAACAAAGAGCGCCCTGTCTGACAAAACCTGTTTTCTGCAGATGGGAAAAACACAATAAAGAGTCACAACAATAGAAAAAAGGAAAAAAAAGAAAATGCATATATTACTCGTCCTAAGTGCAGAGAGCAAATGGAAATAGTCAACTTTTGCCTCATGAGCTATAAACAGCTCACATGTGTATGAGGTGACTATCTATTAAATGGAATATTAAGCAATCTCTGACCTCCGGAGGGTCAGTGTGGACCACAACATAGGCAAGACTCATCCTCTCCTGCACGTCTGCCACCCCCTCCTATGCTTGAATCGCGGTGTCACTAATTGACATAAACAAAAATAAACAATACACGTTTGCAACAGAGATGAATAAGCTAGTTAATGAGATCCAACACCACTGTCTCGGAGAGAGGCAATGCATCACAACGCTAAGATACTACACTAATAATAGAAGTTTGTCATCTGCTGTTCTGGCGTGACGGTGACACATTTTAGCCTTTGATCCTGCAATGTCGTGCAAAAGGGAGCGCTTGAGACTAAAATAGTTTTTTTTTTCTTCCTTTTCCCCCTTGCTTTAAAAAAAAGCCAGAAATCTCTCCCCACCCGGGATGTACAGTCCCGCTGACAAAAAGGTACATCTGTGTCTTTTTCACTGACACTGTGACAAAGTAACTGTCAATGCCGATCAGCGACTCTATCAAATCCTCGCCGACGCACACGCCCCATTTCGCGAGCTTAAAAAAAAATCCATACCTTATTGCACGAAAAGCAGCCTTTGAGATCCGACCATACATTAATACAACGCACTGATGATATACAAACACAAGGAGAAGGGGTGAGACGGTCAAGGTGAGCGGCAAACTATGACCATGGAAAAATGTCTGATCCAGAGAGCGAGTGCAATGCAGAATACTATAATGACTGGAAATGCACCATGTGAATCACTTACCATAGTCTCTTATAAGACAGGTAATGGATTATGTTTGGCAGCTTACAGCAGGAAAATTGTTATTATGATACACAGTTCACTAGCAGTCACAGCTTTGGCTATGGTTTTCTTTTTTTTTTTTTAATATGGACCTATGCTGAGAGCATCAACGTTCAGCCTGTGGATTGATTACTGTGCCTAGAAATTATGGCTCCTGCACACCTAAGCTGCAGTGTAACTCGGGTCCAGCTAGCGGCAAGGAAACGCTTCGAGTAAACACAGCCATGTCTGCACAGATGTCATGGTTCAGATTTATTTAGAGGGCAAATGCTCCATTAGTTGGGCTTTTTAATTAGCACACTTGTGAGAGCGGGTCATTAAGGATGTCTGACAGAGGACCTGCTGATGAGGAGGATGGAGACACTGCTAACTCCAGCCCTGATACCACGCTCACGCACACATGCGCACCCTGACCTATTCACACACATACACACACACACACAACCACACAGCCTGGATCTGCTTAAAAACCAATAACGTCTCACACAGTCATCAACAAACACAGCAAGTCAACGTCGCGGGTGCCACAACATTTCCACTCCAAACTGGCCACGGAGCACAAACAAATCTCCCACAAACGTCTCCATCGCCAGCAACACTACACACACACACACACACACACACACACACACAGAGCCTATTAGAGTCATTTACATTTAAATACATATTCATGGAGAACACGACAGGTCGGAGGGGATTGTCATCGTACCGTTTTCAGGGTGCTCGGTCTCTCCAATGCTGCCATCTGGAGTGGTTCTCTCATAGTGGTCCTCGGGCAGGGTTAGGGGTCCGATGCGAGGACCAGACGACGACTTGCTGCTGGGAGTCTCCGATTCCTCCAAGCCGCTGTCATAGTAGCTGTGCTGAGAGGCGTCCTGCAGGTCCTGCACGGGGTTGGCAGTGGAGAAGGTCACTCGCCTATGGGGGTGCTGGAAAAACAGAGAGACGACAAATGAACATCTTCACTAGAGAACTGCACTTTCCAGATACTCAGATACACTTTTTTTTCTTTGTTTGACGGTGCCATGGAGACACCCGGCAGGTCGTACGGCAACAGCTAAAGCTCAAAACTCCACCATTTAAGACTCCTGAATTTCGCCGGCCTCATAAAGTTCACTCCTCAAAAGCCAGAAAATAGTATTAAATATTAAACGCTCTTGAATATTAAATAGTCTTTTGCGGTATTATTATTCTGAGATTATATAAGGTAGAAATATATGAAAAAAAGTGAGGTTATGGACTTCGATAATAAGAGCAGAGCAGCGGAAATTGAATAAATTGAGACCAAAAATACATAAATTATTAAGATATCCCATACTATATCACAAAATTTAAGCATCTAAATATGGGGCATGTGTTTGAATATGCTGTATGATACTGTCCTTTGTATGTAGAGAATGATTCAAATCTATTTGTGTGCAATACAACATGAAAAAATATTGTATAGAATAATGTGTTCAAGAATGCCATCATGCTCCAAAATGCATGCGCTGTAAAACTCTGCACACCTCATCTCAGATAATGAAATAACAGGTGCAGATCCAGGATGCAGAATTCCGTTATTGGTTGTCCATCTTATCAAGAGCTCCAGATGGACGTGGTGTACAGTACGCAGAAGGAAAAAAAAAAAAAAACAATGTAGGTGCCACGCGTGTTATTGTCAGTCATTTTCGCAATTGTGCTCAGAACACTAACTTGGAGAGAAGCAGAGTCTGTATGGAGACAGAGAAAGAGAGTCTATGTATGGAGACAGTGTCTATAGAGCTGTGCGGATGTGAAAGCAAACATTATAAACAAGTGTCAGAGGGATGTCAGAGAGACTGAGGATGTGGAAAATATTATTAGTCAGACAAAAGTTTCATTTTCTAAATCTGCCACTGCCAAATTAATTCTGATGACAATGATTGGTACACTAATCAGTAGCCCCAGTGAGCTACTTCCTATCTCCATATTTTAATATTTCCCTTCTCCACAGCTTTTGATGTTTAACCGAGTGGAAAGCTAGACAATATTTCTGCAGTTTAACTAAAGAGGAATCCCAAGAAGATCTAAATAAGACTAACAAAAAGAAAAAAAAACAGAGCTTTGGAAATATATTTTGTGACAGTCACTGTTTTGCCAGCATTAGAGTACATTATTAGATCTGCTTTCGCTGTTATATACTGATGAGATTTGATGAAAGAATGAAAGCGTAAATGAGTGAATGAAAATGCTGATGAAATCCTAAAGTTGACAGCTTGAAGTGGAGCAGAGCGGCATATAATAAATCATTCAAGCTCACACCCTTTATCAAATCGAATGGCTTGTAAATACAGTTAGGAGACCATTAAATTTCCTCTTCCAAAGATCAGTTTACTAATGGCTACTTACCACCGATCCACAACAGAAAGATGACTCCTTACGGCGCACGTGCAGTCCCGTCTCCCCCCCTCCCTCCCCGCCCCAGCCCCCACACATGAGCTCCTCTCGTAAAAATCAGGAAAAGCACTGATACAGCAGAACAGGCCTGCCTCTGCTGCACGAGCCAGCCCAGATCAATACCACGGTTCTGTGCTTTCTACCATTCGACCACTTTTCTGGCAAACAAATCCATGCGAGAAATCATTCCAACCATCAGCCTTTTAGTACATACACACCAGATATTGAGAAATGCTTTTAGAGCTTAGGTAAGTGCTATCAACACAGTGTTCTTAATACTGTTAGTGGGCTTCAAAAATGATTCCAGAAACCTGTTCATCTCCACCAGTCGGCTTTTTTCTCACTGCACCGATGCACCTCTTGGTCTTTCATTTGAATAATGTCTCTGAGTTCTGCCGTACATCATATATTTTTCTCCCAGCTGTGTTACTACATCAATAAATCATGCACAATATGCAATAAGAAAGAGGCTTTGGACTAACATTTAATGAAAGTTGAGCTCAATTTTCAAGAAAAAACATAGCCAAACAATGGCTTTTTGTCTCTGTTTGTGATTTCTGTGCTCGGTGCACAAATGAGACCAAGAAGGCAATGAGAGGTTTTGAGGGATAAAAATACGACATTTGTTTTCTTTCCATTAAACATGCTCTTTGATTGGTGCATCCGTATACAGAAGCATTCTCAAAATGTAGACAAAAAAATGTGCTCATGAGCCGCGCGTCGAGCCGAAAATGCAAAATAAGAGCACGTTGTTTATCATTACTCATGAAGAATTTAAATCATATTGATTGTTCTAATTCAAATTCTGAAAATACTACAGAACAAAGTGAAGAAAGTCTCAATAGACCAACACACCAGACAAGAATCTACCATTGATGTGATATTTCAGCACCAGACTGGTAACAGACAAATGCTATGTTTCAGTGGTGCATTCTTACAATACGATCGGGGGTCGCTGCGACTGTTTCGATGTGAGGGGGCATTTAGTTGTTTAAATATGGATTCTTGCTTAAACTTCTCCTCAAGGCATCACTCCAGAGAGTCAGCATGTTTCCTGGGTATGATAACTAGCTAAGGCTGCAGAGATAGGAAATAGATTCTCCTTTTAGTCAGAGCACAAATCCTTTGCCAGGCCTTGGGGGCTGCAGGGATGCGGCAAGACGGAAGGATGGAAGGGGAGGCTGAGCAGGAGTGGGGAGTTGGTCAGGCAGACACGGACGGCGCTTTGGCTGGAGGGGACAAGCAGAAGGATTAGATTCTGGGAGACTGGAGGCGGGAGAGTGGGATTGTTTGGGCATTGTGGTAGGAGTAAGAAGCTATGGGGCTGAGAATGAAAGAGAGGACATTTATGATGACATCTGAATTCATAACCTCATTTAGATCGGGCTAAAATGGCCTCATTTATACCCCTAATATTACAATGGCAACGCAGATGGAAAGAAACAGCAGGACGCTGTCTTTACAAGGGGACCAAGACACATTTTAGCGTAGTAATAAACAGCAATCATCCACTGCCTACCTAAAGCCCTTTGGAGCCCCCCCCTCCCCTTATTTTCTGACAGACTGCCAGCTATATTATACACAGCCTACTGCCTCAGAATAACATCAAGCCACACATGGTTACAGCTGAATATTTCCATTGATACACTGATCTTCCAAAAAAGCCAGACAGAGGAGCTTCCAGTTAGACAATGATGTGGTTATTTCTATTCATTAGTGTATACGCCATTTCCTCTTCGTACAATGGCAAACCAGCTGTGCTCCATTGCATCGAGTTAATAAAAATATTAAAAAAAGAGAACGGCTGCTCCACCTATTCGCCAGAGCTCTTGCACTCGTCTTCACCCCAATTGTCCATCACCTGAGATGTTGAGTTGCTCTACTGCCTTGAACATGATGGCTTTTCCGGATTTTTAAATATATTCATAATACATATTAAAAGGCCTTGTCGCGGAAAACAAACATTCTTTAGGCACTCGAAGGCACAGCGAGGAGGAACAGGTACGCTAAAAGCCTTTTGATGTGCCTGTGTTTGAGGACGTTACGCAAGTCGAGTGTACTCATTGTTAATTAACCGAACTATTGATGTAATATAAAAACATCCATGAGAAAAGACATTTGACTTCGTGGGCGCTACACCATCTCCCCCCTCCCACCCTGCCATTGATTGAATTAGCCAACATAAAATGTAGGCACATACATTCGGTATGTGTCTGAATTAAGACCATACTTCAGTTATTGGTCATTTTTACAACTGCTGACTCGCCTCTGATGCTACATGTCAGATAATGTGATGCCACAACATATGACATGACATGACTTGAAACAGCTGTTTATGGTTAAATTGATAAGGAGTGAAACAGTCTGCAGGAGATAACTGTAAGTGATGATATATCTGAGTTAAAGCTCGAGGCTTAAAGGGAAAAACTGCTGAACTTAAGAGTGCATTCTAGGTGATGATGAGACTGGCAGCCCATATCAGATTTCTGGCGCCGACACATCAGAATATATATTTCATTTATCAAAACAGATTTAATCCGCATTCATGGGCGGTTTGATATTTGATTTAAGCGTCGGCTTTCAAACTCTCCTTTATGTCATTTACAATTCTGACACATAGCGGTGACGTCACGTCCACGGGAGCTGTTAGTCCCGTTATCTGGCTGCGACTGCTGCAAAAAAACATACATCAACCACCTCTGTCACTAATGTTGTCTGGTGTGATGGAGGACTCCTGCACTGAGACAAGATATTGCTATGGTGTGAAGAGTGAGAGGATACATCTCCATTATTCACCCAGCCTGCAGCTTGCTGTTTTGTGTCTGTATATATAAAAAAAAAAAAGCACCGCCAGTTTGCGAATGTTTTCACACCGACTGACGCAGATGGGTTATCGTTAATGGTTATATCTAATCACTTGCAAAAGAAAAAAAAAAAAAGCAGCCTGGACGGCCTGTCCTCAAGATTGGATTTGAAATAAAAAATAATGTATTTGCCTGCAGCTTGAGTGAAGGAATATAAAGTGATTCCTGGGGCAAAGAGCTGTGCCTAAGCAACGAGGATAGCATTTTGGTGACTGTGCAGCATCTCTATTGCCACTGCTGATTTGCACCACTGATCCCTGATGGGACAGCAGACCCCACTGCTGGTGTTTCCCGTTGCCGGTGCATTGTGAATGCCCCGGAGCTACCTGACACCACTCTGCCGTCAGGTGCCCTGTCATCCAGCCAAGCCTCCCTGATTGCCAGTGCAGAGGGCTGCTGGTACTTATGCAGATGGGAGAAAGCTTTTCCATCTTCTCTGCCACTTTTTTTTCCAGACTTCCAGCAGAGTCGCAGGCGAGTTAGACGCGGTGTTTGAATCCCGTGTTTTCGACTGATGCACGATCGAGCTGCATCTCCTCTACTTTAACTACCTTGTAGAAATATGTTTGTTCTGTATTTCACAGCAACATCTTCATTGTTGGTATACATGGTGGGACTAGATGCAATACATATAGTTTAAGGGCAGCAGTATATTAACACAATAATAAAGTACATCTAATAAATATAACACTGATGATATTACTGTAGAATAGTAATCTGGCGGTTCTTCTTACACACATCCCCACAAGTCATTTGATATGAATTTTAATAATAATGCATCCATTAATATCAAGCCTGAGATTTACAGCTTGAGGAAGCATCTAATCTTTCAGGCATTAACCTCTGAATTTTAAACCCAACTGGTTGATACCTCATTTATGCCACACTGATTGCATCTGCATGCTGTTCCAGCTGCCTGCTAAAACATATCCGGATCAAAGTAAAGAACTGCATCTTTTTTTTTTTTCTTTAAAGTGAATTAATCATAATAATAATCATTTTTAATCAATCCAGTTGTCTGTTTTCTCCCAAAGACAAATAACAACATGTGCTAGATTGGTGTCGAGTTGCAAAAATAGATGATGTGCTACTTGCAGTGAAACTAATCTAAATCTCCTCCTCTATATTTCATGGCTATGAAGACTTAAGATGAAGTAATGAACAACAGAGCAAGTAAGAGAATGTTGTGTTGCTTCCCATGCCCAATGGTTAACAATGTATTTGTCACAGTTACCGTGCTGTCAAATGTTTTTGTTTTTTTTTTTATTCAAATCTTTATTACAGAGATATTGTTTAAACTGAGTCACTCCGGTCGATGAGACATGCCAGATATTCTGAATTTCATTTGGAGGAGAAAAGATCAACAAGCGGCTGAGTTTCATAACTTTGAAAAAGGCACGTCGAGCGGGATAATAACCAACCAAACACAATCATTGCCGTGTTGTATAGCGACTTGGGTGCAATTCTCCTCTGCAAAGACAGATTGAGTACAGCATCTTGTCTTCTAATAAAAGTAAACTGGTGAAATGGGAGAAGCTAAAGAACGCATGTCTCACACAGACGCTGGTGGATAGAAAGGAATCTATGCGTTGTATTTATTTTGAAACTGAGTGCTTTGAACTGATGGTGAAGCCGAACAGCTGGAATACCCTCGACTTCTCAGGCTGCAGAAAACCTATGTGGCCCCTGTTTATCAATCCTGAGTTGAGGTGTGTTGTATGTGAACTGGAACTGGAAGCCAGACTTCTCCTATTGAATCACAGTTATGTGTCTCTCAGATATTATGAAATGGGTTTTCTGCCCATGTTAAAGGAAACGGCTGATGTCTCAGTGCCCCTGTGATATGAAAAATTCAATTTAAAAGGATGAGAGAAAGAATGGTGCACGGCCTATTTTCATTCCCCCACACTGAGAGATATGAGAATGATGTTCTGTTGTGTGGAGGAAATGATGCCAATCGTACTGCAGAGAAATTCCTTCATAATTCAATTCAATTTCTTCTAAATCCCAATGGCAAGCTCCTCTGCCAAAGAGAGGCAGAATGACAGAGACAAAAAGGGAGGGCTCGAGTCTAAGATGGAAAAAGAGGGACTAAAGATTGAGACTGAAACAATGGAGAAATAGAGACAGAGTCACAGAGAGCAGCCAGACTTGCTGAAAGGTAAGAGGAGGAGACAGCAATACAAAGTGGAGGGGAAGTGGATGGAGGAAAAATGTTTTAGCAATGATTAATTTTGATCACTATGGCATTTTAAGTACAGCCAACTAATTTTCTCTAATTACCTCTCTGCAGCGTCTGACAGAAGCAGAGAGAATCATTTTTTTGTTGAGATCTAACACGACAAACTGCTAATTTCTGTGAAGTGCTGTTCAAACTAGTCGACTGGTGTATGGCAAATCTGTAGAGTATATATGTATTTCCTCTGTTATTCCGACTGTAGCGGCAGTTACAAAATGTGCATGTAAACTCTTTGATAGTGTCTCTGGGTTCCCCGAGTGTGGGACCAAGAATTTCCATTTAGTTACAATGTTTGTGAGTACATCCTGGCTCTGGCATTTGGGGCGTGTGTGCAGGAATCAATGAGCTGCTGCCTCTGAAGGCACAGAAAAAATGAGCTGCACCAACAAATATGACAATGAAGAAGTGCACCTCTCAGTGTATGCAGCAAGCATAAACCATAAAGACTGAAGCAGTTGCAAAGGAAATGCATATGGAACTGTTTTTATTTTCCATTCCACCATTATGTCCTCCATTCTCATCCCATCTACTGCTCTCTTTTCTCTCTCCCTCTCTCTTTCTCTACAGGCGTGCATGCACACACGCACACACGCGCGCGTGCACACACACACACACACACACCCACACACACAGTTGTTTTTGTAGGTGCAATAGCTCCAAGGCAAGCAGCGTGGAATTGGAGTCTTCAAAGAGTCTTGGATTATCAAAGAGACACAGCTACCAGAAAACTAGGGGACACGCTGGAGAGGGGGAGGGAGGAACATAAGCGAGAGGCGGGGAGGGGGAAAGAGTGCAGAGGAGTCAGCACGGGTTTGGGTGGAGGATGAAGTGATCAGACAGGGGAGGGGTGGGGGTGAGGGGTGGATAAAGACCAGAAGTCCCTTTGTTCACGTACTGTAAATGGAGAGAAATAAAAGGCTGGAGTGAATGCATTAAAAAACAATCACATAGGCCTTAATGGTCTTGATAGGCAAGACTGAATTCGCATTCTTCACTGTCTGTGCCGCCGCCTATTCTGGAGTATTTTTTTTCTTTCTTACACAGAGAATTTCATTTCAATGGGAGCACTGGCCTTGAAATACCATAATGTTGTCACAGTAAAAGCAAGTATTACTGCAGCAGGACCCACCATGTGTGAATATAGCTGCCACATCTAATGACAAATCTGACTGTTGACACCATTCCATATGACAAGATGTGGGAGTGCTGGTGTGCATGCATCACCCATCGACAAAAAGCTCCCCGTCAGCCCCTCTGTCCCACAATGAGCTATGGATGTCTTTTTTTTTTTTTCCCATTACAAGAACACCTCTCACTACATAACACATTTCAAGTCAGTGTATGAAACTGATTCTGGTCGGTTCGCTGCTGTCAGCTGCGGGGCATCATCCAACAATGATCCTGTCCCACTGGCACAGCTACGGCACACGAACCTCCCACCTCCGCTGACCCGGTTTGAACTAAATTAGACTCATTTGGCGTGTGATGAGAGCCTAAGAGTGCTCCTAACGCGCAATGTCAAAAACAAATCAAAGTCCCGAAAAGTAATCTTCCTCTCTGTGCACAGCTCTTCTTGAAAAATGTGATTCCTCCGTGTGTGTGTGTGAGCAAAAATTGTTCCCCTCCAGCCTTGCATCCATTTGGTAATTTTTGGTGAATGCCGTATAACGGTTTGTTCTGAAACATGCAGAGAGGGGTGAGAGCGCCAGAGCGAGGGGTTGTGTCTGCGCGGGTGCAAATTGTTGAACTCTTATCAAAAATTCTGTTCACCTTTGCCTGCGAAAAAAAACAGAGGTGCAGGTGTTATGTGCTAATGGCTTCAGTTAGTGGAAGCACACGAGCGCATGAAACTGCATAAACAAAGTCTAAAAAGAGGAATCTTTGACTGCTCGTTCTGAGCCAGTTCGCTGATGTGGTGAAGTGTTTGGATGGCATGCATGCAAAATGAGGAATTTAGGTTGAGAGCAGAGACAACAGGCGAAACACCTGCCAAAGTAAGAGTTATTTTAAGTCAGTTTTTTTTATTTATCTAATGATCATTCTGTGCTTCAGTCAGATTTCTCTTGATTCATCGGGAGCTGTCGTTTCTTTGGCTTTGCGTGGGTGTAACGTAAAAGTAAATATGCACAGTGAGTCAGATCTGATTAATAATACACACTATATGTGGCTTAATTGGCAATTTTTTTTCTGACATAATGAAATAAGACGACGGAGTGGGGAAACACAAATGTAATATTCTTTGGTGTCTGGAGAGATTTGGAGAGGAGGGATAAGCTGTGGGGAAGTCAGAGAAAGGATCAGTGGTAAAACTTAATTGGGAAGGGCACAGGATTAAAAATTTTTGATTGGTTTAGGGTTTAGATGGTGATGCCTTTCTACTGACACTCTCTTTGTCTTAAACTGCGGGGACTAAATATGATAATAGGAGCTCATCGGGGGGGAAAAATGTTACAGAATGATTTGTAGAATCTGGGGTTTGCTTGTAGAAACTCTGGAAGGGAATCAATGCTCTGCACACAGAAACAAAAAACGAGTGCTGGAGAAATGGAGGACACAATATGGAGGAATAGAAGAACAGAGAGTCAGAGTGCAGTACATAGATTGAAGATGGAGAGGAGCTGCAGAAGCTATTCTCTGGCACAATGCAAAGGGAAAAAAGCGAGGACAGCTTGCCACAGCTGTTCAGTAGAAAAGATGCGAGGTTAGAATAGATGTTATCAAAAAAGAGTGATGTTATGAAGGAGCTCAGTTAAATAACAGCAGGAGGGCAAGTTTCCACCAGCAAAACAGAATTAATATGACAGAAAAGGAGAGTTATTGATGGTGCCTATTTGAGCCGGTCTGCTACAACTGAAGTTGATTTTTTTCTACTTTTAAATAGTGAGACCTTTTGACCCTTGCATGTAACAGCGCTTTAATAATGCACTGCAAAAGTTTTTTTTTTTTTTTTCCCATTATACATTTTACTGTGTTCATCCATTTCCCATCAGGCTTTAAAAAGTTTCAAACATCTCTTTAGCATTTATTGAAATATTGTTGCATTCTGGTGTATTTTTTTTCACAATTATCTATCTGTGAAAGTCATGAGATGGTGACCTCCAATTTACATTTATACAACTGGCCTTTGTTGTCTGTGTTTATATTATTCAATAGACTGTACAAAGCATTAGTTGAGCGTATTGGTTTATTTCTCCACTGTAAAGAGTTCAAGTCCAGGTTGACTCATTCAGATTTAAAGTTTCATCAGTTTCTCTCGGAGTGATTAATCTCGACAAAACTCTGTTTGTTTTAGTTGCTCCTTCGACCCAGACATTAACACTCCCTCGGAGGCCAAAGCACACTTGCGGCCTAACTAATTTCCAGCAACCGCATCAACAACAGTTGCATTTATAAGTGTTGTGAAATAGAGTGACTACATTGTACCTTGGAGTCAGGCCAGCGGGGTGCAGGGTAAGTGAGAAGCATGAAAGAACTTAAGGAAGTAAACAGATGATTAGAGCTGTGTACTCTTGATCGTAGACAGACTTTCTGATGGTTGTTCCTGTCGGGGTGAGGGCTTGAATGTGAATGTACCAGGTTACAGGGAACAGTTCCTCTATGCATGTTATGTTTGCCTGTTTCGATTCTATATACATATAACAGATAATGTATACCAAGGGATTTTAAAGTCTCACAGCCTCAGACAAAGCTTGGAAAAAGATGTCCCCTCCCCCCGTCATTTGTTCAGTTTTGCTCAATTCCCATATGGCTATGAAATCACGATTATGTGATTTGATCCTATAGACTCTCAACAACTGAGCCTGTTTGACATAACTTCACACTGCAACAAATACACAGACAGAGCCTTTATTAGTTTCTGACTTTCTATGTGATCTCCTTTTGATAAGTAATGTAATAACTTATGTAACATTTTTCACTCCCATTCACTGAGCCTCCAATGAAAGTGTCTGGAGCCCCCCCCGGGGACGCCTGCCTCCCACTTCGCAAACCTCCGATGTATTCTATATGACCTTCATGATCACGTAACAATCTGCAAACTGTGTGCACAATAGAAAGATAGCAGCAGTTATCTCGATATTATGTAGTTGTGAAAATCATTTTTCTCCCACCACAACTATGGATTCAAAAAACCACACATGAAAAACATGGTGACAGTGATTTTAATACTTCCAGAATTTGGTTTCAACTTAAAACCCGACACCATCTGACCTCGGCAGGATATTTTCGGTGGCATATATTTGCACCGTGTGACTCTGCACCTCGGAAAAAAAAAGAGCATCGCTTCCCTCTTTTGTGAAGCTCCTCTTGTGAGAAACAGTCAGTGCTGCGCCGGCGGAGAGTTGAGTGCTTTCAACGGGAGTGAAAAGGAGCTGATTTCATTTAGTTATGATAGAAGCCAACTCTTACCACAACCATGACATATAATTGATCCAAATCTGGCCTCTATTCTTGCACTGCAGGTAAAAAAAAAATCTGGGTCAAACCCAAACGATCTGACACTGCTAACTTGAGCCAGCATCTAGCATTGAAGCTTGAAGTCCCTCATTTTCAATGCAAAAGCAAAAGGAATCACATTTTACATAAATATCTGGATTTTCGTCGGATCACATCTGGCCATGTTCTATAATGCTGCTGAGCGGACACTTTGGCTGCTTTGCAAAATAAGATATGTGTGTTTGGCTTATGGGCTAAGAGCCCTTTAATAGTCAATTGCAACTATATCTTTTTTTATCTTACATAATGTCCCTGGGGCAAGCAGAATTTAATGGTAATACTTTCACAGTGAAAAGGAGTAAAGTCGATGTACCCACCTCCCACCATGCTGAGGAGAGAGAGGTCAGACAGACACGCTCATTTTGGACTGTTTGGATGGTTGCTGCTGAAATAAACATCAATTTTCACCCGACTTTTTGGTATCAATTCACGGTCTTGTCTGACATGGATTATGGCTGATATGTGCAGTTTACAATACATTTTTGATTTGTTTTAGCTTGCCTCAACTTCTGCGAAACCAATCAATATTTACTGTTTTTAAGCCAGGAGCAGAAGTTGCACAGTCACCACACTTTAATAGCTGTCTGTGGGCCAGTAGACCAACACTTTGTCAGTGTACTCATGTCAGCAAGGAACGGTGAGCTCAATTGAGCAAGGTTTATGTCAAGTACCCACTTAAATGTTCTGATAGTTTTTGAAGTGCATACTCATAGCAGATTGTAGATTGTCAATTAGCTTTTTTTTCTTTTGTTTCTCTTTTTTTTCCATTTCTCCATAATATACAGTAAAATAAGCATCTTCCAAACTGTCTCTCTGAAAGACATATCACAAGTTAATAAGGCCAGAAGGGAAAAATAGGCAGAGTAGAAGATGAGTTGATGAGGGAAGTAAAGAATCAGACATGAGAGAAATTCATCCTCAATATCCACTCCCTGCTGGGTACCTTATTGCCTCTCAAACTTCCCATCTTCAGAGTTAATATCTCTATTGCCGCAGCATCTGGCTGAGAAGCATGCATATACTTCCATTTGTTTGAACTGGAGCATAATTGGATTGGGGAGAGGGATGAAAAAGCCTTCAACCATACTTAAAACTTTTTTTTTTTTCTTTCTGGCCATCCTCTAATAATGCACAATTCTGCGTTTCAGCATGTGTGTGTGTGTGCGCTCGCCCATGTGCACGCACATGTATGCCTATGCTATTAATAGCATCTCTCATGGTCTCGCTTGTCTTGATTTGTTACCCTGCATCCGAGATGTCCCGATTGGCAATACATCCCGAGAGCTGGACGATTTCGGAAGTGTGTCTGCATCTCATTCTTGCACTCAAAGTAATCCTTTCGATGCAACTGGATGGGAAGCCCTCATGCTCCTCCATCTTATCAAGGAACTGAAAAATCATGCTTAATTAGATTCATAGTGACCTTTTTCATCTCTGGCTACGAGCGCCCAGTCGCTGCCGAAGCAGGATGTGTTCTCAACATTGATCTTTCTGCAGACACGGGGATTGAGAAGAGCCCGGCGTGGTGAAACGAGGCAGAAAAACAACATATCAAAAATCATCAGATGAAGAGATTACTCTGTTTGAGTGAGCTGCTCTGTGTGTTGAGGCCTTTAGGAGTTAGCGTGTTTTTGTGAGAAGAGCTCTGTAATCCACCTACTGCATCTCAATCTTAGTGCAAACAAACACACACAAGTACCGAGTCCTGCCCTCTGTCTCATCGCCCATTTGCCAGACATGCACATGTAATCCATCTGTATTTCTCATTCTCAGATCCCACCTCCGATCACCGCTTCTCCTTTTGCATCCCACCGCCCCTGCCCCCTTGCCTTTCTGCAGCAGCAGTCTGCAACTGAGCAATGATCTTCCTGCGGGGTTCAAACAAAAGATGACTTACAACTTCCATCCAGAAGGGAAAAAAAAAAAAAAAAATACATGCCCTGCTGAGGAAACCAGATCTGCCATTTCCAGGGGAATGTCTGCTTGCAAATTTTCAACCCAGACATCACTAAAGCTCAATTAAGTTTACGCAGTTCTAAATACCATGCAGAAAGAGAGCTTTTAAGACATCTAAGCAAACTGCCTTGACTATGACAACGCAGGGAATTCTCATTTAGAAATCTTTAAAAAAAAACGAGCCCATTTTTGTGTTCGTCATAGTCTCGCTGCAGCTTTGGTAATACTGAGGGGAAATACACTAGACACAGTTGATACAGATATGGTATGATATTGATGACAGATTTGATTAATCTACTGATGGAATTTTGGTGCAGTGCTCCACAATGGGCTTTAGACAGAGCCCCAAAGCAGAATATCTAGTATGAATACTCTATTGCCATATCCTTTCAGAGCTCATTTGAGTCATATCTGACATATTTATGGCTCATCATGTCATATCGTAGCCATCAGAGTACAAGCACCATGAACCATTTAAATACTGTGGGCCATGCTGTCATCTCCTGTTAGTAACATATGTCTGATAGATGCATAAGAAGAGGCACTCAACTTGATTCTTTCAAAGTGCTGCAGAGGAGCTTGAGCCCAGAGTTGGTGAATTTACTGGCAAGAATGATTGTGCGAGGAGGCCTATTTAGTTGAATAATAATAATAGAAAAAAAAAATTGACAGCTCTATATTGAATGGCATGCATGAGGGGCAGAGATACTGGAAGCATAGGAAAACAGAGCCAAACAGCAGCCTTATCTGGATCCAGACTGGTACAGTATCGTTTAAAAGAAGTACAAGTTAACAGTTGCACTCAAGAAATCTATAATGATCCTTTGTGTGCACCTTAACAGAGTTGCCTGGCAACAGAACTCGAGCTCTGCAGTGAATTTAAGTGTCAAACGAAATACATTTGTAATCCAAAGGCAACATGGATTAAATTTTAGACAGTAGGAGTGCCTCTTGGACAAGATTTCAATAGCTAAGGTGGGCAAAGTGAATTGGAAAAAGGCAAATAATTTTCTGCAGCTTAATAACTTTCAGAATGGCGGCTCGCACCTGAACGTGGATGGATGAATGAGCACAAAACAAGCGCAACTAAGTAACTGTGTAGCTTTAAAATGGGCCGTCTTAATGGATGCAGTTATTCATCTGCCTTCAGCTGGAATCTATGAAATATCACGAGGGTGGACGTGAGGCTGATAAATCATGATCGCGTATAGATCAGTGTCATACCTTTTTTTCCCCCTGAATTATTGATTAACTCATACACAGAGCTGCTGTTTGGAAACACATTTCCTGTTGCGGATTTGGCCACTAAAAGCCGCTTGATGAATATCACATCAAAAAGGTGGGTTCATTCAGAACAATGTTTCTAATATGCTTTATGTATGAAGAAGATGAAAAGCTGGAGGAACGCACACTTGCTCGTCAACTGTCTCAAACGCCACACACACACACACAAATAAACACAAATGTTTTATAAGCAGACTGCTTATTTTCTGCTAAACAATGTTAAGCATTTACACAAAGGGACTCAAATGAGCCTCTGATTGAAGACAGAATCAGTGCCCGAGCAACCCATCACAGAGCCTCTCAATCCCACATATGCATGATTAATACATCAAACTACATCAATTCTCCTTCCTCTTCCACTTGTCAATGAGCGCACGCACACGCAAACACACACACACGCACACACACCCACGCACACACTGACACAATGTACCCGAATCCTTACAGGACTGCACATGAACACACAGACACTGCCCCCTCCATCATGGTTAATACATCAAACAGCATTAGCTTCCTGGATTCCTGAAGCTTAGACACACACGGTTCTGACAGCCAATGATTCCTCGCTGGCTGCCTCCCCCTACAGCTTCCCCACTTTCTTTATTCCCTATGAAGTCTGTTTGGGTGGTTACAGAACATGCTGCCAAAATAGATTCACTTACATATTACCTTTGCTTTTTTTTTTTTTTTTTTTTTTGCTTTTTGCTTTTTTTGTAAGCTTGTATAATGTCATGTTAGAAAGCCATCTCCACAATAAGATGACACTGCCAAGGAGCTTTAGAGGCTTGCAAGACGTAACAATAATAACCACGAGCCCTGATCAACAAACTCTTTATTTCATACTATTTCCATATTCTTCTGACATCAGCAGGTATTTATAACAACACATATCCGAGAGTTGCTTTTGTAGCGTGGGGTTTACAGAGTTCCAGATCAGCGTGGAGCTAACAAGGCCATCAAATGCATTCAGATCTAACCTTTACAATTCAAATATGTTCTTTTTGAGGAGGGGGGGTGCCATACTGTAACATCAATGAAAACGCTGAATAAAGATAGCAGGTGGTCTATTCTATCGGGCTCTAATAAAATGGACATTCATTAGTATATCTTTAGCATAGAGTGCTGTGTAATTACCATGACAGTAAAATCCTGCATATGATCTCCATTTGATTTTCACAATGCTTTCAGCGGGATATTGATCTGATGTTGATTTTAAAGATCCGAGCTGTTGTCTTCCTACGAATTAAACCTGCAACAAAACCTCAACCAAAGGAAGAATTAGTCATCGTATATATCTCCTCCAATACTATCGACAAACTGTCAGTTTCTGTGATGCTTTCCGACATCAAAATGAATAAACATGCTGTTCCCTCTCCGTCTCCATCTGTTTTCTTTCCGCTCTGCGCAATCTCAAACGCTATATCAGACGTAAAAATTTCTGAAAAAGACCTGCAATTTAAAGCCCAATATTTACCTCATTTCAATACAAACCGCGCCATGCTGTTATCTGTACACTGGTGTGGCATCTTCTGTTATCTAATCTTTTTTTTTTTTTTTTTTTTCCCGGAGCTAACAAGTGATTTACGAGCGAGCTTCTTAGGCGGCAAAGACAGATGCCGCACTGATATTTTTTTCTCCACAATACTTTCATTGGCTTAAAAGTAGTAATGTTAAGGCACTTAGCAGATTGCTTCGTGATTTTGAATGGTATCCAATGAGTATCCTCAATAAACACAAAAACAAACTGAAAGGAAGCTGTGTGTGTTATGGATAGCCTACCGGGCTGCTGATAGTGTAGCTTAAGTGCAGGGAGACTCACATGTGGCCTGCTATACTGCAAATCCTCAAAAAGAGGATAAAGAGGCTTTAAAATCACATTTACAGCAGAGGAGCAGCATCCCGCTGATAAATACAGATCATGGTGTTTGACCCTGTCCATCAGCACATTGAAAGGCTCACGGCTTCTACACTATAGAGTCACAAACCCGGCCTTTGTCACTAACAGACACAGGGCAACACTTCAATAACTCGAAATAATAGCACCGGTTTGCGAGAGCAAGGGAACGACTGGGGGCAAGTCAACCATGACTCTTGAATTTTTTCCCAGAATTTGCACTCAGTTATTTGACCTTTTTATTTCATCTATTAAATGAAAAACACGGCCTCGATTTGAAACTCTTGGACGTATGCTTTGAAAAAAAAAGGCCAAACGCACAGCCTGTTGTGAAATATGTTGCATGTCACACAGATCGATAGGTTCCCTAAAAGCCGGCGTGCCATATTTGTTCCCTCGTAACATTCAACAACAACCTTAAATGTCAATACTGATCACCATCTGCTAGACATTTTCAGTAGTACCTGAAAGGAATTAACTTCACGGGATTACAGGAATCCAATGGCAGCAGGAGCATGGATCCTGCCCCTCCAGCCCTGCTCTTTCTAAAACCAATAACCTATATTGGTTCCTAAAGAAATATGAAACCTGTGACCTTTATTGGCCTTATGTGCCACTATGGGCTTTTTAGTTAATAATACAAACAAGATACCAATTGTGTGATTAGCTGTGTCTTTGCACAGCAAAGGAACCTGCAGTTTAGTAATATCTGGCACAAGATAATATTTTATTTTTATTGATATTTATCCCTACAGAGAGCTCCAAGTGCGCAGAGGTTTATGAATTCATACTTGTGTTTTCTTGGAGGAAAACCACTCTCAGAGCTGTAATGAAAATAATTAATGGATATGGAAGCGTTTTTTTTAAGGGTGAGTTTGTGTGTTATCAGGCCTGAAGTTTCATTGATTGGAAATATTTTACTGTTCCCACAATCCAACAGGAAGAAAGACTGTGGATTGGCTCCCAGCTGTCTGTCTACCAGTTCATCACACACATTAATTGATCGTGTTTTGATGAAGCAGCAGGGAAAGAATGAAATTTTCAAAATAAAAGGATCCGGCCTGAATGTGGAGCGCACGTCCCAAATCCTTTCATACACATGTACACAGAACATGCTGTATGCAGAGACACAGCTCCTAACAGCTGCATCTCCAACTTCATATCATAGAGATCCACATTAGCTTGTCAGAGGGGAATTAAATAATTGAATTGGATGGGGAACACCATACATGAGCTGACATCTCATGTTTATTTATCATTCCTTTTTTTTCGTGTGACAGATACACAGCATAGAAAATTCACTGAAAAAGAGTAATGTCACGCTCTGTAGCATTTATAATTTGCAACTCGTGTCCCTAGATAGACTCTCATGAGCGGAAATGAATATACAGTGCAAGGAAAACTACTGTACAAAACCATAAACTGAGCATACAAATAAGAAGGAAGGTACCAGAAATGTATATGCAATTCTGAGGGATGTTGGCTGATCACTTCAGAAAGTTTAAAATTAGCTATAAAACGCTCCCTGGTAAGGAGTTTAACCCGTGAATATAGAAAATTCCCAGAGTAAGTGAGCCAGAAAGCCCGAGAGGTTTCACCATGTCATCGAGCCCACGGAGCAGTTACATAAACATTTCTAAATACAGTAAGTTCAGAATTGCAAAGTCAATGAAGTTGTCGTGCTTAATGTCTTGAGAGCAGTGCAATAATGAGGGCTTATTGGCTTGCCATCTGAAATCTTTATAGCATGAGATGTGCTGACTGCTGATTGTCTTAAGGGGCTTGATTGTTGTAGGAGATGCGTGTTATTGCAGCAACGCTTGAAACGACTAACCGAATGAAACGCAATGAAAAATCATTGTCTGCATCACACTAACAGTTAACATGAAATGATGGATAGAGCCTTATGTACTGAAGTTTTTGCAACCTCGCTCATCATTTCTACCTCTGACATGAGGCCAAGATATCTTTTATCCTTTCGCAGTCAATTTTCATTTATTAACTCCAGACAAGGACCAACCCTTGGGTGAAAAACCTATCTACAGTTTTCCTAGATATGAGTTTTTAAATCACGCTGCTATAGATTGCAGGCGCTGCATCGCCATTACGCTATAAGATACCTCTGCTGCTTATACAAAGCTTCAGCTACACAGACAATAAAGCTGCGTCTTCCTTACTTCAAATCTGAGCAGATTTAGTGCTGCTGAAATTCAAACACTGCGGATCATCAGACGGGCCTGGGTTGATAACCGCGTTATTTGATGGAGATAATGAACAACCACTCCAGGAATTCAGCTGTGTTTTCTTCCTTCAGACGTTCGAAGCATATGAGGAAAAAAAAAATAGCTCTATTTCCCTGGTGGCATTTTAGTGACATTTTGATGTGAAGCGTCTCTGGTGAGTTGGGCAGAAATCTAGTATATATGTTCAAATAAAAAAATCCTCTGCGCCTGATAACCACCTTGTATCATCTATCTCGGTTCGATCGCCGGAGCCAAAATCCAGATGACCACCCTGAATCAATAAGAGGAAATTAAATGTGTGTTCTTTACCTAATCTTCACACCGTCTCTCTCATAACTAAAGTGTGTTTTTCACATTGTGCCGGTGGCTGACGCTGCTCCTGGGCTGACGGAAGCAGTGGCAGAGAGGTTAAGTTTTAGAGTAAATACAATCATGGCAGGTTTTTCGCGAGTGTTGGAGGTGGTTTGTCATGCTTTTCCCCTTTCCAAAACTGAATGAGAACAGACCTGGATGACTCATTGGCACTAGAGTAGCAGGTTCCTGCTTTATTTATGAGAGCTGGTGGTTTTCTCCTGCGTGTCTCCTAGGCCCAGTGATTCATGAATGGACTAGACAGCCTGAGCCTGCAATTGTGGAGGTGCATTGGGAGCAGTGGATATTGAGGATTAATTTCTTTCGTGTCAGACTGTTATTCCCAACCCCCATCAAATCCATCTCTCCCTTGCTCTCTATCTACAATGACTTTCCCATTTCTTAGTTTAATAGTGTGAAGCACAATTATTTGTCCACTGCCTGATAAATGGTCTGAATATTACGATAGAGCAACCGTCTGATATACTGTAATATACACTGTATAATGTTGTGGGTGATGGTAATGATTTACACCACCGCCAGTTAAAGTCTAGCTTGTATTTTAAGCACATATAGATTTCTTTGCTTGCATAGTTGACCATGGCAGAAAGAACAGCAGGCCTGCAGAGCGATGCAGCCAAAGGTTCAGACAGCGACTGAAACTTTATATCTGGCTGTGCTGAAAATGCAGCTAAGCTCAATTATGTTCTGGCTAGCAGGATCTGGGCATTTTCTTCCTCACTGACTAAACTGCATTGTCCTGGTGATCAAATGGGGATTGCCCCATTGGCTTAAATGGCTAAAACCGTGCCACATCCTGTCGCATTTGGAAGCGTTAGACAGTCGACTTGAAATGTAGCACGTGTCTCCAGTTTCAGTGACACAGTAGGTGTCCAGAGGAATCTTTGAAATAGATGAATATGTCCTGGTTTCAACAGCATGTGTCCCCAGATATTCACTTTTGGCAGATTGTTAAATATTCCTTTCTATGTAATGTTCCTTCTGCATCCTGACCCACAAAAATCAAACCATAAAACAAACAGCTATAACCCCATGTGGGGTTATTTCTGCAGCTGTTGATGGCTGCTCAGCTGCTGACGTGCCAGTCAATCACAACAGAAATAGTTTGAACCATCCTCACGACATTGATTCTGAAGCAGCTCCTGCTGTCTGACAGGAGCGAGTGCTGACATTTTGCATTTCACCTCACCAAAGACAAATTGTTCAACAAAGACCTCTAGCTGGAGTTCCTTTATCTTCGCCTCATACTTAACTTATGATACTCAGAAACAGGCTTCTGTTGGTATATCTCTACTGCAAATAAAGGGAATTTTAAAGGCACTGCTGTTCATTTGTTTGCTCGTAAATACATCTCTCATACACAGCAGTACGACTTCTCAGTTACCCTGGATTCAACAAATGAGATCCACCAGTAGAAAAGATTTCTAAAGGGCCAAAAACTATACTATAAAAGAAGCAAGTGCTGCACACTTCAAAAGACAGATGACACTATTTTGTACTGGCCCAGTCAGTGTTATTAGAAAGCTTCCTGGCTGATCAATGTGTTAATTTGATTTATAAAGAACAAGAAGTATTGAACTTAGCAATTACTAAGGGTTGTTCAAAATGACTGCAGAGAAGCTCCCCGCACACACACACACACACACACACAAGCACACACCCACAACAACCCATTTTGTGCCACAGTGCAGCTTTGATCTGCGAGAAAACAGATGCAGATCTGCACACATCCTTTACATTCTAATCCCATTTTGTGGTATAATCTGTTCTCCCATAGTGCTCTCATAGTTCAACAGTCATTGTCAAATCTTGCTATTTTGACTCAAGAGCATGACATATCGTGATTCTATCTCCAATTTCAGCAGATCAAGGTTGTTCCCCTCTGCTTCACATTATCATCTCTGACATTGTTAAAGTGATTTCCTGGAAAAAAAAAAGAAAGAATGAATTTCACAACACTAGTATTTGACACTCAGTTATGAAATGGAGTATTCAAGCTTTCTGATACACCTCTCTGCCACTGTTAATATTACAAGATAAGCTGCCGGCTGGCATGAAGCTGGAGCTAACAACCCTCGAAACAACACATTATATGCCTCTTTTCTGATGCTGTCTCGATGTAAACGGACTGGTCTGTACTACATGCAGCAAATAAATAGATGGGCAATATCACTCAAGGATTAACACACCATAAGAAAAAGCTCTGAAATGCAATGCCACATGCAAACTTATTTATTTTACTAGCTAAGATTAATACGGCTGGTGGTTGGAAACTATGATGGAGCAGATGCTGGCAGTATCAACCAATATTATGCAATCACAATAATGATTTTCTCTAGTTAAAAAACACATATGCTGTTCAGTTTCCATCCTTGAACACATAAAAGATTAAATATGCATTATGCTGATGATGAAGAGCAGGAGCGCATCCGTCTAACAGGGGTCAAGTCAAAGCTTTTGACTTTGTTTGCCATTTGCAGCGTTAAATTATTCAGTGTTGTATGGTCCTAATCACAGCCGACGTATAACTACAGATTAGCTGAGCATCTTTAAAAAAATGATTTTTCATTTTCAGAAAGACAAATCCCCACTGGAAAGAATAAGAGCGGCTTTCCTCAAGTCTGCAGTCAGACCTAACTAAATAGCCAGGAGGGTCGCGATGAGAACATAAGCAACAGGACTCAGACAGCCCCGGAGCTAACAGTGGGGTTTATCATAAGATAAATATTAGAAGAAAGAGATGGAATAATTCGAAGCAAGCTCGATGGCGGCAACAACATGACCCAGCCACTCTCTCTCATCATGACATCTTCTTCTCCACAGCCAAGCAAATAATAAGGCAGAATTTCCTTTCCTCTCCTTTCAGTGTCTCACTCTCTTGCCCCGGTGCTCCGTCACTCACTGTCTGCGGTCTGTTGGGTGTAAGAGCATGTCTGACACATTTCCATTAGTGGGGAGACTATTCAATTACCATAGCTCAAGATATTTAAACCTTGCCAATTACTGAACATCTCCCCTTTAAATTATGCATACACTGAGCTGATAAGGTTATGTGTAGTGATTTCTCCTTTTGACACGTTGCAGTGTGTTCCGCTGTGTCAGACTTGCTTCCTCAAAAAAAAAAAGAGAGAAAGAGAGCTACATATTTGTTGAATTCACACGTCCACTCGGGCCTTGGATTCCACTTTGATATTGGACATCTGTGGCCTGTATCCGCAAGTGTTGTGGCCTAAAAGTTAGTCAACAGCTGAAAGAGTTTTTTTATGTATGTGAAAAATGCGAGGACGGTCAAACTCGCGAGGCTTAACAATATGCAGTAGATGGTTTTTTTTTTTGGGTGGCAAACTGCTGATTTCGCAGCCGGGCCTTGTGATCGCTAAAAATTTGCTAACGCTTGTTGGTTCTCTCTTAAACGAGCAATAATCGTTGGCTCTAATTCTTCTGATGCCGTACCCCAGTCGACAAATTGTGCGCGCTCTCCGAGAGCATCTGATCTCTTCCCTCGTATCCTAGCAACCCCATCCATTTCAAACGATACAGTGACATTCACACATCCTCCTACTCGACAATCCCACATCCCTCTCCCGGCCCGCTGCCTCTGCTCTCTGCACCTGACCCAATCCCCAGGTGTGCAGCTACCTCCAATCTCCTACTAGACTTTTTCCTCACCTTCACCCCAACCCACTCATTGTTGCGCCTTTTCTGCAGAGACACATAAATAAAATAATGAACACAAACCTCAAGGCCCCTTTGCTTTTTCTTTCTCTTCTCTAACTGTGCTCTATAAATGAACTATACATTTGTGTGTTGTCCACACTTTGACACATACAGTAGAAGATGCTGGATGTTGCTCAGATACCCATTACCGCTCTCGCGCAAGCGGGGATGCTCCGGTTTTAAAAAATAAATTGCTTTATGTCACACTTGATAATTTATTAGCCATCGTGTCCTTAAATCAGATGATGGCTGGAGTTCAAGTTCAAGACAAACTGAAAAACTAATATAGAAAAGGGGTGAAGATATAGGACACAGTTAAAATGGATCTGATGGAGAGTTCAGATTATTATTTTAATTAAGAATATCCACCATGATGGATTGTGTTTATTGGTTTTATTATATAATAAAACATGTGTTCTAAATTTACTTTTGGCTTGTCAGTGCTCTTAATTGTTGAGGAAATGATTGTTCTCTCTTACTCAATAAACTGCATTTTTGCCCTTTGTTTCTCATTTACTGTTGGCATAAATCATCTCTGGAAGCCCTTCAGTGCCATAAATCCCATCTCGCTTTTTAAATAAGTTGCTTATTACTTACATTCAAAACTCTGCTGCTGATGTATTCCAATATGCTCAGAACGCAGCCGGGTAGCAACCTTCCTTTCAAAAGCAGTTTTTAATGCTGGAAGATATCATCGAAAATGAGTTAGACAATGAAAAATCGCCACATTATAAACTCAAATTTCTGCTGTGCCACACAGAGAACATAGCCTACTGCAGGGTCCTTAATAAAACCATTTCAAGAATTAAAGCATATTAAGTAATGTATAATTTCATCAACAGGTCTAATTATACTAATGCTAATTATAGATTTGACTCAGACAATTTTAATCCAAAAAGCACTTAAACAGATTTGATCAATAATGCAAATATACAATTAAATGGTACCAAAGGCTTAGTTAGATTATGTTCCTTTCTCCCACTGAGGAGTGTTGATGCAGCAGGCTACCACTCAGCAATGGGAAGCGGTGACATCCAGGGAAACGATGCTACCTCCACACTTCCCCGACTGAGTCAGACGGACAAAGAAACGGATGAGTTGTGCCATTTGCTTGTTAGTCCTAATGACGTAAAATACCCACGCCATGTCACTGCTTTCAGCTGAAGACGTTTGATAGATAACCACCATACTTTGTTTGATGTATTTGTTTACAACTTAAATGACAGGTTAATTGGTAACTGCAGATCATACTGGTAAAATATCACTGAGATACTGACAAGCCGGCAGCTGACAAGCCTTCACTTTGAACTCCAGCATCCTGGTTCATATTGTATTATACGTTATACAACAATGTTTACACTATTATGTTATAGTAATGCCAATCTGGCCTTTGTTTAGTTTCAGTTTTTGTTCAGCTGTAGTAATTTTTCCTGCCTTCCTGCCCAGCTCTGTCTCAGTTCCAGTCCGTCTCTGTCCTGTCATAGTCCCGTTTTGCCTTAGTCCTGTTCACGTCTTGTATTTGTCCTGCTGTGTTTGGTCCTAGTTTTGTGTCTTAGTTCTCTGCCTTAGTTTCAGTCTCTGTTATAGTTCCATCTGTTTGGTACTGTTCATGTCTTTATTCTTCTCGTCTTGTCATGTGTAGTCTTGTCATGTTTAATTTCTGTCACTATTTACCTGCCATAGAGTTTCACCTCTGCTCTGTATTTGTCCCCTTGCCCCGCCTCTGCCTCACCTCTCTGACCAGACCCTCCCATCTCATCTCATATCACCTGTGTTCCCAGCTGCAGCTAATCACCCATCAGGACTCTACAAAGGCCAGTTCATTTCAGTATGCCCTCGCTGGATTGTTAGTGGTCCTTCTTGTTAGTTGTTCCTGGATCCATCCCTGCCATGAGTTTTTGTTGAGATGTCCTTTGCTTTCATTACAGACTTCCTTACACTAGTTTTTGTGTGATGCATTTGAGTCCTTAACCCCTGCCCTTATAACAGATCCATCAATGACATCTCTCACTAGTACTTTTACTTCAGTTTCCACATTCACATAAATGTATTAGAAGTTAATTTTCATCCAATATGAGCAAAATCCAAAACGAAACTTTTTGCTACATTATTGAAGGAAAAAAAAAGCTTCTATTAATATAATCCAGTAGATCCAGTACTCCAGTACTGGATAAGCTTTTCTTCAAAACTCCTGCTTATGCATTATAATAACGCACATGAACAAAGCTTATAAGAGACATTGTTGCAGCATCATCACAGCGCCGCTCCGTCACAGACTGGGTCATGTGTTCATGTGTCGACACACTGTCCTGTAGCCAAAGAAAAAGAAAGGGAGTTCACCTTTCGGGTAATTCTTTCTTGATCCCCATGTTTCTGTGAGATCCCTACACCTCCCGTAGCTCTGGGTACAGTACAAGCTCTGACTGAGCTACTGAAAACATTAAAGAAACCCTTAGTTATCAGAGCCAAGCCCAAGGACGTACTGGAATAAGTCCTGAAATGCTCAAGGCAGGGGAACAAGAACAGAATCCTTTGCAGGGTTCTTTGCAACAAGGAAACGCTTAATTGCAAAACTGTAAAAACTAGGGGGTATCGTACTGACATAACCTCACCTCTGATCTTATCCTGGAGACAATGGCAAACCAAAGGGCCGTTTTTTAATAAGAAGATTTCAAGGAGAGGAACAGCCAAGCAGATGAAATTTTTGCATAATATCAAATAATGTCACAAAGCTCTTACTCACATTGTTTTCACAGACCAGTGTTGTAGTGTTATGGGATTCTTGACGTAACAGAAAATGTCATCAAGACATAGAAAAAGGGGTGTCAAGATGTCTGCAATGGGGTTGTGGCATATTATTAAATACATGTCAAACTTAAACTGAACGTGTGGGGCGCATTCGTTTTTTCCCCAACATATTCAATCATCACCATTGTAACTGGCAGGAGAAAAACACTTGAAAGCAGGAGATGCGGGAAAGAGACGAGCACACGCAAGGACTCAGAGTGGGCTTATTCTGCCATCCTGCTCCTCGCCGGACACTTTGATAAACAAAGCGAGGCCTGCAAACTCATAAATCATCGAAAACGAGTGGAGAAGATTAAGGACTTTCATGGAAGTGTGTCTCCAAGAAGGCAGAAAAATTGAAGCCAACGGCAAATGGTATTCTCTTGTGAAAACCTTATGTCTTTCATAGGAACGAAGGAAACGAACTCCGCTATGCGTTATTACTTGTGAAATGAAGGAAATTAATTGAATTATATTCAAGTCATAAGGGTAATTGTTTCTGAGTCAATGACTGTTTCCGACAGCGAGGCAGACAGGCTAAGAGACACAAACAAGCTCCCAGCTGGAGAGTTAGATGCACAAATTCACAGAATCAAGCTAATTGCAAATGGCTATAATCAAATACATACCCTGACGGTATTAAAACACGCTGAGCGCCAACTATCTCTTTTTTTTTTTTCATTTTATCAGATTTAGATTTTATCTAAACCATAAACCAAATGAAATAATCCAGACCCCCGTTATCACAACCAGACATCTTGTACACCTGTGCAAACTTGACACTGTGGCTTAACCAGCTATAAATACATGACGAATGAAAAAGGAAACGGTTATTATTTTCAATCCTGCTTATACCCTCGAGGGAATAAAATAGACGGTTTACGATGCCGCGCACGGCTCACATGAGGAAACTTTCTTCAATTAAAGGCGGGCTGTCACTGAGACATCACCGGTGTCACGCAGAGTGCAGTGTTTCCCCGCTTCAAAATCAAGCTTCACATATATAATCTTTGGTCAAACACAAAGTTACGCAACAGGGAAGGGACAGGTTCAACGCAACCCTCCTCAGCACAAAGTAATGCCTTGATATGAGACACCCAGCAGTCTGCTATTAACAGTAATCCACAAACATAAAGAAATGTACACAGAGTTAGGATGAGAAACATAGTGTTAATGCACAAAGAACATGGGATCAAAGGAACAGGCTTCATGCAGAGCTACAGTCAAATGTAAGGCTTATCACACACTGGCAGCACATTGATTTAAGCCATATGCTTATCAAGCATATAGAGGAACGTTATTAAATGCATAGACTCTTTCTAACATATTCTAGAGTTTCTCAAACAAACCCTGGAATGTTCAGGTTTCCGATATATTGTATTTGAGCTTATCCATCTGTGCAGACTGTCAGCTGCCCCGTTAACAAGGTGGAAGCAGTCAAAGGAAGTGCACAACTGAGAGACGCTATAAGGAGCTTCTGATAACAAATATACTGTTGCGAGTGTATACACTGTGACATGGAGTATATCACCAGTGCAAATCAGCTAATGCTGGATCTGTTTTTTTTTTTTTTTTTCAAAAGCTCAAAAGCAAATTACCGACTTCATTTCCTACGTAAGCGTTTCTGGCTTCAACAAGCCGCATGGGGAGAAAGGCAATACCTGCGTGTGCGTTCTCCTAGAGGTAGTGGAACCTTTCAATAACTTTCAGTAATCATCAAAGCGCTGAAACTGCCCCTGGTGGGGTAATGTAACTTAACACCTGGCGATACCATCAAGCTTTCAATATTACTACTGTTGGGTCGAAGCACAGTCAACATGAATGGCTACACAGCTGTAATTGGTGAAATGAGGACGTGGGTTGCTGTCTTACATGTCAGTTTGGTTCTGCCTGCTTCCTGAATTGTGCATGGCGATGTTGAATCTCCGCTGATTTTCTCTGCTGTGTCTTCATGTTGGTTCAACAGTGAAGTGACGTTTTTTCTATCGCTGCCACCTGTATGGGCTTTAGTGAGCGGCATCACTGGCTATCCAAAGGTGGGTTGCAAATTTAGTAGCCAGAAGCATCACATTGATTTTTTAGGTATAGTTATATTATGTGTTAGTGCATAGATAGACAGGAAACATAGGGAGAGAGACGGCAATGATGTGGCACAAAAACTGACGCATCACATTCTCAACTGCAGACAAAGTTGTTCTGTAGCTGCCAACAATCATGTTTGATTGTATTTTGTTGGCTAAATTCCATAATGTTGAAACTGGAAACAGTAATCAAAGGGAACTATTACAGATTTTAACACATTTGATGCTTTAGAATTTAAAAATAAACATATGCAACATATGCATGTTTTACAGTGTTATGTAACATATTTACTGTAAAACAGTACACACTCCTGTTTTAAGAGACTTTGCAAATACCAAATAAGGTAAAGTACATGCTTTAGATATGCTTCAACCACAGAATGACCCACAGTATTTTAATCTACATTTCATTCACCCATACGCATTAAGCATCCATGAAATAGTACTGCTCCACCACCTGAGCTTCTGTCAGCCTACAAACATCATTACTCATGAAAAATCAGTGTCTGCCAGCTTTCAGTATGTTCAGAAATGTGAATTCTTAATACTTAAGCAAAACGTAAAAAGACATATCATCTATCCTGGGCAGCGTATTCTGGCTGCTGTATATGTGCCCTTGGAACTCTGCATGCTTTCTAAGAGAACAATAGGTGAAGGTGCTTCCAACTCTCCACTCCATTACCACTCCATTGTGATGGCAGAGCACTGCTTAAAAAGGGGATAAAAGAGCCAATATTATTGGCCGCAGTTGTTACACCCTCTAACAAACCCTTCGAACAAAAATACCAAAATTGTGTGGCCACTCCCTCACAACCTCTGCATTTTAACTGTGATCCCTGAAAACATCCTTTGAGACTAGTTTTCCTGTTGAATATATATTTTTTATAGGTGTATCCGATTATTAAACCTGCTACATGATGCCTTGCTCACTTATCTCAGATAGCATGCTGCAGCAAAACTCTTGCATGTGCACATTAAAGTTTATTGGCAAATTCCACCATCATGTAAAGGGGTCACATTACTCTACTTAGCTTCTGCATGCTGATGCCACACCTACGAAAAGGGGAAATGGCATTTTAAGGCTAATGCCTGTTTCTTTCCCTTAGATTAATGGGTTAGTTAATTAAATAGTAACTTGGTCTTGCCCCAGTGTAATGCCTCTGAAATGTCTCGGAGAACGACAGAGCACTTCTTCAATGAAGCATCATTTATTGGACATTAGTCAATTAAGAAGATCTAAGTGTGTATTTGGTCTGTCAAGGTTAAAGAATTATGCATATTTGAGTAACAAAGGCACATCAATTATGCTCGATCTTCATCTCACCAGATATCTGTTCTGTCTTTAAGGGCTCTGGGGCTGCTGTAATGGTACGAGACTTGCAAAACAGAAAGTAAACGTCGCCTGAGAGGCTGAGCTCAGGGTGAGACAGTCCCATAAATTGCATTAGAAGTGCAATTAGAAATGGTGAACTCATAGAACAGTGAACTTTTTAATAGTGACATAATATGCATATTTATGCTGACAAATACTGTACTGGACATATTACTTGACATTAAAATATGTGCTTAAGTGCTAAATCTATCAAATGCATTGAAAGTAGACTGAAGGCTGAGGTACTGTCTCAAGGTTAAGGCGATTCATAAAAAGATCCATGATTGTGGTGAAATTTTTGTCACACTATACGAGGACGTTTCACTTTAAATTACCTCATGAAGGCTATGGGCTCAAACTTTTTCGCAGCCCATTATGAATAAGACAGAAAAGTGCTGCTGTAGCAAGCTGTGTCTTGGTATAATTTCTTTCTCCCGGTGAGTCTTCATTTAACTTGAGTCCAAAAGTTAAAAACAGTAACAGTAGGCTTATGGCCTGAATAAAATGTGAGGAGAATCTCAATTTTATAATATGAGATGCATATTTTTCTGATCATAGCGGAAGTATTCACAACTGTGTCTGTCAGTACGCAACAGTGGCTACAGCTGCAGTGGATGCTTATTGTTTGTAGTGAAGTGGAAGCTGGACAATCGTCCTACTGTAGGATGCCCTCGAGCTCAAACTGTGCAGCCATGGAAATATCAATGCGCTGGGCAAGAGAAGCCTTAGATGCAAACCCACTCCAGCTGTGCCACCGAACCTCTCAGCAGCTGGATCCCAGCACTCGAACCTTGGCTGGCTTCTTTCATTACCAATCTGCTGCTGTATAAGTGCGGGGCTTCCTCGGGCAGAGCCAGGATAGTTTGTGAATGCATGAATTATAAATTATCTAAAAAAGCACACACACACACACACACAACACAAACAAAACAAAGAAAAGAGAGGGTCTGAAAACTACAGATGGTCTTTGAACCAAAACCATGTTACGGATTCATTTATCAAATACATAGCGAGTAATACTATGATCTGATCAGGACACTGTGAGCAGGGCACTCACATGTAAAGCTGTGAGAAAGACTTCAAAGGGAAAAAAGGCACATTTCGCTATTCTGGTTGCTGCCTAATTAGATTGAGCTACTGTAGCTAACCTGCAGTAACAAAGGGAATAATACAGTTAGAAATAGAGATAGATGAGTGGAAGCTACTAATCTTTTTTTTTTTCCCTTTTGAATAAAGGTTGACAAACTGATTCCAAAATACAGGATGCAGCTGAAGTCAATGTTAGTGTAGTGTCGAGGTTTTTCTCTTTGTGCTTTTTTGGATCCATGTTCACACATGGAGCGCCTGAGGGAAGCGCTCTAAAAAGAACCCCATCCAAAACAGATGTGTGCAAACCAATGATAACATGTTGTGATAATGATAATAAATAAATAGTGCAGATGTGTTTCAAAAAGTGTCTCACTGAAGTAAGTGGAAGAATATGTCATGCTAATCTTCATAGCTTAAAAAAATTCTTAGAATTAGGTTGTTTTTTTGCAAACATGTTATTATAATCTCATTAAATCTTTGTTGCCAGTGTACATTAATAAACACACGGGAGAAGAATTACACAAACGTCCATAAAACGTCTGTCTTAATATTTTACAATGACAACATAGAGCTGATAAAAAAAAAGAAAAAAAAGGAAAAAAAACAAGCATGGCATCTGCTTGGCAATGTGATATTAACTCTGTTACAACAGTGTGCAAATTCTTGGCCAGTGACACAGTATAATCAGTTTAATAGTATAAGAAGACTGCCAGTTATTCTGACCTCCAGACAGCAGAGCCCACAATAATTCTTGCGGCAAATAATTAGTTTTATCACACAATGACATGGGTCACCCGTAAGGGCTTGATTATAACAAGAGAACAATATAAGAAAATGTGCGGTTCAGTGGAGCTCTCAAAGGGGATTGCTTCTTCATATCTTGTCAAATTCCAGATGACATTTCATATGACTGCAAACCAGAAACAATCCTTCCCCTGTATGAGCTGCTGCAGCCTCTGAGAGTCATTATGTTGAGAGCTGAAATTCCACACTGCAATGCTTTAGCCCCCCGAATCCGAGTGCTTTGTTTGCACTGACACTTAGCGGGAAAGGAAGAAGAGACAGGAATCAGATATCTCAATCAATGTTGTTTGCAGGATTTTCTCCAGTAGAATATGCAAATGTAATATAAATATGTAAAGAAAATCTCGAAAATGTGTGAAGGCACTAAGAGCTGCCTTGTTTGCTATTAATCTTTACCTCTAACTGATTGACAGTATTTATTTGAGGTTGTATTATTCTTCACACTTTCCATTACCCGTGGCGAGCTGTTCTCTTAATGGCCCTGTATATTGTGCCTGCCCAAAGGAAATGGTGTGGCAAACATGCACATTTTGCTTTTTTTTTTTTTTTTTTTTTTACTGTGACTCCAATCTGTATGGTATTGACCATATGTTGAATAATACAGCCTACTATTTGTTATTCCAATTACATTCGGCGCACAGTATTTTTTAGCTCTGCCTGATGGATTTGCACTCATCTAATGTGTGCAGTGTACTGCTGCTTAACAGACTCGGAATTTGCATTATAATGATTTAGAACACCAATGCATTTTTAATGCTCATAAACAAGAGTGTGCACTGTGGCTTTTTTTTTTTTCCACAGAATATGTTTACTCCTCCATTTAACTGTGTGCACGGTCATGACATTCGAAGCAACTCCTTGGTGTGAAATTGCTCTTGCTTTTGTGGGAGACTAATCATGAGGAAAATGTGTATTAGCTGAGACACAAAGACGAAGATATTTAACTAGAATTTGAGGTGAGCTGTCGCGTTAAAATGACTTCAGTCGTAGCTGTGGACCAACTGTGATCTGGCCCTAAGCTTGCCTTTAAGAGAAACTTCATTAATAGTGTGTCTCTCATATTTTCATATCACTGCTGGGTTTTAGCATTTATAAAATTACGGTTATCAGCTCAAGGGGGCTTTACAATATGCATTTATTCCTCCACAAATATTATCTCAAATATAACTCTTTTTTTTTTTTTTTTAAATTTGAGGAGACAATGCATGTCAACATTACATATGAGCATTTTTAGACGTAGACAGACGTCGGCCAAAGGGGGCGCTGTGCTTTGATTATCCATACATTAATAACCTGTCCCTGAAGAACATTTCTACAAATTGCACAAGGAAGGGCACGTGACACGTTCAACATGGCATCGATTTGTGTGCTGCATCAATGTTCAGAACAGAATTTACGTTGAGGAGAAAAGTGGCGAAAACACACAAAGCAACAAATCATAACATGGCTGTGCAAACATTCAATATCCTGATATCTACATTCAATATCAGTCTGTCTGTCACCCAGTCTGCCTATCTAAAAATGGCAAGTGGTACTGAGGCTTAATAAAAATATTTCAATGGACTGTGTAAATTACATCTCTGTATGAAAGTATACATTCGCCATCCAAAGGATTTTTCTCCACTTTGCATTCTTCCTGCTGCTTATCAGTTAAAAGTGCACCTGTGGAGCATCAGGAGTCTCCTACTGTATGTCAGACACCAACACAAAGCAACTTAAGTCACACAATGCCCCCACAATAAATGCAAGATAGTCAAGCGAGTCTCTGAAGGTATTAGGGTGGCCCTAAGCCTTTATCTTATCAGGTTTCAGTCTAATACACAGGGGGATGGGGGCGGGGACAAAAGGAAGCCAAGCAATTAATTGTCTTCTCTGCTTGGCATCTCATTTCAACACCCCAGAAGGTCTATTACAGGAGAAAGACAGTCATTAAACCTCAACAATAATCACTGCTGAGCTATGCCTTCATCCTTCGTGCTACTTCAGTGTTTCCTGCTTAATGGCACCCAGCTATGACAATTCCACTCAAACACTATAAAATGTTGATACATGCAAGGCAATTTATTGTATTTAAATGCCATGTTAGTGGCATCGGTGACATGAAACAGAAGCAAGGGAGTAATTATCGCACGAAAGAATCAGCCTATCTATTAAATGGACTAAATAACCCACTAAAATTACGACCTGGTAGAATGAAGCAGGACCTCTTCAGATGCCAAAACTTCCAAACGCTTCTCGAGCAAGAGAGGAAACGCAGAGAATAGAGGAAGGTGATAGTGGGAGGCAGAGGAGCGAAAGAGCATCACAGGGAGAGAGAACAAAAGCAAAGTGAAAAAAAAATGTAGGACAGGGGAAACTGAGGCTGAAAAAGAGCTCGGTATAGGTGCAAAGGAAGGAGATAGGGGTTGAGGGCGCTCAGAGAGAAAATGGTGGGGGAATGGGGAAGCGACTGAGGGTGGGAAAGGGAGTTTGAGAGGAATAAAACTGGCAGTTGGGGAAGAGGAGACGGTTCATTTGTCACTGTCAGATCAGTTTGTTTCTCCTTCATAACTGCAAGGACGAGATCTGGCCCGCGACTCGGGCACCCCCACCCCCCCACCCCGATCCTCCCCGATCTTAAGCCAACCACCCATCACCATCTATCCTCCAACCTCTGCCAACACCTGCCCTCTCTCCATTCGCTGGAGATGAGGATGCAACCCCATGCTACAGTGCACTCTGTACACACACAATTTCATCTGCCTGCGTGGACATGCTCACTGAGCTTAATCGAATGCATGTCCCACTAACAGTAGCAACCTATAGCCTGGAGTAAAATCTATCCGAAGGCGCATCTGAATGATTATTAAAGCTAAATGAATCAGTAAGCTCGAGTGTCTTTTTTCGCAATTGTAGTCTTTTACAAAGCTCACATTTTAATAGATGTTTGATTTACAGAGAAAATCATACGAGCAGCTGCTTATAGCTCACTTTGACTGTGGCCCCCTCTTTCTTCTCTATATGTACCTCCTGCAATGAAGCGTAGGCAACATGCTGATATAGCACTCCTGGATGCATCACAGGCAGAATTCGACAAACTTTTATTGGCTGAGCGTCTACCCCAACCTGAGCCCTCTAATGAGTACTGTGGTGGTGCTTCCTCAGTAAAAATCTCTCAGTCGGAGGTTAAAAAACACTTTCTTTGGCTCATGAAGCATGGCTTAGCTGGCAATCATATTGCATGTTCGGTCCTCGGTGGGTAATGTGTCTACGCGTTCTTCACCCGCTGTAATTAACCTGAATTGTCTGTGGTTTGTAGGTAAGCCTGCCATAACCGCACCTAACTGTGAAATGTTTCTGCTGCTCGTGCAGTTATCTGACAAGCAATTTCAAGTTTTTGATAAGAATGGGCATGAGCGTTTCCATTAGGACACAGTTTCTTACTCAGGTGTCTTTTTTTTAAATCTTTTACTCAAACTATTTCCATCCGGCCTTCTATGCCAGGACCATTCATTCTTTTCTTCCTGCTGTATTGTCTGCCCATTTCCATTATTTGTTACTTTCCACACAGTTACATTTATATCTACTGTATGACAGATGATTCACTCATTTCTTGTTATCGTTCATTTTCCAGCCAAACATTTGCAGCTATTCATGTCTAGAAAGTTCATATCTGTGAGAACATATTAAATATTTAAAGGGATATGCGACATCTTGAGTCATTTGCTGGGTTACAGACAGATGGATTAGAAAATCAATATATTTGTAATCAATGTGAGATCAGAACTGCGGTAGTGTCCAAAATGACTCCCTGGTTCACTTATTCACAACGAACTATATATAATAGACATTAGTTTTCTCTATAGTGAGCATTTAATTG
The DNA here is from genome assembly GCA_037975185.1 of Centropyge bicolor. Lineage (NCBI taxonomy): Eukaryota > Metazoa > Chordata > Actinopteri > Pomacanthidae > Centropyge > Centropyge bicolor. Next base: position 9,046,521 of record JBBMOC010000015.1, on the reverse strand, counting down.
AGATTTACTTATCATTGCTTGCATCATCCCCAACATGTATAGAGTTGTGTATATGTGTGTGTGTGTGTGTGTGTGTATACACATACATATCTGTCATTTCCGCTTCTAAGGCAACACATTGGATTATGGGACTGTTCTCAGAAAGTGCTATTGGCCATGGACACGAGTGCTGTGTCTGAAATCACTCCCTATTTACTATGTAGTGCACTATACTGTATTTACCCATGGCCATTCCATCCAAGCCTGTAATGTATCCAGCATACAGTGGCTTTAACATATTCCCATAATGGAATGAAGTAGTGTCCATGGGGTGTACATGACATCTGCTAACAATCCCACAATGTAATGCAATCTCATTTTTATATAGCTGTGGAATTTACAGCTGTCAGTCATCCCTAAAAATGATGATGATGATGATAATCATGATGACTACTGTGTTTCTGTTACAAGCGAAAGATTTTGGACACAGCCTTTAAGCTTGGTAGACGATGAGTGTATGTAGAATGACTTGAGGGTCAGAACATGCAGGAACTGAGTTCTTTCTAAATATTGATGCGACACAATGGCTGACTGTTTGATAGTGTGGAGTACTCTGTCATCCATTCTTTTATGTATACAAGGAAACCTGAACTGCCAAGAGCAGGCTGTCCGAAGCCAGGAGAGGCCCACAAGCCAGATGGCTACCATCACCCTCAGCCTCACAAGAGGATGTCCTGCAGCTACAGGTGAGTCAAAGCTAGTGCCTCCAGGCCACAGATACAGAACACGCTCACCGAGGACAAACAGGAACATCTGCACAACTTGAATTTCAACACAAATTTTCCCCAGTCGCTCAACATTTAGCTGCATAAAAATAGCTACAGATAGACATGCTTGGTTTGGGTTAGCACAAAAACTGAAGCAGGGGGTAAAAACACACACATATTAAAATTTCAAAAAGAAGATAATTTGTTCCAAATCTGCAAATATCTGTTATAAAACTATTTAAAAGTGGCAGCTACACATTTGAGGACAGGACAGCTGGACTGAGCTGTTGTTGCTGCAGAAATACATCCATTGTGTTCCAGAGTTAAATGCATCTAAAACCACACATTTCTAAATCCACATGTGTTAAACGCACACATGCAATGTGCAAATAAGACTGTTTCCCCTGCATCCAATCACAGCATTCAGCTTCAGCAACACATCGCAGAGCTTCCTCTGCTACCAACAAATGGAAGTAACACTGATGGTCCCATGTGGTTCTTTGGAAAACAGTCCATGAAAACATCCTAAAATATCTACGTATTCCTGTAAGTTTTTTGTTCCAGGTGATAAGCCTGTTAGCACGGTCGCAGGAGCCGCACCGACAGTCCTCACAGGTTTAGAAGTGATAACATTTGTCTCAAAGAGATTTGAACTACTTACAATTGTATCTAAATGTAAAATGAACAGAGCCTAATTGCTTAATAGTTGTGTGAATGTGTCAAAACGGACTTGGGTTTAATGAAAATTTGACGTGCTCGTAATTGTCTTACAATGTCACAAGTGTTAATGAAAACCTTGGCTGTTCTGCTAATAAAGTAAAAAAAAAAAAACCTTTGTGAGAAACTTTGACGTAACCTTTTGATTCACATTGAAAATGTTGAGTACATCAACATTAATGAGATTATTTCTATGTGACAATTCTCTTTTCTTCCTGTCTTTTCTCGCTTCAGTTAAATAAAGTCAAATGAATGGCCACATTACCATAGTCTTACCTCCATTCATTCAGCTTTCACTAGCTTACAATGCTCCAATCTTACTGATACCAGGAAAGTAGTCATCTCTTCCGATTAGATGTTGCTATAAAGTCAAACCTGTCAACACTTGTTTCATAGAGCCCTTCCTCATTGTTCTAATGTCTTACTTTGATAACCAATTCAAACACACTTAGACCACATTGCTGATTTTTTCCCTCACTAACTCATCAGCCAGCTCTCGGCCAATTAACTATGTATTACAAGCTACGAGATACATATTGTAAAAGGCCTTTGCAAATGCTGGAAACGCAATGTTGCAGATCCATAATAATGTGAATTTACATAATTTCTTTCAAGTGAAATATTCATGCAATTAATAGGTTCCCCAGTTATGACATCTGTCTGCAAATGACACTGAAAGAGACATTATGGGTGTGAAAAGCAGAAAGTGATACAAGACTGCAATAGAGGCAATGAAGAGAGCATAACCACTTGTAATGTGAAAGAGAAATGTGTACCATGCAGCACTTTAAGGCGATGGGATTCAAGTGGTTTCCCATCTGAAGAAGTTCAACAAATGAGAAAAAATATAACTATATTAACCAGATTATTATATAGCATATTGTACTGTGTATAAGACATGGTGTTTTACCATACAATCATTGATAAGCAAACTTCACCTTCTATAAAACACATTGATCCCACAAGCATATACAACCTAATCCTCCTATATATAACTCTATTCAGAGCTGCAGTTATGCAATGGAGAACTCAAGCAATAGAAGTGCATTACGTGTACCACATACAATAATCAGTTATAAGATAAGCCTTTTATTCGTCCCACAGTGGGGAAATGTGCAGTTCATAGAGTCTTGTAAAATGTGTGTTCATGAATACAATTCAGAGAATGTATTTCGTTTTCATGTGTTCATCCATCATCAGCTCGTTTTAATTAGTAAAGTACAGCAATGCAACAAAAACAAAACAAAAAAAACATGCACTTGTGAATAAGACTGTAGAAAAAAAAATCCCTACTTACTGCTGTTAACTAAAAAAGCACAGAATACATGAAATTAATCATAAAACCACAACAGTTTGTCATAAAGAGAAATGTTTCCCCAAAGCTAATTAGAACCATTAATTAAGCAGGGCTCCAGAACTGTGTGTGGCAAACTTGTGTTTGACCAATATATGTGTTGGTGACATACTCATTTGTAGCTGTTGATGATGTTTATTAAATGCCATGGAAAGCTAACCCAAAAGAGCAAATGGTAGCTGGGATCTAACAGTCATGTTGCTCCATTTCTTTCAACCACAAAAAATGCACCAGAAATAGCAATTTATGGCCAAGTCAGGGATTCACCTTTGACTTGATCTAGGATTTAGACTTTCAAACTCGCTATGATAAATGTGTCTGCCACCGGAAGATTTGGGTCAGGCTCATCAAACGTAATAAACGGCGCTCTGATCACATGAGAGGCTGAAACCTCTCAGCTGCGTGCGATTGTTCCGATCGAAGGAGGGCGAAAGAGCTGAGGAGTGAGTACAGGCACTTACAAAAGACTGAAGGAAAATCTCAGCTGGGATCTGTTTTGGCTCAATAATGCTTATGCTCATTTATATTTATTGTGATCATTTGTATTATGCGCTGGTTTGTTAAGTAGAGAACAATGACATAACTGTACAGTTAACACAGCTGTCGTCAAACATAACTGAAAATGGGGACGATTAAGACTAAAATATACTATTGCAATTTTGCAAGTCATGTGGAAAAACTGCAAACCAAAGCTTTTAGTGTGACAACGTGTGACACACAAATATCCTCAGGAAAACATGGTGTCTTAAAAACAAATCAAATAAGTTTACACCATCTGTAACTGTGCACCTTTGCGGCTGACTGGTCTTAAAGGTGTCTCTGGGCCAGAGCACTTCCCTAATGGATCTTAATGGGTTTTATGGTGCACTGCAGGCTTCTAATGGGGTAGCCTGTCTGATGGGGATGCTGCTCTCTGGTCCTCCTGGGCCCTGTCTAAGTTCCTAATGTGACCCGAGGAGGAGAATACATAATGTATCAGTGTTTCTCTGAGTCAAAGGTTAATACCCAGAGTTAAAGAAAGTGGAGAATTTTGGGGGGTAAAAACAGGGAAATGTGAGGTTATGAGAATGTGTAAGAGCAAAAGACACGAAAAGAGAAGCCCAGGAGTTAAAGCAGCGGGAGAAAAATACCATGGCATATTATTGAGGGACACTTTGGTGCTAAGCTGCTTATTGATAAAAGCACTAATCTGCCTGGCAGAAGGTAAGGAGGCTGGGATGTGTGGTGATATAATATCTAAGCTAAAGGCAATGCCATCAGGGAGCTGAGCCTCCACACAGCTTTACCTAAAGAAGTTACTCTTTTTTTTTGCATAAAAGACGGAATCTGACCGGGTGCCGCTCGCAGAAAGCATCAGAGCCGCGGGGAAGGAAAAAAAAACGAGAGCAGATGATTGTGAACGACTGGCTTTTCATCAGACGTTTCATCAGACGTGATCGATAGGGAGAGACCATCTCTTTTTAATACCGATATAGATCACTAGCCTCACTTTAATTATTTTCCCTCAACATCAAAGAGCAACTCAGCATTGCTTGGCGTTTTGATGACATGAAGAGGGCTCGTGGATGGCAGTCAGGGCGACCGCACAGAAAGTTCAGTCGCTCATCAGGAAGACTTTTGACGTGGGTCCTACAGCCCTTAAAAATCAATACATTGTTACATTACTAAGAAAATGTTTTATGCATACGACACTAAAGCTGACATGCAGGAAACAGTGTTCGTGACAAGTCCCATTAACTGTCAATCTGGGTTTGGAGGTGTTGGACTAAATATCTTCCAGTGGAACCTCACATGGTTGAGTATATTAGAATGTCACAAACCATTTTTTTCTTACCTATTTTTTATAATTCATTGTGATATTTTGGATCCAGATCAGCAAAACATCTGGATCTATAAAGCTCCGACTTTAACTAATCTCTTATCGAACCTCCTCATTATCCTTCATATTTGAGTTTAGCTCTTCATGCATTTCAAATCAACATTTTCAGGCAGTTCTGAATCAGGACCTGCGTCATTTGGATCAAGTCATTAATGAAAAATCAGGTGTAAAATTCAGTATGTTACAGCTGGTATTTCAGTGCGTCCAAACAATCAATCAACATTTCATATCGTCTGCTGCCCGTAGCTACGAGTCATGAAAATGAATGAGAGCAGCTTAATCAATGTTAATGCTGATTCACTTAGAAGCTACCACTACACACTATTTCTGGATTCACGCCCAACAGTTGATGACAGATCTAAACTGAATATTTGAGTTATTTTTAACTTTACTTATTTGCCAATGATGACGGCTGACTTGATGAGATTTGATAAGGCATTCGAAAGCGATCGGATTTGATAAGTGGATTGATACTGGATTTGGATTCGCCCCAGCCCTCGCACTCTATATACCCTGCTGTTGCAATGTTAATCAACTCGCCATCTCCCACCAGTCCGGGCGTATAATGTCAATAAAATCTATTGAAAACGGCAGGCGTTTCACACTCTACATGTATACAATACAATCACCAGCCCGATGGTGTCACACTTTCTTGGCACGTTTTTTTTTTTTTTTACAAGTTTTATAAAATCTCGCTAAAAGAAAAGAAAGAAAATCACCTCTTGCAACTGCAGAGAACAGAATGTGGAAAATTTCACCTTACGAGCAACTGGGTGAAAAGGCCCTACAGATAGTAAGAGACAGGCTCGTTAATTATGCTTTACATACTGAAACTCTCCTGTACATGGCCCATAATCTACACCTGTCAGTCCTGCCACGCCGAGGCCGGTCCGACCGATCTCCGAGGGCCGAATCACTCAATCCAAGAGTGAGGTGCAAATGAAATCAATCCTAATGTCCTAGTTCAAAGAATGGTTCTCTCATTAGGGCAAGCCTGCTAATTGAAGTCATTTGCCTCTCTGCTGTCTCTCCTGCTCTGGCCGTGTTGATCTTCCCTCTAGTTAGAGGCGTTTTTTCATTGGGAGCCTTCTGAATCGATACCTGCTCTGTTACCCAGAGGAGCGGGAAATCTCTAAATATTATCTGCTCGCTAAGATGTTTGCAAATAACTTCTCATCTCTAACTTTTTTTCCAGAGGTTGAATTTGTTTAAAAATTCATGTTACTTTAATTATGTCAGTTCAAATTAATTCTAATTTCTTAATAAAATAATTTAAGAGACAAAACACACTGGGGCAAAATAACAAAGGCCTGACAATACATGGGAGACTAACTCTATTTTGTGGACGAAGTAAACAATTACATGGCCACTGCTACCAATTTCACAACTACTGCAAGTACTAGTCTGCTACCAATGAAAAAGACCTTTGTGCCTTCCGTAGAGTTACAGATGAATTCTTGGTAACATGGAGTAAAGTATTGTAACTTTAAATGACTACATTAAAGAATAAATAACTACATATATACAAAATATACATAGACAACTCTTTTCAAGTCCAGTAGATTTTGTCAATCAGGCACCTACAATGTTTTTTTGCATTGTAATAATTCTCTTTCAAATTTGTAATTAATGCATTAATTAAATACATTTTCGGCACAAACCCAATTACATTTTTCCTAAATCCCCATGTCTCCTGTCTAATGTGGACCAGAGGTGCTGAATATGTAAACCCAGGCGCGTCCAACTTCACATCACGATGCATGGATTCTCACTTTGAGTTAAGTCCATTTTTAATCTTCTATCCTCAACTACCTGGAACCCACCAATAAGTCTGGCACATTCCATGATGTAAAACCAGGAATCTGCATGCTAATGAGCATCACACAGATGAAACAGAATCTGACTTAAGTTGCAAGAGTTTAAAGCAACTCCGGCAAAGTCCAAGTTTGGACAGCGGACCGGCCCTCTGAATAATTAGGATGTATGCTGATATTTAGGCACGCCGGTCGTTTTGTCAACATGAAACAAGACAGTATCAGAAGGGTACATGGAGGCTGCCAAGAAATTGTAAATGTGCTGAGTATAGCAGGCGGTGTGTACACCCAGCGTTTCCACATAAGCCTTGATTATTGAGCTGTGCCATCTTTTATACTGTGCAGAGCCAGATCGCGCAGCTGACATCCGTCTCCGTCTACTGTAACTCAAGGTAACACACACACACCCTCTCTACCCTGGCAAAGATACTTCAAAGGATGTCTGGGGATGCTATGTGAATATTTTTGGCCTCAATCTCCAGCAGCCCAGCGCAGTTTTTTAATAGCAATGAGCAGACACACCAAAGAAGACATGAAGGGGTGGAGTTTGGGGATTTTAGGGACGAGCCGACTTTTGCAGCAAAAATTCCTAGATCAGTAAAAATAAAGTGATATTCAAGCCAGATCAGTTTGTTGTGCTTGTTTTAATTTCGTTGGTTCAAATTTGGTGGTTGGCTGCTGTGGTGTTGTCTTGTGTGTACGTGAAGAAAAAGGAAGGAGATCATTTGATATTGTACTTGCTCTTTTCCAAGCTTCCACAATCCAAGCCTGACTCAGGTTCTTCTCACACAGTCTCTTTTCCAAAGGTAGTGATGTGTTTGCAGAAAAAAAAGAAAAAAAAAGAATACATCTTCCGTACTGGCGTTTTTGCGTTGGCTGGCTATTTTTGTCAATGAGCTAAATGTCTAAAAAGATGCCTGCCTGCAGTTGCGTAAGTTTTGGCTGCTGGAGACAAATCCTTCGATTTTAAGGCAGAACTGAAGAAGCTGAATCAGAAAATGAAGAGCACAAGTGTATTTGACATCCTTAATGCACGTTGTAGATTAGTGTAAATGACTGTACTGAGGAGTGTGACTTACCAGCTTGGCTGAATAGGAGATTCAAGGATGCTTCTGAGATAATGCTCACAGTCTCGATACTTTAGTAACAGTTTGTTGCAGCACAATGAACAACACTGAACAACAACAATAGAGACAGAGAAAAGCAGCTGCCTATAAAATGTTCATGTTTTTACATTAAATTTGAATGAATGAATTTATGGATTTTCTGTGGATATTTCTTTGTGCGGAGTTGCCCAAATGATTTCAGGATGTGTGAAGAATATTTTATTATGCTTTAACTTAATTATTGTCCCAAGGGGAAGTTGCCAGTTCAGTCTTCGTGTTCAGCCATCCTAAACAAAATGAAATTAGAAGCGCACAGTATTTAAAGGCAATGCTTCAGCAGAAAATAATGAAAAGGCTCTGGAGTCTTTGGCTTCATTTTCTAATGGGGAAGAAAAGTGTGTCTGGATGGGAAGCAGCTCTAGAAGGCCTGTGTGAGCTAACAACTCGTGGGTGACAAAAAAGGGAGTGGAGCACGCTGACTGATTTGCAGCCTGGAAATGTGGAAAAATGGACTCATGTTTTGACACTTCTTAATGAAAGTGTAAATGGACATAGACATGATGCAAACACACAGTCAACTTAGAATAGGTGCACAGTTGTTGGATAACTGGCTGAACATTGGTTGGTGTTCTTTCATTTCTTATGTGATGATTAGTGTGTTTGCACAATTAAAGGGTGCAAATTAATCAGCGTGCTTCATTCCCTTTTTTGTCCCTTGGACGTTTTCAGTCGTCAAACTGAGAAGCACCTGATTCAGGGATTGCCGCACTGACAATTTAAGCAGACCTTTTATTATCTATTCCTCTCTTGTAATATCTCAAAGTTATACTTTGCCAAGATCCTCTTCAGTCAAGCATACATTATATTCTACTTTGTATTATCCTCTATTATACGACCTGTAACCGAGTCCTTCGCCAGCAACTGAATGCGCATACAAATATTTTTTTTCAATGTGCATCTCTGATAGAGTCCAATTCTGTCTCACTCACACACACTTGCATTGCTTATATCTTATTCTGAATGCTGACTGCAGCTTGGCTACACACACATACACACACACACACTCACACACACAGCATTACATCCAGCGAGAGTCACTGTGCTTCCTGCATCATCTCCCCTCTCTTTCAGGTTCACATTCAGACACTGCTTCAGACTGTCTCTCTCTTGTCTCACTGTATGCAGGAATGTTCCCTTTTCTGTCAGTCCTCCTCTGCCCACAGTTTCCCCTTCACTCACCCTATCAGCTGTCTGCCGAGCTGCTCCTCATCAGCAATTAGTCCCAGCATTTGTAGAGGGCTGCTCACTGCCAGGTTGCGTTACCTCTCAGTCCCACCATTTCTTGTCATTACCTGTTTGTCTGTTGCACTACCTGTCTGAAATCTGTTTTCCCATTTCCCTGCTCCCTGTATGCCTGACTTGCAGTTGTTGGTGTCCTGCCTATCTGTCATTTCTACTGCTGAGGGCTAGAAAATTGCCCTTTAACCACACTGTTGTGCATTGGCGTCTGCATTTGAGGCCAACTTTCTGTGTCAGTTACCTGAATAGTGACAGTATGATCTGGCTGTGGACCAGTATTTACCATGGAAGAGGGAGGAAAAAAGTGAGAGGCATGACGCACCAAAACAAACAACGCACATTATTATCTGCCCATGCGTTATGCGCCGTCTCCAGTAGTGCGAGATTCCCAATTAAAATTTATTGAAACCGATGAAAGCGTCCTCCTCTTGAGAATCTGCTCCTGTCATCTTTATGACTGTTTGATCCAGCCATGCCTTGGCTCCATCAAGTCTGGATCAAAGTACCATATATTCATTACCGGCTTATGCTCTTAAAACAGCCCCTTCAGTGTTTGTCTCCGTGACAGAAACATCGCCTTATCTAAGCCAAAAATAATAATTTTCTTCCAACAAACTTTTTGGGTGCTGTTTTATAAATCAATTATGGAGCAGTTGCTGTGCAAACTTGTCTACACACTCACTTCATTATGAAGTTACATAAAATGCTTCATTTCAGCTAAAGTGAAATATGTTTAAACGATGCTGAAAAACCTTAAGAAACAGATAACAATGCATGATGAAAGCAACAAAAATAGAACTTGAACTGATTTAACTGATGGTATGTAGGCGTGTGTGTATATATATATATATAACAATACACTAGAAAATGGTGGGTGTTTTCTAGGAAGTTTAGTTATATAACTGTACTAGCAGCAATTCTCTGAGGTAATGTGTTTCAATTATAAAAAATACATTGAGTACTGGGCATACTGTATTATGAACTAAGGTCACTACTCTGTATTTAAGTAGGCTTGGCAGTACAGCAAGCATAGTACAGTATGAGCCAACGTTTGGACTCAGTGTTGTTAAGATGTGAAATGGCAGCAGTATTGGTGGCTTAACAAGATACGCTACTTTCAATGCAATGCAGTGTACGACACAATGTATTGAATCAGGCATTTATGCTATGAAACTGTAACAAAAACATGCAGTACAGGCAGGGTAAGTTATTCCAGCACCTACAATGCTTTTTACCTCACTTTCCTTCTAGCCTTCCTTTTCTGGGTAATCAGCCAGGGCAAATATGCAGTTCACAAAGAGCCGTGTGTGTGTGTGCATGTGTGTGGGTGTCTTTGTGTGTGTATGTCTGTGTGTCGTGCCTGTTTGAAAAAATACTGGAAGGCAGATTGGAAACTGAGATGGGGAAAGATAGGGAAAATAAGTCAGCTGCGCTCCTTGCTTCCCCAACTACTCACTGAAATGCAGATGGCATATTTCCAATGATTTCTAGGTTCCGCTGGTCTTGAGTACAGGTAAGAGAGAATAATGTGTCACAGTCTTGTAGAACAAGTGCAAATTTTGCCTCTGGCCTCGTCTGTAATACACCTCTGCTGAGTTCAAACAGCAGCATTGGGCTAAATTGGGCTAATCCCAGCTCAAAGGGATGCCTAAAGTTCACAAAGTGTGGGCCCTGCTTAACAAAGAAGCAAGTTAATTAAGACTCACAGTGACTCACTCTATCCCTTTTCCTGCTCTAACAATCCACTGGAGGGGCTTTAGGTAAGGGCAGAAAGGAATGGAGATGAACGAGTAGCCCGCAGGGGGGACAGCTCTCAACACATTTTTGATAAAGCATTTTTATAGTGTGAACGTATGTTAAGGATACACTTACAGACAATAGTCATAATTGCTGTGTAACACAGAATTGCCTGTGTTTTTAATACCGCTCACATTGTGTTTTGTTCAAATGTAGGCCTCTCATTAAGTGAAGTGTGAAAAAAAGGTGCTAGCTGTTGGACCCAAAAGGGCTAATTATCAGCTATAATGGCTGACGTGAGTCACTGGTTTCTCCAGCAACCATCAGGCAAAATCACACATTCAAAGGTGACGACAGGGGGGAACTGAAAACTACAAGGCTCTTCAGAGTTCTTTGTTTAAGAAATGCAAAGCCTGTCAAGATATCGCAGGAAAATGACTGAAGAGATCACTCACAGGTTCAAATCCACTTCTGAAACAATCCTCAAACTTCCACAGCACTAATTTGGATGAGCAGATGAGCGTGCATGTAGTATAGTAGTGTTAGATTTCAATGATAATTTAGGAATATGTGCAATGTCACCTCCAATTGTCTGCATCTGACTCGCTGTACGCTGTACTTTCCTGTATGTAATGGTCAAACCAGACTCAACAGCAAAACTGCGACATACACCCGAGTGTGCACCAAGATCCTGAAGGAAATTCCCAACGTCCCCACTTTAATTACAACATTAGCCAAACAGGTGCAGGCAATACGGAAGCCATTGTAAGGACCTGTGCTCATGTTCTATCACACAGACAGCTCATCCTGTTTCCGCCTCCTCACTTTGTTTAAATCTTGTACAGAAACATTTTTGGGTTGGTCCGATGGTACATTTGCACTTGTTAAGGTTTTTTCATTCCAAAGAAATTGGTTTTCAGAAATATTACAGAGAACGGCTCAGGTGTTTTTATTTAAATGTTCTAGGTGTTGGTGGGCTTACACTTAAATAAGGTACTTCTCTTAATTTTGCATTTCAAACATTTAATTAGTGTTTGCTGTAATTCTACAGAATGTTGACAAAGGACCGAGGAGGACAGGAGCCTGTCTATATCAGCCTCACGCGGGCCTGTCATCTCTCTCCCGCCGCCCATGATGCAATGGTTCTCCATCTGCACGGAGGCTTTAGAACAGTTGGCAGCCATAAAACACTGTCCATGGTTCTGAATTTCATTGGTTCTAGACACATATGGTACAAGACAACCGCTGGTTACAACCGTGGTTAAGGGTTTCGGATGTCTGAGTCTATTCCTGTCATTTTTATGTTTGTTTGTTTGTTTCATTTTGGGTGGTTTTGGGGGGGGTGGAGGGGGGCAGGCATTTTAGAAAAAGGATTTATTCTGAATTTACTGTGAGGCAATAGATATTTTTTGCCCAACTGCCTTCAACTGTGTTTAGAGCCAGCATGTCTGTTGTAATATATTAGGCCCGGAAACAGCATTTCAGGAATTCTGCTCCAAAGTGGGTTAATCTAAAGCAATTACAGGGCTGAAAAATTCTCTACAGAGTCTTGGGAGAAGATCAAAATGTTTTTTTTGAATTGATAGCAGAACTAGCTCCTAGGTTAGGAAACAAAACAAATATTGCTTCGCACATATAGTTGGCACATGCTTGGATAATGCTGTGCTCAAATTAGGACATCTGAAACATCTGCCTAGGTTTTGGCACCCTTAGTGAGACATTTTTGAGTATACTCGATTTAAATAACAGTATTGAGCCTCGGGCTGTTTTCAAGGCGAGCATTTATAGGTGCAGACGTTTCTATAAAATGAAAATACTCTCTGGTGAAAAAAAATAAATATTTTAATGGACAAATCAATGTGTGCCATATACATTATCTAGAGATGTAAATCTGCAGTTTGCATAGTATATCTAAATAAATACAGTATGAGGGTAGTGACACCCACACAATACAGTACGTCTAACCTCTATTATTAGTCTATGTACATTTGTGGTGAAATAATATCTATATGCATCCCTAACCTATGCACATGCATGCTGTACATGTTCAAACATACTTGTCATGAGGGTCCTCGATGTACACTTTGTAGTCTCTAATCTTAACCTGAACCCTAAATGTTTAATCCCATCTCTTATCCTGAACCTAGAAGTGCTCTAGCCTAAACACCACAAACAAGCCCTTTAAAGAAGTTGGGACTGGGAAAAAATATCTTCATGTTTTAAACATCAGTGTCTAAAACTCAAACTAGTGCTCACAAAGACCTTAGAACAAGAGCCACACACACACACACACACATATATACACACACAAATACTTCTTAGAGTTTCCAGATTAGATTTCTTTAGTTTGTTGAACATCGACTCAGATTTCCCCCAACAATAGATTGGTATTCATAAGTAAAATGCCTCTAATTAAAGCCTGAGAGAGTTGGGGAAAAAAAGAATGATAATGCTGCAGATAGATAGAGAGCTAAGCTTTGTGGTACAATCCTTCAAATCCTTTCAAAAAGGGTTGGGAAAAAGTTTTGACGAAAAATGCATTCCTTGTGCTCATAATCTGTTCACACGCAAGCTGTCATTTTCAGACGTAATATCAAGAAGTTTAGTTCAAACCCAGACACCTGACCAAGTTCCCAATGAAAAGCCATTGTCGAGTGTAGCACAGTTAATTAAAGCAAGGGCACCACTCTACATCTGTCACATCACTTGGCAGTTACTTTAATTATATATTTTGGTCAATCTGTTCTTCCTGATGTGAGAGGGGATGCCATACATGAGACAACATCTGCTGAGGTATGTCACATGAGCTTCAACATCTGTCTATGTTTTTACACAGCCTGTCAATCACTTGAGTGATGTCTCATACGCATTTATGTTATCATACTGAGAAACCACAAACACTGTCAAGTGCTGAGAGCTTACATCTGTGCCGCAGTCACAATTAACACTCTTTTACTGAGCCGCAAATCTACACACAAACATAGAGATTGGCACTACACATAAATACGCAGACACACCCCGTGGCTTGCAGTCATTTTGGTCCCTTATGTTGTCCATCAAGGAGACAGTGGTGACTGTTCTCTAAACTGACTCCACCCACAAAGGCTTGTGATCAGCTAAGCTGTCAGCCAGCATCTGCTGAAACTACCAACCAGCCAACTGTGATACCGGCTCTGAAGATATCTCCACAGAAAATGTGTCACCTACACATGTTCGGAGCTCAGGCATATTTTCCTCCTCTATTTCTGCTAATTTTTTTTATGTGGCAAACTTAAAGCCTCAAAGAATGTCAGGCTGTTTTGTACGTGTGACACCGTGGTTGGATATAGGAGAACGTCTTTAAAGCCAGTGTCACCTCATGTTGGATGAGAATAAATTGTGTACAATATCAGATACTTTCAATAAAAAATGTATCAGATATCACTCAGTAAGTCGAATCATAGATGTTTGAGGAGGAAAGCCCCTGTTGGATTTGGGGGCTCTTTGATTTTATTTGATCTGACTTTTACCTCCTACAGACAGTGAGTGATTTTCCCTCATGTGGAAATATGGAATGAAAGCTCAGGACAGGAGTTATTGGAAAAGGGAGATGCACTCCAATAGTCCATGTATAATAAACTGATGTGATCACAACATATGGACATTTGCTGTACTATATAGAATGCTATAGTAAGGATAATGGTGTTCTGCCTTATCCCCCCTGAACAGACACACACACACACACACAATTACACATCTACACCAGTCCAAGACGCACATTCACACACTTGCAGATGACACAGAAACCTAGAGACACACTAGCTCTCTATCCCTAGACTCTACAATTTTTTCGTAATCCCCTCTGAGTCTATTAATATTTCTGTTTCCATGGCGATTCAAGCCTTGCCAAATGTTGTAGAGATAAGAGGAGATAAGAGCATAAGGAGCGGGGAGATAAGAGCAAGTGACCTGCAGAGATCAGAGCACTAGAGGTCAGGCACAAGAGCAGAAGTAAGTCACTGAGAAATGGACCTTGCCTGCTCAAGTCCACTGCCAACCTGATGGAAAAACAAAATACGAAGTTTTCTAGTAGTGCAACACATACATGAAGTTCATAATTGTTGCAGCAAGTTTCTTTGTGAATCCAATTTCGCTCTCCAGAGCAGTTACATGTGGGGAATATGTCACTGCAGTTGATTTTGAGAGAAATAATTATGACTAAATTCTGTCTTGAACTAGGGTCCAAGTATCCTAATTCTACTATTCCCATAGCATATTATTGTTGTGTCTGTGATTATAGTAACTTTCTTAGTGACGACTAGAATTTAAGCATATACTATTTCATTTAAGTGAGATGCTTTTCAAATCGGAGCAGACGTTTTGTCTCTCCTTAATCTGAAAAAACCTCTCTCACATTTTATGCAGATCTGCAGATAATCAAATTGCCAATGAGGTAGAAGTGACAGTAACAAAATCTGTGCTACATTTTAAGTATCGCATTGCATTTTTACAATCAGGACTGATGGCAAAACAATTGCAAAAAGCCATTCAGCTTATTCTAATTCAATATCATGTTACTGTAAGTATATCATGGTGTTTTACTTTAGCTGACAACGCAGTCCTACATGAGGGCTGTTCATTCAATGAGATGTTTTAAAACTGCTGCACACAAAGAGAACAATATATATATAAAAAAAAAAATAAATTGAACAACGAGACACACCAACCATCCACTCCGCTGACACACCATCCAGACAATAGTTAGCTGAACATTTACCTGTTTGTTGTTGTACTTCGGTTGGCTGGTCTTGTAGCTGTAATCTGAGTACTGGTCTGAGCCGGTGGAATTGTCGTCTCCTCCCGTTCCTACAAAGGTGTTGGCGGCAGGGAGGTCCTGGACAGCCTGATGCTTCTGTGAGGCTGAGGGGGACTGGGCCTGCAGCTGGATGGAGGGTAAGGGGGAGTTGGAGCGGTAGTGCCTGCCTATATCGGGACTTCCTGGTGAATATGTTAGGGGCAGGTGTATCCTCGGGCTATCATTGACTCCATCAAGGTTGAACTTGAGACTTTTTTGAAGGCTGACCTCCTCCTCTTCTCCGAGTGGTTTGGGGGACTTCTGGGGTTTTCCTTTCCTTCCTCGTTTGCCTTTGGCATTTTTTGGTACCTGTTTGGGTGCATATAAGTCCTTTGTTTCCTTCTTGCCAGCCTGGTACCCACTCTTAGTTTCTCTCTGGATGCGATGTCGAATAAATACGACCACCAAGATCAACATGACGACACCTGCCACACCGGCAAGGCTTCCAAACAAAATATTACTACGCTGGGCAGCAAAACCATTGTCAGGATCACCAGCAATGTCCCTGTCCAGTGGAGTGTAAAGACTGTGTCCAACTAGGGCCTCCACTAAGCTGACATTTGAAATTGTTTCATTGACATAGATGTGGACGAGGGCAGTGGCGTGACGGGCGGGCTTCCCCCTGTCACTCACTCGCACCACCAGGCGATGGAGTCCTCCGTGTTTCCGGGTCATTTCTTTTGCTAGAGTGATCTCCCCACTGGAGGGGGAGATGCGAAATAACTGGTAAGGGTTTCCACCAGCGATACTGAAGACCAGCTCGGCATTAGGCCCACTATCCAGGTCTTCAGCTTCCACCACCTCCACGTGGCTATCTGGAGAAGCTAGAGGTGACAAGCGCCGGAAGGAGGAATTGGAGGGCTTGGTGACGACAGGGTCATTGTCATTTTCATCCAGTACGTTGATGGTAACGCCCACATATGAAGACCTGGGTGGCTCTCCTCCATCCACTGCTTTTAGACGGAAAGTGTAGCTGCTTTCTTTCTCCCTGTCGAATGAGATGCTTGAAAGAATGGTTCCCGTTCCATTTTGAACAACAAACTTTCCTCCATCGGGCTCTACGGAGAGGTGAACACGAGCATTCTCACCTTTGTCAACATCCAGAACTGTCACCATGCCAACTGGACTGAGGGGAGGCATGTTTTCCAGAACAGAAAAGCTGTAGCCACTAAGCATGAACTTGGGGTCGTTGTCATTGCGGTCAAGGACTTTTATCACAACAGTTGCTGTTCCTTTATGAACAGGTGACCCTTTATCTGCTGCAGTGACCCGGAACTCGTAGCGTTCTTTATGCTCACGGTCAAGTGGGCTTCGGGCTCTTACTTCACCCGTATTTGGGTCAATCTCAAACAGACCTTTGATGGACGAGTCTGCCACAATATTATAGAGGAGTTCTGCGTTAGTGCCACTGTCAGCATCCGAAGCGGTGACATCCAAAACCTTCTCCCCTGGTTGATTTTCTTCGGCAAAATCTACCTCAAACAAGGTTGGAGAGAATATTGGGGAGTTATCATTCACATCAGTCACCTGCACCTTCAAAGAGTTTGTACTAGAGAGTGCTGGATTTCCAGAATCTACAGCCACAATCTCTACTCTGTAATCCCTAACTCTTTCGTAGTCGAGAGGAGTGGTGGTCTGCAGGAAATACTTCCTCTTGTTGTCGCTGGATGAGTCGCTGGCAGGGCGGAGCTGGAAGGGCACATCACCTGCGACCACACAAGTGACCACAGCATTCTCTCCCTCATCCTTGTCGGACACTTGCACCAAGGCGACGGCTGTTCCCACCGGCATGTCCTCTGAAATGTTAGCCACTCCTTCACTGTGTGTGACGAGGCCGATCCCACGAATCTCGACAGCTGGAGCATTGTCATTTTGGTCAGTCACCTCAATGGTAACAAACGTTTTAGAGCTTTTAGGTTGAGGACCCTTATCCCTCGCCACCACATAGAAGGACAAGCTGCTGATTTCCTCTCTGTCCAGTGATCCTTTGACATAGATGATGCCACTGGAGCGATCAATTCGTAAGAGCTTCGGCACTGGGTCTACTGCTTGATGAAGGGTGTACTCAATTTCTCCATTAGGGCCCATGTCAGAGTCATTTGCTTTGACCTACAATAAAAAAAAATGTGTGGTTAAAGGTATGATTCATCCACAACAAGTTGGGGTTAGAATTAAAGAAAGCCAGTGCAGGATTGACTCGACTAATCATTGGTCAATGAATGAATCAGTGGATTTCTGATCACTTCAAAGCGCAGCAAGTAAAGCTTTATAAGGGCATATTTCATTATTGCACTTCTTCCTCTTTGCTTTTGATGGTTATGTCACTGGCCTTTTTTTTTTCACACGCTCCTTCCCTTTTATTCCAGAAAATGGGCTAGAGAAGGTTCACATGAAAACATAAGGCAAAATATTAGGGCTGCTGTTTCTTTCATGACAGTCAGTGCAATTTCACAGCAGTATGTAGAGAAAATCCTACACAGTATCTTCCTCCTACACTCAGACATTGTGTCTCTAACTCTATTTCTGCAAGTATAATAGCACAACAAAAGCAATAAGCAGCTTAATTACCTGCACAAGCATAACATGCTAATGCTCTAATACCTCTAGTATTACTTAAAAATGCACATTAGAGTACGAGGGGTGAAACAACTTGCATGAGACTAATTTTAAAAACATGACTATGATGAAGATATGTGAGTTGACAAGAAATGAGTTTGGCCTTGGTTTCCCAAGAGGTCTGGATTAGAGGGTGAAACATTCAGAGTTGTCAAGCTATTTCTAAATATTTTAAAGCACAACGCCAGAATAAAAATATCTGTCTTTGATTTCGACTCACACATTAAGACTGTATCTGAGGAATAAACTCTGCAAAAACATGACGCACAGACTCATTTTTCAAAAACATCTTGATAAATTGGCTGAGCATTGCAGTTTATTTGTTGCTGAATATCAAATTCAAGCCAGCACTAACAATTCTGGTTGCAATTTGACTCACTTCAAACCGCAATCAGATTTACAAGAAAATATTCAACAATTCTTAAAAGCAAGTGTATATGCATCGCAATCTTACCTGCAACACAGAGTGTCCCACGGGACTGTTTTCCGACACTTCCGCCTCATACGTCGACTTTTCGAACTTGGGAGAGTTGTCGTTGGCGTCGGTGACCACCACTCTCAGCAAAGCACTGCTGTAGCGCTGAGGGTTTCCTCCATCCACTGCCTTGATGGTGAGGTCATAGGAATCCTTTAACTCGCGATCTAGGTTGCCCAGGACGATGAGCTGTGGGAGCTTCCCCCCTCTGTCGTCAGCCACCTGTAAGCCAAACAGGGTTGCTGCGTCTGGCCCTGCAGTCAGGGCATAATCCGCCACCCCGTTCCGGTCTGAGTCCCTGTCTGTGGCCAGAGGTATGGAGAACAGCGCCCCCATGATCGTGTTCTCTGGGACAGAGATGGTGAGGACAGAGGAGGGAAATTGCGGAGTGTTGTCATTGATGTCCTGGACCTCAATGCGTCCTTCGATGAGACGTGGGCTCTGGTTTTGTATCAGATCTGTCACTGATACTTCAAACTCCAGGTAGCAGGGTTTACCCTTCGCCAGGGATCGACAGTCCCTCAGGGTCTCTCTGTCAATGGGGATCTCTGTGGTGAAAATGTCACCTGTCTTCCCATCCACACGAAGGTAAGGGGCACCCACCTCCAGCTTGTAGAGATGACCCGAGTCCGGCAGGCCCTGGTCTGCTGCCAGGCTACCAATAAGAGTGTTGGGAGGCTGCTCCTCCTGGACCCGGTACAGGATGCTGCCTTCAGCAGAACCACAGTGCAGCACCAGGACCCAGAACAGCACTAATCGTAAATTCAGTTCCATTAGGTCATCAGAAGATCTGCCTGCAAAATTGAAAGGAAAAGAACACGTGTGTCAAAATGTTTCCTTTTAGAAATCATGCTTAAAGATTTAGCTTTTAAATGCCTGGCAGCTGTATCAAGCTGCATAGGCAATAATTACTTAACTCTAATTATAAAGGAAAATCACAGACCTTAAAACCACAGTGATACATTTAGTCAGCAGGAAAAAAGAAGACAGTGTTCATTGCATTGTTCTATTCTAACTCCATAGCTCTAACATTAATTATTTTTGTCAATAACTTGTACCAAAAGCTGCGGCAGGCCTAGAAGCACAGTATAATAATTAGACAATGGCAACAACAAAGGGAAAAGATGCATTCTAAAAAAAAAAAAAAAAAAAAAAAAAAATCAAGCCATAAGTGTATCCCAGCATGGTTTCTTTTCTGTCCTCGAGCTTCAATAGCTCCAATGAATGTCTCAGCTTTGCAAATTTCACGTAAAAATTAATGTAGGAAGAAGAAATTATATCTTGTGAGCTCACACACTAAACAAACCTTAGGGCCAGTGTGGATTGTTTCAGCTGTGTAATCAAATAAAAATGTAATACAAAATCAGATTCAACACAGCCTAAGAGACTCATTATTTTAGTATTACACGAATAGACATTGAGTGGTGAAGCAATGTGGCTCGAAAGTAACCTGCGGTATCAAAAATACCCTAAAAATAAATCCTCACAAACTTAAGAAGATATTGCCTATTGACAAAGTTGAACTGACTCGATCCATTTCATTTCCAGAGAGGCCTCTAACAACAAGGGCTCGCACACTAAGGGCCACAGAGGCAATGAGGCCATTTCTTCCCATGCAGATTATGCAACGTGGCCATTATCATCACATGCAGCTTGCAACAATGCACAATGCGGAAATTTCCATCCGCGCTCTGTTGCCACTGGCTAGCTCAAACACTGTAATCATTATGTTTGATTTTGAACCTTTCAACTCTGTAATTACGAGCCATTATTTTAGTGTCTTCTTTGATCTGTATTCCCTCTAGCTAGAGAATTCTGACTTTTTTCATGCCACAATGATTTTAGACTGTAATTATTTCCTGCGCGTGGATGAGTGTGTGTGTCTGTAGAGTTCTGTTGGTAATTGAAATGGGAGCAGACGTTGAGGTTAAGTATCAAGGTCCAGTGCTTTGGACAACTTGATGGCAATAGTTTACCAGTTTTTGCGTGTCTGCTTATGTCTACTCACTAATCATGCAGTGTTCATTTCTATGTGTGCTTTCAGTGCAGACTGCTGTGTGCAGAGTCTGCCGTGGTGTGTTTATGGTACTGATGCACCAATCCAATACACTGATTGATATTGGCTCTGATATTAAGCTTATTAAATGGATCGGGCATTAGCCAGACTAGAGGCATCAATTTTAAATTTTGTTTCTTAGTCACTGTCTTAACAGTTTATTAACGTTCTTGAATCATGTAACTAAAATTTGCACACGAATGTTAATGCAGAAACATCACCACTTGAATTGTCAAGAAGTGATGTGTAGTTGAAACATTATGTTTCTTTAATATAGAAAAAAAAAGTGCAGGTACTGGATCTAGTATTGGATCTAGTGTCGAGCATTAGGCTGAGTTTAGGGTGTTTAGGACCAGGTGAGATCAGAGCTTACTCAGTAGGTGTGATTGTGAGAGAGACACAGCATGAATACGAGAAAACAGTGTTAATGTGAGCTCACGTCATCTCCTCACATGAAACAATGTTCCAGAGAGGAGCAAAGCAAATGTGTATTAAGCCAGACAGCAAAAACACAAATATACAGAAATCCGATGAGAAATCCAATTCCTTTTAAATACATTAAAATTGGAAGTGCAGGTTATTGATGCACTAATTGCTCAGATATCGATGTGTCCCTTTTTACATTTGCAGGGGCGAGTCTCTAGTCAATGTGGCGTGAACGGCGAGCGTGCTTTCTCTGTATTCATGTGCAGAGGGGAAAAAAGGCAGGCAGGAGTAAAAACATAATCAGAGGATACACTCCAAAACACACTTCTTATTCCTTCAGCTGACAGTTAACACCACAACATCAGCATTTGCTCTATATTTACACAGGAAAGTCAATTTAAATCAAAGTGTTTCATATGTGTTGCTCTCCTTGCTGACATTAAACATATGAGTTTCTATGAAGCTATACAGACATTTAGATGAATAATCACTCAAATTGCTAAGCGCATGTTTTGCATTGTCATTTTAAATATGTGATCATTCTCTTATACCTGATTACATGTGCTTTAGCCTATATGACGATAACAACATTTTTTCATCTTCTCCTTTTTTTCAAAGATTCGCTGTTGAATTTAATTTTGCAAAATAATTTTTTAACAAAACGGCCTTTTAAAAATGAAAAACACAATGTTTTGTTCAGCTGCAAACACAGCGTCCCCCTGCCATTACAGCCACTTCCAGAATGAATGGGCGAGCTTTGATAGTGACATGATTGTTATGGTTGATGACACTCATGACTTAATGTCTTCCAGTTGGCCTCATGCCTGTCTTCCAGATGGCACCGTGCCTGGCGGCCACAGCGAATCGGTGTTCTTTTTCCCTTTGTTTACATTTACATTAAAATTCATGTTGTTTATAAAATATGCTTTTTGCCATCGCTCAGTGGGAATCTCTCATCGGTTGAATATTATTGACACCGTGCCTTTGGGTTTTAATCTCTTATTTCTCAGCTATCTCACAAATATATCATCAAAAACTTGACAGCATCAATTTTTTTCCTTCATCTCAAAGCACTCTCAGGTGGTGGCAAAGGGGAAATCGTGCTGAGATTTCTCACTCCTGGACCACTGTAGGCCTCACCAAAGTCCACTACCTGAGCAGCAATGGATAAATTAGAACTGCTGAACACAACTAGGAGTGACATTTCCCGCGTCTCAGCACTTTTTCTCTAAAAAACTTGGTTATCATCTGCCATCCCAGATGGTGTGGTAGACCCACAAGACTACAAGCTGATTCAGGCAGATCGCGATACATAACTCAGCATAAAATCAAAGGGAGGAACAAGAAGTTAGCTCTTCCAGTGTGCTGAAATGTGTCTGGCATATTACAATGTGGGCCAGCCACTCTAAAATATTCTGTAAGGACTGAATTCTGCAATAAGAGCATCAACAAGTGGGAGGGATATTAGAACCGGATCAGGCATCGGAATGCTGAAATCTTCAGGAAGTATGAGGCTGAGAAAGTGAGGTCCTTGGCTATTAAAACTCACCCTGTCAACACTGAAGAACTGTGGTAGCACAGTGGTGATTATCTGTATCACTGCAGAGGCTTTCTTCATTCCTGTGCTGACTACCCATTATAGCTAAAAAAAAAAAAATCGTAGAGCTACTTTGTGATAGCTACGCCAAAGGACAGTTTAGACCTGGCTAATGCTTAGGTGACCCCTACTGTACTACAAGTTGTATGAGTGCAGTACACACTATACTTCTTTTACGCAGAGCTATTAGGGCTCTGCACAGCCTAAAGGGCTCATACTGTAATTCCCCTAAGCGCTGTATGCTGCAAAAAGCATCCTGCACAAATAGACAAACCAACAAACACACTGAGCCAGACACTTAAGGAGGTGCTTCTGAGCAACAAATATTCTGCAGAAATATCTTTCCAAACACAATCAAGGCATCCGCTGTCTGACTGAGGAGAGAACTTTAACTCTATCGGTGAAGCAGCATTCAGCACAAAGCCTCATGCTGTGATCATGCAATGGTCCAGATGGTTCCAACATAGAGAAAAACTGAAGGCAGCCTGTACCACAGTATGGAGGTGGACCTTCAAAGACAATCTCAAACTGCCTGATGGGACTGTTATTTGCTGTGTTTCCTGTGAAGATGTTTAACTTTGCAGCAAAGAGTGCGGTCGAGGCAAAAGTGGAATGGAGTTTAAGACCCTGAGGAACATCACAGTGTTGGTCTGCCACGCGGCAAGAACACTGCCTGGCCAAAATCCAACTTATTAAGACCATCAGGGGTGCCAAGCCTAAGTACAAAACCGGACGAGAGAGTCAGTGTTTCATGACTCATGCTCAGCATGGCCATCACTCCACGGACTCACAAGCTGCAGGAGAAGCTCACCCAAGCATACCCCTTCACCTGGCAATGACCTCTATAGATAAGAGTGGCTTTAGGAGGGGAGGGAAAGTGGTTTTCACTGCTTCCCACTGAGTCACTTGGGAGTTTGTTGTCACTTTTGTTAAAGTTTCATTGAAACGTACAAGTGTCGTCATTGATATACATGAGTGCTCTACCTAAGAGTAAAAACGATTACAGCCATGTACTATTGTTAAGAGAGACCAAAAAATATGCACAGTAAATATCTGTGATATTTTGTTATATTTATCAAATGATATAGTGTGAAATGTCAGTTCTGAGAATTGTCAAACTTGCACACCTTTCTCCACAAAAAAATAAATACATCTCGATCAAAAACTGCAAAGATGTATTTTTTTTGTTTGTTTGTTTGTGCAAAGGAGGACAAAGCAAAGATAAAGCATTCACAATCAGAATATTGGAATAGTTGCATCAGCTTTAAAAGCAGAAGAGAGGGGACTTGAATTTGGCTAGTGGATGCAGAAATAATGCAGATGTCTCTTTACATTGTGGCTCCCTTCCCCTCCCTTCTGATCCCTCCCTCACCTCGTGGATCTACCCCATTTCCTCCGATGCCATTTTGAATGACAGTGAACTCCATTCCTCCTAGCAACCTGCCCACAATCCTCCATCCCTCCACCTCTCCCTAAAGGCTCAGTGCCCAGAGCCGACGCTGCCGCTGCTGCCGCTGTGCCCCTCATAGAGGAGAAGGCGAAAGACTTCACTGGCAGCTAAACATCAGTCAAACTGCAAGGTCTGATTGAGTCTCACCTGGAGCCCTCACGCACTGTGCCACCCAGCTGGACCCACTGTTTGAGAGAGCATCGCAGCTTTTACATGTCCACAATCACTGACCCCACTGGTGGCAAATTGTACACAGTTGCTCTCATTGTCAAGAAGGATACAATTTTCTGCCATAATGAGGTCAGGGGTCGCTGAACCTAGTCATAACAATGACCTTCTAACTTCCACTCTCTTAGCTTATAAGCACAGCAAACCTCTGCCACCACTCGTTTTCTTACACGCTGCTCAGCAAACAATGCAGAATTATCTGTATCTCCTTGGCCACTGTGGTCGGATCCTGCTCATTCGTTGTGACTTAGAAACTGCCATCCTAAAACTGCTCCACGTGTGTTTTTGCTAAAAGCCTTCCGCACCCCAGGCAGTTGTCAAACTGTCTTCAGGAATGTTGACATTTCATCAGGTGGGAGGGTAGAAAGAAAAAATACAAGGTTAACTGGTGCATTCTAAGTTAAGTGTTGTGATTTTCATGTTGATGACAAAAAGCTGTCGTGCAAAAGCATTACATAGCTGTGCCGTACTTATTAGTAGACCTGAACTAGTAGATGTTTTCATATTCTGAATGATGTTGATTATTAAGGAAAAAGTAAGGTGGGACATATAGAAGTATAAGAATGAGCTTGATTGAATACAAAATCTGTGTAGGAGACACATTGGAAAAATACATGAAAGCACCAAGTTAAAATAGTAAAAATGTGTAAAGTATGTAATAACCATCATGTGATCCTTCAGTTACTCATCACCAAGGTAACATGACATCATCAATCTATCTTCATCATCATTATCTATTTCCTGTATGCAACATTAAGATTTCATCATTTGTTTGTAAAGGAAAACGATTAGCAGTTAATTAATGTTCTTCCAGATGATATTAAAGCAAGTGCTGTGTTTTTAAAACATAAGATGCATCAGATATTTGACTTAAAGCAGAGGAAGTAAAAAAAAAAGAGATAAAGACATGTCTGGCTGTGTATGTGTGAGTGCTGTACGTTTGCATACATTAAAACATAAAGGTATGTAAAAAGAAATGACTATAATTGTGTTGCGGAGCATGTGGGTCTGTCCTGGTTACCATAGAGACAGACTATCTCCTGGCTGAGTCAACACGGTGACTGACTGGGCGACACTTGCTCTTTAAGTTGGCCACT
This sequence comes from Centropyge bicolor, assembly GCA_037975185.1. Taxonomy (NCBI): domain Eukaryota; kingdom Metazoa; phylum Chordata; class Actinopteri; family Pomacanthidae; genus Centropyge; species Centropyge bicolor. Next base: position 9,021,090 of record JBBMOC010000015.1, on the reverse strand, counting down.
CCACAGGTCCGGGCGCAAATGACTCAAGTGTTAAATCAACGGAGGCATAATTGTACATTACTAATATGTCAAAGGGTTAGGTTGTGTCTGGGAAAGGAAATCATTAGAGTATAGGAGTGAAACTTATTTTGTGCTAATTGATTGCTTTGCAGTAACTGCAGAGAAGATTAGGATCCAGGCAGCGCCGGGCCTCTTGTTGCTCTGAATCTTCATCTCTTCCTCGGTGCAAATCACGCTCATGAATTCCTACTGTACGATGTGTATCTGCTTTGCTAGCGTGCGGAAAGATAACGGATGATTTAATGATTTTCTCAACTGATGTGATTTGATATATTGGCTGACTCTGCGCCTTTAGCTAGTATAACAGGTAAAATCCATTACCCTCCCACCAGTATGATTTATGATGGGTAGCATCACAGCTTAGGTCTCCTTACAGCTCGTCTACCGATGGAATTTACTGCGAAATGTTCCTCTGCACACTTGGAGCCGCTGTAAAAGCTGGACGTTGGTAATGAGAAAGCAATGGCCTTTGGTTGGAAACGCTTGCTGACGGCATGCGCATGTGCTTTAGCCGTTCATGTGGGCAGGTTCACATTAAAAAAAAAAAACACTAATGGAGGGTCACTCCTATGACAAAAAAACACTGAATACACTGCGATCAAAGAGGCATTCAGACGTCGCCAGCATTGCAAAGGAGATATGAGCACACTGACAGATCGTGCACTTTATGTTCCCTCTATTATTTTGCAAAAGTCCAAATAACTGTTGCACACTCGTGTCAGAAAAGCCATTTGCACCCTTGATGTATTTGCCACACATTTCCCATAGCAACTCCATTACATGACATGCAGCACGTTATTGCACAATATTCATAAGAGACCGGAGGAAATATGCAAAGTTCACCACTGTTCATCTGTTTTCATGGCAAGTGAATGACATTATAAAAAGGGGGGAAATTGAACTGACAGCCTGTCCTTTTGCCCCTTGTTCATCATCTCACTCAGATAGATAGAACTTGTCCACAAGAATTACTGGCTCAACCAAATTAGTCTGCCTTTTTACTTATTTATTTTTTTTTCTCCAATCTAACACAACTGCTTCTTGGATCATCACGTTCATCAGGTTTATATCTTAGAGACAGTTTGTCAGATGTGGGCTGGATCTGGGTTACAGGCCTGTTTTTGATGTGGCCTGTTTTGACGGCCCTGCGTGTGTATGTGTGTGTGTGGTGCTGGTGGGGGGGGGGGGGGGACTTAGAGCGACATCACTGTGTGGAGGAGACTGTTAAAATGTGCCTGGTGGTCGGCGGAGAGGCGAGAAACAAGAGCCCAGACTCTCAGAGGAGAGCAGGGGAGATTACCCGATCAAAGATTTTTTTCTCTCTCTCCCCTATCGTCTCCAATTTTACGCACGAATCTCTCCATAAGAAAACTGCCGATTAGTTATGAACATGAGCAGCCTGTGCGTCAGATTATTTCATAAGAAAAAGAAAATCGCTTCTGTGAGTAAACAGCTCCAAATAAAGACGCACTAATGGTGGCAATTAGGACGGTGTTTCCAGCTTGGGTGGAAAAAGGCGAGAGAGTGGGGATGGATGATACAAATGGATCACATTTTCTGCCTCGCGGGATCATAATGCCATAATAAAGATGCAATTAGCAGATGGCCAGTAGCTACAGATCCGACTGAAGCGGAGGCTCGTATCGGAGGTGAAGTGCAATGATATGCACACCTAATGACTTCATGCCATTACGCGCAGAGGCTGCACCTCCGAGTCCACTCGGATGTGTTCGGATTGCAATGCGTGCATCAATCAGGCAGCGCGTCGTTACAGCGGCTGACATATCTGCACTGCTCCCATCAACCTGTAACACCGAGCCTCCGCTGCGTCGCCTCGTCTGCGATGAAGCGGGCAACTTGTTGTATAAACAGCCCATTTTGAACGGCGGCGCTGCGTAATTACGCGTCGCTCCCGAAACAAAAGTGTTTGCGAAACAAACTTCACTCGCATCACAACAGCGGCCACTGACACAAACAACTTTCTCGCTTAAAAATCCTCATTTCAGTACCTGAGTGCCAGAGACTTCTCTTGTGAGCGCTTGTCGCGTCCGGCCGGCTGATGCGTCCACGGGTGATCCCAGAGGCAGGTGTCTCACCCTCAAACCTCCGTCACATCCACGGCAACTTCAGCACGAGCTCAATCCATTCACTGCGTGGGGAACTTCGGGAGGCTGTGTGGGAGAGCAGGGGTTCTGTCTGGGTGGAGGAGAAGTTCAGAGCTGTTCGCGTGGGGCGGTTTTTTTTTATTCTAGAGCAGGAGAGGGAGCAGTCTGACTCCGTGGGGACAGCCTGCTGTGTGCCATTTCCAATCCTCAATAACTGATCCCTGCCAAGATATGCACTGGCTGGCGCATCCCTCCGGTCCAAGTTTTCTCGAGCGCTTCCCTCCGTGATATAAGTCGCCTAGAGCGCACTCCGTGGACGCGCGGGAGGCCTGGACGACAGCAGCGTGGATGTCATCTCTGCAAGGTAGAGAGAAAAAAAAAGGAGAAAGCTAAGCGGTCCTGAACAAGGAGCCCATCTGAAGCATTTCCAGAGAGCAAGTGGTGAGATGCCGTGGGTAGGTTAGTTGCTCCTCTCTCTCCCTTCCTCCCTCTCTCTCTCTCTCTCTCCCTCTCTCTCTACTCATCAGAGCGTGGGAGGAGGTGGGGCTCCCATCCACCGCAGCACACAGCAACTTCACACTCAGCATCACATTATGCCTGGGCTGCCGACCAGGAAATTGTGTGATTCCTACAGTTTAAGAAGATCACATCAAAGTGGGTCACCCTCAAATAGTAGTTGGAGGGGGCTGCACCTTCTGAAATGATGCAGTCACAGTGCAGTTTTTTTTTAGTTTTTTTTTTTTTTAATATTCCTGCTGCATGTGTGCCTCTGCTGATGCACCGATGGCACAAATTGTCTAAATGTGATGTAACAGGTAGCCCGCACCGACACTTTACTTGTTGATATGCATCCCATGTAGCAAAATGAATGGCCCTAAAATGGAAGCTGCTTGACCACAGTTTATTCATTTGGCGCCACCCTCAGGCGGTTATAATAAGGGAGAGATGCAATACAGTGCTCTCCATCAGATGAGCAAATTAGGGGAATTGAATGTTAACATTTGCTTGATGTTGGAGTATTGCACATTATAATGTTGGTTTCTTGCCAGTACAGACAATGACTATCAATCTCACAGGAGGGGAGGGGGAGAAAAAAAAAAGGCTACGCCGTTGGTGCACATTGGAATAAACTAGTTATGTCTGACATCATCTGTTAAAACTGCAGCAGTGTAATTAAAAAAACAATGCTTTTGCTCAGGGCCATAAATCAGCATGGCTCAGCGGGGAGCGAAATCCATCCCACACCACAGTTATTCTTCCTCCTTTCTTCCCAAACACTGATGCCAGTGATCATAACTGCTTAAGCGTAAAGCTCGTGGACCAGGAGCAATGAGTCAAACACGGGTTCTGTCACAAAGGGAAGCCTTAAGCAATGTCCTCCGGAGAAAACTTGATTTCCTATCTTCCCCAGCCATTCTGAGGCGAGAGTTTATCAGAGTATTTCCAGTCTGTGATCCTTTACTCCTCCCCCATCTCTCATTAGCTGCAAACACACAGCTGTTGGGTTACCTCTCCAGGGCTCCCATTAAGGGCTGCCACTCAGGCTTACAGTGTCCCTGAGCCAATCATATTAGAGCTCCCGCCCACGCACTGCCACTGCTATGCTGCTCTTCACCAGCCATACTAATAACGTTTAAGTATTTTCACAGGTGGCCCATAAGTTTTCTGAGAAGAGAGCAGAGAGAAAGAGAGAGGAAGAATGTTAGGGGAGCAGAAGTTAACATTTTATTTATATGTGTAGCTATAAAAGGCAATATCATAGAATTAAGGAAAACGAGCTTTAAAACAGTGCGACACCGTGATTTGTGTCTAATTATTATATTCTATTTAAATGCCTGATTTTAAATGGTGCTTCATGTGATTAAAAAAATAAATAAATCATGAACCGACTCCAAGTGTTAACTTTATTCATGTGATTCATTTATTGAAATATTCATGCATTTCTTAAACCAGACAGCGGAGACAGACCGAGGCCACGATTCAAAACAGTGGTATTGTCCGTTTCAGGTAGAACCGAGTGTGGGCTGAAGTGCCGCTTCGTTTGATGTCTTTATTAGTCAGTTTTTTCTAAAAAGCGCAGCTCTGCTTGATTCCCGCTCACCTTTTTCCTGGTGGCCACGCTTAAATGGAAGGTAGAACCGGGACGAGGCGAGGGTAATCGGTGCATCAGAACAAAGGCGGAGATGTGCCCTCAAACTCTCCCAAATTCCCCAAAAGAGTCTGCTCACCGTGCAGTATCTGGCCGGCACGCCGTCTGTGTCCAGTGCCCTGAATGTTACACACTCACACTTTGATAAGGAACTGATCCTTCCAAATCTGGTTGTATAAACACACTCAACGAGCATCAATTAAATGTTTGGCAAGTTTTTCTCCAAAAAATATGTTTTTGAGACCCGTCCGCATTTACGTCTATTGATGCTGGAAACCTTGAAGCTCAGCTCGCCTGAATGCTCCGCAGGCACACAGAATGCTATAATTCCAAACTCACGGTTTGTTTGCAATTGCGGCACACAACGGCACGGCATGTGAATGTGATCTGTATACATTTACATCTATTCTCTTATCACATACCACACCTGGAGCACCTTTCCCCCCCGAACACACACACACTCACACACTTTCACAGGAGGTATATAGAGAGCAAAGACGAGCGCAGACACTCCGACAGACACACACGTATGCAGATATATAACACAAATGGGGATACATCTAAAGGGAGAAAAATGAGGTAAAGGAAAACAGGTTGAAAAAGCGGCAGCAGAAGTTGCCAGCGTGCACTTTGAAGAGTGAATCCACGCTGAATGAGAAATGGGTACAAGTCTGCTGCTGCACTGCTCTCTGTAGGTACAAATGTTAAAGGACGCTACACCTCTGGGCTCGTCCCCGTCGCTGATGTCACAGCTGGCGTCTTTGCCTTTGACGGATGATTGAAAACACACAGTGTGACATCACGGGGTGTGGCAGGACGGGCAGCAACGTTTAAGCCCGCAGGCGTCAGTACAGTAGAATCCTTCTGCCATTTGTGATTTTGTCTGGATTTACTCTTTAAATGCCACTACAATAAAAATAGAGTCTGGGGTATTTTGTCCTCAACTATGCAGAGAAACATCCTTCCTAGATAGATTATGTTGCATTCAAATCCACTTGTGGAGCAGGAGCTCTTACAGATGGGTCAAACAAGGGACAGGAGGAGCAGTGATGCAAAAAAGTAACTATGAACCCTGAAGTGTGCAGCCCTGAGCAACGTTTCACTGCTGAAGCTACGTCTCCTTTTACTTAGAATAAGAATATCTGATTCTATAATATTTCCAAATGTAGGCACTGATTCAGCAATGGCATCTATTCAAAGAGAAAGTAAGCATATCATGAAATTCCAGTTAGAGTCTGCAGCAAAATGAGCAACCTCCATCAACACATGGTAATTTGCAAAAAATGCAAAACTCAGATCTTAAGAATCTAAAAACATTAGCTTTATGGATAAACTTATACGGGACATTATACTTATGGTTATGTGAGAAGACTGTAGAGTAGTTCAGCTAATTTGGAAAAATAATAAAATATGTTTGGATGAGAAAAAAAATCCACATATTGAGTCAACTCTAACAAATGAACAGTGTTTGTGAAAACCAAGGTGGCAGGTGAGAAACAGTTCGCTAAAAGTAGCACTGAGGATAAACAGCTGTGTAGTCAAAGTAAAGTAATGGATGAGCAGTTTGCACAAAATAATGAAAAACAGTTATTAAGTCATTGATAAAGGGTTAAAATAATGATTGAAATAGCTGTAAGCAGGGTTGCCACCTCTCAGGCGTGTGAGACAAGCTCATATGATTCTCATGCTAAAACACTGTGACGGCAGCAGAGATGAACTGAGCCTATGACATATTACAGTCAAAGTCTTTCTGGTATGGTAAGAGTTAAAGGAAGCGAACATTGGTTATGTACAGTAACTCCAGATTCTGTGAGTACAGGCTCTTAAACAGGGCTGTAGGTGGTAGAGCAGACAGAAAAAGTTGGCAACCGCTGCTGCTGCTGAGCGGGGATGCACATCCATTCATCACTCTCAATTGTATTTCCTCGACTTAATAGCAGTAACAGTTTGATCATAAAAGCAAGTCTCTATTGCACCCTGCCCAATTTCACTAAGATTTCCTACACGACTAATTTCTGCTTTAGTTTCATATTCTGGTGTAAAATTTATGTAACTTCCTAATCGCAATGGGGTCTTTTTTTTTTTTTTTTTTTCCCTCAGCTGAGCAAATGGATTCATGATATCACAATAAAGCAGATTTTATTTTGGTACGCTAATTCATTATACAACTTTAAACCCCACTTGGTGAGGCGCGTGGGGGCTGAGGATTATTTACAGTTTAATGGGTGCAGGGAGCAGGGTTAGCTTTTTCAACCTTAATGAACATGCTGACATATCATTGCAGAAATCTTAACGCTACTTTACACACACACAATACAAATAGCATTTTGTCTCAGATGTGACTCAACACACCTAATACTACTTTTACTCCCTATTTGGGATGTTTCAGTTTAAGCAGATTACATCACAAATCTCTTTACAAAATTCCACCTGCAAAGTCTGACATTTTTCATGTCAGGAAAAAAAAAAAAAACATCATTCGCTAAGTGTTGACATGATGTAAAGACTGAAATGTGTTAATGGACAACTGATTTTCTAATGGCTCTGGCATCTGAGGAGATTTAAAAGAGGTGTGTTTATAAAGCTGTCAGCAGCACATGAACAACTCGCTGTCAATCCTGTCATGATTTAGCTCGGTGTGTGTGCGCGTGTGCGTGTGTGTGTGGGTGGGTGCGCGCGTGCCTCACTGATTGGCAGTTACAAAGGCCGAACAATTTAACCACTAATAATTCAACCAGCAGCTGCCTGTTCGGCTATCGCTTCACCTCGCGCACCCTTGTTTATCTCTTCTCCACGATATCATACATGGGACAGGTGGGGAGCTTTAGCGGTGAAACAGGAGGCGATATGTAGGGAAAAAACAAAAGGAAAAGAAAAAGATAGTCAGTGGGGTGGTGGAGCCAGCATGAGTATAAAAACAAGGGCGGCTATGGTCACAGGTTAAAGCTATACTCATGCTTGCACATTTCATCTTTCTGCATGAGATGTGACCCTCAGTTCCACTTATAGCATCCCACATGCAGGTATATGTAGGCTGCTATTTTATCTATAGCCTCCGCTTCCAGCTCTTACTCACCGGGAGAGTATACGGTGAACTTAAATCAAAACAAGAGAGAGCATTTGGACTTATGTTTGGCCCCATGTGGTTTGGTTAATTAACAGAATGGGCTCTCGAGCAAGCAGAGAGCATTAAGAGGTGGGAGGATCTGCATCACTCCTCCCTCTCGTACAAATGCAATATCTGAATTTTGGGGGGAAAAAAACAAGGTGCTGCAGAAATAGTTCCTTTATCTGCAACAAAACTGGGCTCCACACGAGCAGGCCGTGAGTGCGTTTTTAAAAATTAATATTCTAACACATTAGCGAGTGCGAAGAGTGTGTCGCACTGTCGGGGTAAGTAATCCTGTTACTGTCATGTAAACATGTCTCTATGTCTTATACTCAATGCCTCCTTATCTTAGTCAGTGTATTTATTCTCATGCAGGAGTCAGTATTTCTCTTAAAGGGTTGGGGTGTGTTTAACCATGCCGGGAGCTACAGTAGTTTGCATTTCCCTTTTTTTTTTTTTTTTTGTTCATTGTTTATGTTTGCCACCGGGTTGGGATTATATCCACATGATCCTGACAGGTAGGCATGCGACGGCAGCAACAATAACATTTCTGATAGTCGAACAGTAGGCTTTAAACACTCCTGCAGCCGGCTGCAGCACGGCACAGCTTCTAACCTCACGCTGTCTAAAGAATGAGAGAGAGAGAGAGAGAGAGAGAGAGAGAGAGAGAAGAGCAAATGTAGCTTCTCAGCATTTCGGTTTTTGCTTTTAAAAAGATTAAATTATGTGCACTCATAAATACATTCTATAGATTTGACTGGATTAGCAAATGGTAGCATTCATCCAGTTCTTGTGTCTGAATCCCAATAATTGAATAGTGGATGAAATTATTTTGTCTCACTTTCCAAACTTTAATTAATTATCTATTTATATACTTATTTATTTCAATTAAAGTTGTGCCAAACCTTTCCGCTGATTACAGACCCACTCTAATGGCGGCGGAAAGGTTTCAATTCAATATTTATCCTCTAGTTGATGTAATTGTAGGAAAATAACAGACTTCTCGAAGCTATTAGCTTTAATATAGGTATCATCCACTTGGCTAGACTGTCACTGGGGAACTGCTGGGGGAAACGATGGGAAGAAAGGAAAAAAGGTCGAAGTGGATGTGAAGGGGTTAACGCATCAGACATCTTCCCTCAGATGTTTATTTGCTCATACTGGTCCAACCCAAATGAGGAAAATAGACCACGAGCCAGCAAGCACACAAAATAATACTATATAATAGATAACAAGTTCAGCTAGTCTGCTTGCTGTTTCCTATGAAGCCTGTAACTTGCCTCGTTATTTAGTTTTATCATGTCTAATACATAGTTCAGCTGTAGCTCAAGTTCCAAACAGCTCTGACATTTGAAGCGACTGAGCAAACTAGATGAGTCCACACGCACATTATCGCTCAAATTTGCACCCTCTTACATTTTCATAAAGGTGTACGCCTGGAGTCAAGTGGGAAATATAGGAATTATATGCTCTTAATATTAAAGATTTCAACATGTCAAATCCAATATAACAGTGAAAATCAGATGGTGTGTAAAAGTTCCATTTGGTGCGATATATTGTTCCATATAAAACTTAAAAATGTCTGGTTGTGAAGAGAAAGACTGCAGTGGAAAGATGAAATGTCTCCGTATTAACTGTATTGTTATTTTCATTATTAGATGTTGGTAAAAATGGATTTTCATTTCCATGAGTTTAATAATGATCAAAATCAGATTCAGGCCTCTGAAGAAATTTGGGGTGAGGGCTACAGCAGGAAATCACTTTTCTTTTTTCTTTTTTTTATCATTTCCAAATGATTAAAGTCGACGTAATGAACACCAGAGTTATACATGTCAGATAATAACAAAAAATATGCTCTCTTGTTTGGATGAACAACAAAACAGCCTGTGTTTGTGTGTCTGTGTGTGTCAGACGCTGTCAGTCATCCTGTCACACAAACCCTGTTGCATGTGGTAAAACAGTAATAGATGAGGTGTTTCCTTAGGAACGGCAGCGTTACACCTCACCAGCCAATGAAAGACGCTGACCCATTCGCTGGTTCACTGGTTTTAAAAATGCTACATCCATTAATTGCCTCAGCCGGCTGTAGAAAATGGCTGAAGTGAGAAGTATCTGATGATTGCTGAAGCTCACCCACACAACTTCATTCAAAGGCATTGTAGGCATGTAAAGGCCACATTACAGGTTTTTCAGGTCTTTCAAAAAATTGATGTTGACCTTTCGAGCCACCTACATATGCATCTAACTGTCTTTTATGCTAACTAATAAATGTATTAGTATAAGTTTACATTCATCTATAATAATTTCATAATACTTGCAAAACTTGTTACAGTGTTATCATGATGAACACGTATTCTTTTGTAGCATATGCGCTAATGAAGTACCACAGGACTGAAGCATACAGAAATTCAGTTGAGCAAATTATTTTCTGCATATTATAGATGCTGACAGTCAACCTATATATATAAATAATCATCCAAAGCACAGTGGAATACATCACACCCACAAAACGACCAAACATTTTCCCCCTAATTCTACTGATCATATTCACACGTGAGAAGGTGAGAAGCTCAAATGCTAAAGAATAACATCATACTGCAATATTAACCCTTTAAAGCCTGAACCATGAAATAATTGACAGAAAATTCCAATTATTTGAATCTGGAGCCTTTAATTATCCTTCTGAACAAAGAAACAAAAATAAATTCAAATATCAATTTCCATATATGAGTTTCAATTTGTATCATATTTGAGACGTCATCATCATTTGAGACTCAAAGTTTCATTTAATTTCATTCAGCAAAAACATATTAAAACCAAAATATGTAACAAATTGGTCATTCTAGTTCCAAACAAGAAGATATTTTTATTTTTATTCCACTATTTATTGTTGGTATTACTCTGTATAAGCTACTATCTGCTGTCATGCAGCAATGAGAAACCCACCAACAGAACTGGCAGGTGGAAGAATTTCATTTATTTTGGCCTATTTCATGTCATTTCTTACTGCAGTTTAGGCCCATTGTGTATATTTACTAGTCATATATTTTATACTGGTCGTATACTTTTATACTTCATATTTTACATTTCATATCCATACTCAAAATTGTAAATAACTCATGTAAACTTGTGTATACCTCCTTTTTAGACTGTTATTTGTTCTTCTTAATATTTAACTGCTGCTATCCCCTGTGCTGCTGTGACATGTGAATTTCCCCACTGTGGGACGAATAATGGCTTATCTTATCTTATTTTGTGGTTCACAACCTTTTTATTTTGCGCACTGATAATGTAGGAGCCTCCAAAACTCATGTATCATATATGATATGTTTGGTGATATAGGGTTAAAGGAATGAAGGGAGCCTGAGGAATCGTTAGCATTTCACCTGTTGCCGATTGATCAGCAGCTAAAAAGACAATGGATGAAAATCCAGAGGGACATCAGGCCATATTCCAAAGTAAAACAACATATTTGATAACCCATTCACTTAGCATTGAACCAATTGCTAGCTAACGTTACTGTTTGATACTGTTATGTGATATAATGTGTAAGGCGTAAATTTATTCTAGAATATCAACACACATCTTGGACACAGTTAAGCATGGACGTAAAACACACTGTATGTAACATTGAAGAAGCTTGAAGTGTAACCATAACTGTGTTCAGAAAACCTCAGAAAAGTTCTGGTTTAATCAGTAATGTTATGACATTATGCTCAATGGAAGATGTATTTCTGTGTTGTGTTTGTACAGAAAACACAAAAGTGTATTCCAAGAACTTTAGTAGTGGCACGAAAAGGCTGGCAAGACATGTTTGGTGTGTTATGATATGTTACACTGCAAGCTTGATGAAACCCAGAGTGTTTTACTTCCAGGCCTAAAAAATACGTCCATGTGTCCAATAAATGTGCTTTGATAAATCAGAACCAACTAATTCCTCCTGTATCGTGCAACTATCAAACAGTGAAGCCATCAAGGAAGTGAATGCTGACATTGGCTACATATGGGTTGTTTATCTTAAAACATGGATATCAAATATGAAAATACAGTTGCTGTTGGGAAGTGGTGAAATGATAATTTGTCAGATTCCCTACGTGAGCATGACGTCACAGGACAGTGGCCACCGTGTGAATACAGTCCACTATCTGCGATCTTCACTTCTTGTGACGGCACATCACCATGGTTATTCACACTTTCTGACTTATTCCATAACAGACTGTTCTGAACAATAAAAAAAGAAACAATTAGTCCTTCTTAATATATATCTCAGTTGTATTTGCTATTTCTTTTCCAATTCAATGCTTCTACTACTTCATTTGGTGTCTAGACAGAGCACAGTGCAAAGGGTTCTTAGCAAGTAATCATTATTTGCACTTTATTCTAAATATACAGACTAGAGTTCAAGACATGTCCTCCTACAGTTTTTCATCTGCCAGGCTTGCTGAGGATATTAAATAGAGTCTTTTGAAACCGTACCAGTGAAATCCACAATAACTGTCAATGCAATTCAAGTCTAAAGTCCAGATGTGGTCAGTGTAATGTGATTGTATTCTCTGCAGAAAAAGAAGACCACTGTAGTTTGTATATTAACTACACTGAACTGTTCATTCTGTTTGTTCCAGGTTATAATTTGGTACCAACTGTGAAGGGTTGGCACGAACCTCCAGCCAAACAGAGAGATTATTTACAGGGGGTGGACACAATAACAGTTGCCATCTAATGCAAACTAATTACCTTGCAACAAACACCATCTTAGTGTTCAAGCTGTTGTCTTGTTCAACTCTACGGGAAGTTTTGAGGCTTATATTGATTCTGTATTGGATTCCATATTATATAAGGGATTTCTATTACAAGCTGTACATAAAGTGGAACTCTGTGGATTATAGATTTTCTTTACAACAGCGCAGAGAGGTAAGGCAAACCTGTAGTAGAACAGGCTGTAACACATTTTTAACTTTTTCATGGAAAAATAAGTGAATAAAGTATATTCGCTCTGGTATCGTCATGTGAGTCAGTGTTCGGTGTTTAAAGATGGAGCTATCTTGGAGCTGTGAGGCCTACGGAGACTGATGGGAAGCTGATAAGTGCACTGTAGGTGGTATTAAATCTACCATCCGTGCAGCCTTCCTGCGCTTTCCAGAATGGAAGAGAAGCTCAATCAGTCCTCAACTTTAATGCGTTGAGCATGATCAGATCTTTACGACTGTGAAAAGGTGAAGCGTAATAGCGCCAGCTACTGCTAAATCCCATAGCTCAATAAACAAAAGCCTTGGTGTGCTATGTAGTGTCACTAATGGTTATACCATTTAACAAAATTATTTTTTTCCTCTCCTCAATGGGAGTAAATAAGGCAGAAATCCAAAAGAGGAGCACATGTAGAGTTTTCACTGGTGTTTTTGCCGCGTTGGTAATAAAGCAGAGAGAGATGATATAAGAGAAGGTCTTAAACAGCGTATACCCTTGTGGTCTTATAGGGCACTTTGGATGAAAAACATTCAGCAAATGACATCTATATAAGAATATCCACTGGCTGAAAATGAAAGAAAATTTTCTTGCTTTATTGTGCATCCAAATAGCTTCTTGAAAAATACAGAGGCTGGAGGCTGCCAATAGTATACTATGGGGAAAAGAGAGAAGGCAAAACATCTGGCCCCCAAATTTTAATTAGACTTACTACTGGGATTTCTTTCATTTTATTATATTTCTTTTCCTTGAGGAATACTTGACAACATGATGTGAAATTAAATAATAAATGACGAACCAGCCATTTAAACTGAAATACCATTTATTTAGGAATCCATGTCCATTTATAGCAAGAACAAAACAGAGCAAGAATAGTGCAGGGCAGCAATCCTAAAACTCTCCACATGCTGTAATAATTGACGTTGGAAAAATCTGAGTTCAATACTTTGCTCCCAAAACCCGCAGACTAAGACTCGGGCTTCATCATTATCACGATGTCTAAAGCTGCACTGTAAACAAGCAAAGTTATTTTGTCAGTTTGTTTGTTTGATTTGAGATTTTATATGCTCAAATTACTAGTTCAACTAAAGTGCAACTGGCACTGAAGCAGAAAATGTACTCTTATCTATAGAAAATACCCCAGAGTGAGTTTATATCACACAGGGAGGAAAACTGCTGCTTCACTGCTCTAAATGGGTTTGTTTGAAGCATTAATCTTCCTCCAAGCATTCTTTGGGCAGTCTCTCAGTCACCATTGTACAATGTATTTCAAGACTGCCAAGCCCTGCCCTTGCATAAGCTCAAGTAGGGCATACCTTTATTTTATAAAGGGGAGCACTTAGTAAGCCTTACTATTTAGGCTGTAATGGGCAGCTCAATAGTGCAAAGTCCAGTGAGTTTTTTTTCTGCTGACTTAAGCTTGGACATACAGTTTTTAAAAAAAAAATCCTTCATTATCTCTGTTCCCTGTGCCATAGCCTGCTAAAGATTGGAAGTAACTGGTTACAGAAAGTGTGTTTAAAGCACTTATTAGGACTGTGAAGCATGAGTGTATCAAAGATGCTTTAATGGGCTGAACTTTTGTAAGTGAAATTTAAATGAATTGAGCAAAGAAATCAGTGTATTGCTCTGGTGTTTGATCTGTTCTGTGTACTTATTTTGGGCAAAACTGTCATTACCATAAATTAAAGTAAGTAAGTGAAATTGGGAATCATTGGCTCTGACTAAAATGCTGCTACTGGAAATATGATCTGTGCAATATATGGTATATGTAGCACTAATTTTCACTTTCTGTGTGGGATGCAAAGTTATCAGCACGATGGCTTCTCCCACATGTTGAATGTTTTAAAGACTTTAATTGCTTATAGTACACAACAAATGACGTGTTGGCTTGTTGAAAAGGGTAAAAAACAAAACATCATTCACATCATCAAGTATCATTGTTCGTAGGCAGCACAGTGGTATGATGAGCAGTAGTGAACCACAGAAGCTGACAGCGCATCTCATAACAGTGTAGGCTCTCAGATGTCAGTCATCTGTTGCCGTGGGAGATGCCCTCCCAGAGACGTGAAGCTTACATGTTTTGAAAAATTGGAGGAAATAAAAAAAAGAGCACAACAGCTGCATTGTCATTATACTTTATATTCTTTACACAAAAAGTGAAGAGAATTCCAGTTTCAGTTTGATTACAATATCTGCAGTTTTCTTTTCCAGTTCCATTATTCGCACTCAGTCTTTGTTCTAAGCCTCTTTCATTAAATGTCTTATAGTTGTAAATGATCTGCCATTCACCTGGCAGGTCTCTCTTTGAAAAGTGACTGCCGATCTTAGTTGAACTTAGCAGGTTAAATAAAGGTTATGTGAGCAAATATAAACTGAAGCAACACAGTGGACACATTTGTAATCATGTGTATTAGAATATATTTTTCTTCATTAAAGCAGCTTTAACTTCTGCACTCAGCTTTTCTAATAATTATTTATTAAATATTTCATTTCTGCTACGTTGTGATAGCACATTTTGTCCTTTGAACTTTTTCAAAGTGTGTCAGTAATTTATATAATTAAAAGTGGAATCTGGACTGGATTTGTAATTTGAAGATGTTGTACAGCATATTTTAAATAATAGGGCCATGTTTGTTTTTTAAATAAATACAACCTATTTCACCATAAAACAGAATGTGATTACAGAACAATTAAACAATAATGTGTCGATTCTAAAAAAAAAAAAAAAATGTTTTCTCTGTACATACACGTGTAATGAAGAAACCATGAGACGCACTGACTTCTTCAATTTAAGCTCCCCAGGTAGGATGTTCTCAAAGCCTGGGGGCCTGGAAAGCAAAGACTGCATTGCCTTTGGTCTTCAGTCTAGACTACAGAATGGCCAGGGGGGTCCTGAGGTCCTCGGGTTACAAACTCGCTCAGGTTCAAAGATCAGAGACGGCTTCCCTCAGACATACAGTGCCGGAGTGTTGGAAGTAATCAGTACAACGTGAAATCAACGTCTCCAAAAGAGAGACAGCACATAACATTAACAGACAACCAGGCCAGAGGAGGCGAAACAGAGATGGGGATGGAAGGGATGGAGAAAAAGATAAAATAACTACAATAAACTGTTGTGAAGTCGCTCTTTGAACCACGTCCTCTCCATAAGTCTTCCAGAATGGACACAATAGCTTAATGCCATCTCATAAATACTCTTTTTGAGAGCTGCAAGTTTACTCAACACTCTGATTATTTGTGAATTTGCAGCAGAACAGTGCACGGTGTATTTGTTTCCACAAACCTTTTAATTGTTCCTGTCAGCTTATTATAATGAAAAATGATTCACACATTTTAATGAACTGCTGAATGCAAATGAGGCATTAAATTGTACATCCTGCATGTTTGTGTAATTAGTGGTCAGAACTGTGCCAGGCGAACCTGAGAAATTATTTCTGAATAAGGCATGAGAGCCTAATGTTAGCAGACACATGGAGTCAAATGTAACTGTATTTATACATGGCAATTAAATCAAATGTGTTAAGGCATTAGTGCATCTCTGCACTGTGAGAAATTGTGGTCGCCTTATGTAAAACAAATGGCGGAACCCAGAAAAAGTTAAGTGGATTATTTTTTTTCATTTTCAAAAAAAGATAAGTTAATCACAGTTGTTTTTACTTGTTTGACTTGTTCTGATAGTTTTCAGTGATTTCTTAAGAATTTCCCTGCATTGTGACATAAGGCAATCACCAAACAGCACGAGAAACCAAATTTACCACAATGTAAGAAAAGTGCTTGTAATTCAAGGTACAACATTTATCCATATGCAGCCAGGCCTGTCATTTTCAAAATGCACATACATTAAAGAAAAGGTCAACTCACTTAACACAAGCTTTTTACCAGTTCATCAGGAAAAAAATAATTTTCTTGCTCACGGTTCCTTGTTGTTAGCCATTTCCTTGCTAGTCCATTGTTTGCCTTCATAAATTCAATGCAATCACTACTCTTTGTTTTTCTGTCACGTTTATAGGATATATAGGATTTGGGGAGGTTTTCGGACAATGTAGCTACGTCTTGGTCAATTGTTGTGAGCAAAGCACTAAATCAATGGTCTTTCTGTTCCTGTGCTTATGCATCACTTTTGGTGTGACAAACTGCAAAAACCTGCAATATATAGATAGACTCAAAACTACTCTGGTGCATGTTAATGTTAGATTACGTTCAGTGTTAAAGGGCTCAGTCGCAGCGATGAACCCAGAGGATTATCACCAATCTCTGCCGTCCCCATCTGATCTAGTCACATTTATAACTCATTAAAGCTCAGTGTTTTGGTTTAGTCTCACGGGCCTAATCAGCATTGTTTCCTTTTGTTGTTGTGTACAGTATATTAAGTTTCCAGGCAGTAGACTGAAAATTGAAAATTAAGTTTAGCCTGACAGGACTAAACTGTTGGAACTGATGGAAATGTGTGTACAAGCACAATGAAAGGCAAAGCAATGCAGAGAGATGTTTCTTTATTAGGAAAATTGTTACCAAATGAATTTGCATGCCAGAGACAAACTTGTTGGTAGGGGCATCCAAAATGTGCTTCATTTTGCTTGTAGTGAAGAGTGGATTAGGAAAAGAAATGTGCTTTTGGTTAGTGAACAATGGAAACTGCCCAGACAGTGTTTGCTGGACTCAGGGGAAAATAGGGGTTATTGATGCATGACATGATACATGAAAATGAATGTCAGAGTCATCATGAGACCAAAGAAACTGTTGCTCATGTGCACACAACATGTGTATATTAATGTGTAATGGCGCTCCATAATTTTGATAATGATTAGGAAAAGCAGTGCAGCAACATCACACTAACTCTTACATACTGTGCATGTTCCTTCCTTTTGTGTATAGTGGATTAAAGGCACAGGATATTTTTTAAAGGCAATTTTGACAAATTGAAGGCCAAATTAAAAATGCTGGTTTGCATATAAATTGCAAGGATTGTCATCGTCTGCAAAATGAGTCACATTTAAAGTGACAGAGTGGAGAAAAAAAAAAAGTGTGCTTTCAGAAAACCGTGGCCGGCTTTTGCCAGTATGCCAGATGGGCTCTACAACTGTAACTCTACATGATATACAGGCGACAGAGAAACAGAATTAAGATGGTTTCAAGAGGCTTTTCTTTGAAAAGGTACGGATGATGGTACTTCAGCTTTTGAGTGAAAATGAATAATTGTATCCTGGGCGAACCTCAGGGACGCAGATTAGCGGTTTTGTGAGCAGCAGGCTTTTGTAAAACATCGCAGGAGTCCTCAACCACCCATTGTGACACTTTGTACCAGGATGTTTTGAAGCACCAGTCAGTCCCACAGGGTCACACTGGGCAACGGGTTCACATGTAGTTATTTTGGATATTAAATTTGGGATTATGGCGTAACGGCTCAGTCATATCACGAAGAGACGTTTTGCGGAATTTTTCCACCCAACATCAGATTTCGCGGCGTAAGACATCATGATGGAGATTGCCATTACCATGAGAACTGTCACTCTGTGCTGTTTTGAAGTAGACGCCAAGATACAGAGGAAATGAGAAGCTTTTCATGTTTAATTAATAATGCTAATGAAACTTAATTAGAGCAGCTTATGAAAAATGCATTCAAATGAGAGATGAGCTTTATCCTTAAATAACAAGCCTCCTGTGCTGGATTTGGTGTCCTATTACATGCTAATTAGACTGCACTAGGGACTGTTAATGAGCATAGATCATTTCAATCTTTAGCACAGCAGGACCCCCACCCAGCGCTTATGACCATATATGTGGAAACCTCTTTTCATATGTATGTATTCAGCATGCGGGATATTGGGATCTATCTGGGCTACTGTTAATATTCACTGGAACATATGGTTGCATGAACATATAGATCATGGTGATTATTATTTAAAAACCTGAAAATTATAATGTGCACAAAAACATGGATGAAGCCTATGCGGCGCCTGTTTTGCCAGCATTATGTTTTATCTAAAACTTCAAATGAATGGGGAGTTTGTTTAGTATTCCAAATCTAAATTTAATTTTTTATTTGCATGCTCTTACTCAGCTGCACTTGGATAAGACATCAGATCGGTAAAAGAGAAAAAACTACTTTTGAACATTTTTACATTTTTTTTCTCATTCCAAATTAACATTTTATTTTTCAAATAAAACACAGTTTCAACACAAAGGGCGAATTTGATTAACTTACTCTTGTCCCTCTGATGTGAAATCTTTTGTTCTCTAACGTATTTTAATTGTGATGACTTACACTGCCTGCGCTGAAAACAAGCTGAGACTGACGAGTGCGTCATAGATAGCTTCAGAGCATTTGGGCATTCTACAGTCCTTTGGGAGTGTCTATTAAAAAGACCTTGCAGACTGCGGGCTACCAGTTCACAGTTTACAGATCTGGAAGAAAAAAAATATATCTTCAAACAAGCCTGTGCTGTTCATTTGGTGTTGTGAATCCCATCCAAAAGTGCATTTTCAGACACTTACTCTGTATCTCTCTGCATGCGATTTTGTATGTTAGTCATGTCAATTATCCACATTTGGTCTCCTGCTCTTTCATCTGAAAGCAAAATGTCAAAAATAATAGATTTGTAACGCCAAAAAGCATATCTATTGATGCATGCTGTGTGCGGAAAGTATATGGATGGTCTTTACATAGGAAGACAGTGGTGAACTGTCACAGTGTGTGTCATCTCCAGCTTTCTAACAGCTCACTAACATCACAGCTCAATTGTTGAAAATGCCTGTATGCCCTGCAGGTAAGGGTCTATTAAATCCTCCTACACTGTGATCCTGCTCCTACGCCTGATTCTATCTCAACCTGTAAGGCTTTTGGTCAGTAACACCTATTGCAATTTACTTCTGTTGAATTCCAACAAATTAAACCTTGAAGAAGGAACAAAGCAATCATTGATTTCATAGCTAACACGCGACAGTTGAGACGAGCCGATAAATGATCAGTATGAAACGTATACATAAACTAATTAACTATATAAGCGGTGTCTCTGTGCGAAAGAAAGAGAGGGGGTTGGATGAATGGGTGGATGTGTGTGCTCTGTTTTACACTGTCAATTTGGCAGACGCCTGCAGGGGCTGGTGTGTTGCCATGGTGATATGAGCAAGGCATGAAAGAGCAGCAAGGTTTGCCTAACAGGACCAGTCTCATAAGGACTGATGAAACGAGAACCTTTCTTTAAGAATCTCGCATACACTGTGTGCCTGTTCAACACAACCCACAGCGTCCCTCTTAAGCACAACACGATTTATGATATAATGAAATCAGACCAGACGATTTCAGGCTTGAAACATTCTTGCTTTTGTAAGAGGATAAAATCCTGCTTTCACTCCAGTACAAATGCTAATATTTTATAATCATATGAGTCAAAACTTTTGTCAGCAGCCATATGTTGGAAAACAAGCATCTTTAAGCTGAGAGTTCCTGAGGTTTATTTCCACAGCCTGGCTGACTGATTATAGATCTGATTAAGATTTGTCTTCAGCAGAAGTTTGAATGTCTAATAGCCTAATTATTGCTGGTAATATCCTCAGATGAAAACCCCACAAGCAGTTAAAAATCAAGATTAATTGGGATATTTATTAAGGATTTGTGGCCCATTTTCAGGCAATGAAAAGTCAAAATGCATTTGTCTTTTCATATTTACCAAAGGACCACCAAGGTTTTGCGGCAGGTGAAATTGAGGAAAGGCGGCACCTCAGAAAATTGCTTGTTTGGTCTCATCCACCTGATTTATTAACGCAGACTGACCCCTGCAACAACTGTGTCTGGCACTCTACGTCAGCGAGAAGCAGGTGTAAAATCTGTGGCGCTGTCGTATGGGACGCGCAGGCAGGAGGAGATTATAGGAGCAGGAAGTGAGAGGGACAGACAGTGAACGCAACAGATGAAAGACAAAGTAAAGTCATCAGAAGTCTCTGCGCAGCGCGGACGAGACAAAAGAGCTGCAAATTCAACAACTTGTGATTTCTTACACGGCTACATTTTACTGTTTCCTGCAGGTCCCTCCTGCTTATTTTCCTGACTTTTAATTAATTCTCCCAGCAGCTCCTGTCCAGTGCGATATGATTGAAGCAGCCGGTAGTGCTTCTTAAAGTAAGTAAGTGGTTATATTAATTTTTTTATTGACAGCAATAATATCACACCAAAAATCTCTCATACCTCCATCACTCTTTCAATCACTGGCCTCTCTGTTGAACTGACAACATAAGACCTACAGCTTCCTTCTTGTGTATGCAATTACAGTTCTGTCATGTCCAGAGAGTTATGCTAAGTTAGATTTAGTTATGTCTCGTGCAAGCAGCAACCTCCGGCGCTGAAAAATGAAGCCAATGCGGAAGTGCAAAAAAGCTGCAGTTCCTCGAATAACCGCTAGAGCAGGCTGTAGAAGGGAGTCAATTACAATTGAGCCCCATGTTAAAATGTCCGATTTTACGACAGAAAAAAAACATATTTACAGCCTGGTTCAAAACATGGCTCTAGTCTCATAAGCTGTTTTTCTACTCCATGACAACTCTGGCCTCCACCTCACCCACAAGCATCTTGGTCTCTATAAAATTTATTGTTTTCTCTGCCATGATGTAGCGTAAAATGCCATGGATCAGCAGGTGTATTTACATGTAAAAACATTCAGGAGGTGCTTTGCATTGACCATTCATGGTAAAATGTGGGCGTGTCGAGGGCGGGATGTGAGGTGGATCTGGCTTCACTTTACCACCTCACCATCTGCACCGCCAGTTTCCCGTCTCCAAAATGTTCTTATGGCAGCATCAGAGTTGGCGTACCAGTGTGCACATTCTCACGCCAGGTTTATTTTTATAAATCACAACCTTTGCTTAGGAAGAGGCGTGCGCAACTTTCAAGCCCCGTTTTGTGCGTACGCAAGCTTTATAAATGAGGCCCCTGTTCATTTGAACTCTCCCTGTCTGTGTCGTGCGTTTGGGTTCAGTCCATGCATCAGTCTTGTCGAGTTCTATATGGATCAGAGACAAACATGCTGCAAGGCCCACCCTCCATCCAGGACGTGGTAAAGCCGTACACACCAGTCCGTGCTCTATGCTGTGCCACTGCCTGTCAGCCTGGCTTCTCCCCCACTTCAAGGAGGGGCCCAGCTCCCGCTCGACAAACTCACCACTGTTTGCTGTCCTGGCTCCACAATGGTGAGAGCAGCTCCCCACGGGCATCAGGGCAGCAGACACGCGACACATTTGCCAGCACAGACAGAAAACTCAGAGTTATTTGTTTTGTCTCACATTGTTGCATTGAAAAGTTCACAGAACGTTACATTCACCCATTACAGTACAACCAAGAATATGCACAAATACTGAGGTAGAGATTTGTGGTTTTCACTGCACAGGAAGCGTATGAAAAATTGTAATCTGAAAAGTAACTTGTAGTTGTCAGACAAATGTAGTATGAGTAAATTGTATTGGTTTTTAGTGTTATGTTTGCATCTCAGATGTAGATGTAAGACATTGCAAAAATCAAATAAAATGAAATCAATAAAGTACCTGTACTTAAGTCCAGTGCTTGAGTAAATGTACTTAGTTACTTAGTTAGAATTTTACCTATAACATTACGGATATTTTTACATTATAGGACATGTGTAGGGGATGTGGAACTAGTGAAACTAAGTTAAATAAATATGATCTATATGGACAACATATATACATATAAGAGTTTGCTTATGCTATTGTGTTGACCTTTATTTAACTTAAATTCAACTTGGATCCTTTTTTTATTAGTTGCTTCCCATATCATTGTTACTGATTCATAAAACATGTCAGGTGGTGGATGTGAACTTTTCAGCTTCAGCTTCAAAAGCGAGACGTGCAAGAAAAAGTTTGAGAACCACTGCCCGAGAAGAAAAGTCAGCAGGATGGATCATCAAGTAACCATAAATATCTGCACCAAATCCATCCAGTAGTTTTTCTGTCTTGACCAAAGCGGTGGACAACCGACTGACCGACATTGCCATCCTTAGAGAGACCATAAAAACCAGTAAACAAAAACAATCTGACTCACCTTTTTTCCTGCAGATACCCTGGTTCAGTCCCCAGCAGAAGCGCTTCAGGCCAGAAGCCCTAACAAACACAACCGGCAGCGTATGAAGGCGGGAAGTTGGTGAGGGATCACATCCTTTACTGCGCTCATTACTCCTGCTGGTTGAACAGAGCGAGATCTTCAGGGGCACGTCGTGTGCAGCTCCGTGTGGATCAGGGCCCTGCCAGTCAAGCTCCTCACTGTCAGATGAAAAAGAAGAGGCTGGTGTGACTCCATGCCTGCGTCGATGTCAATACCCTCCACGGGCCGGCAGCGAGAGTGCGCAGGGACGAGGAACACATGGCACGATGAATAAGCCATTTCACACTTAGGAAAAATTTATGAGTCGGGGAAACAATTCTGTTCATCGTACACAAGTACATAACAGATGACTGCGCGCTGGATGCGGCGCTTCGTGCTCGTCGTAAGCTGAACAGCGAGCACAATTACATTTCAGAGCATTGTGATAAAAAACATATTTTATCGTAAAAGATCAAACAGCCAGGATGTCACATTCACCTTTGAAGTTGATGATGATAAAGTGCCTGGCGTGCTGTATGGCGCATGTGAATGATGCTTAAGAAATGAGTTGGTATAGTGGTTTCATAAAAGATAAATAAGAGAAGATGTGGTTGGAATAGATCAGTTAAACACCTGTGTGGTGATTCTGTTTGTCAGTCTCTCTAGAGATGACTGTAATGGACAGTGTAAACATTTGCATTGTCTCGTTTCAGATAGCTGGACTTGATCATTAGGGATGAGCCGGATACTCGTTTCAGATGGGTATCTGTTAGGGATAAAGCATTTTTGACGAATACGATTAATACGTGCTGAAGGAAAATCCTCATTGTGGAACTGACTGTCTTCGCGCTCTGTGATTGGCCAGTCACACACAGCGCCCGCCCCTCCCTACACAGAAACGTCTCTGCACATCTCTTGTAACGTATGCGATGACGAGACAGAGCTGAAAACGGCTCGCGTCGCGTCGGTCACTGAGTCCGCTCCGGTTGGATTTTTTTTTTTTTTACCGTCTGCTTGCTCTTAGTTTGGCTGGTGATATGAAGTCAATTGAAAAACTTTGCTCGTACTGAACGCGGTGCTTTTGAGAAGAATACAGTGAACAAGGCTGACATATAATTTCCCTGTTTGCCATCACTGGATGTTTACATGAATCATGAAGTTCACACAGATCATTAAAAATAAACAGTCTTACAGACCACTTACACACATACACACATATAGCTGAACACACAAAGTAGCCTGTACTCATATTTTTATATGTGGCTGCATGCAGTATCTGACACTTTCTCTCTGCAGTTCATGAAAATAATATTATAAATATTATTGAGATATACTGTATATAGGCTTTGAATACAGTAGATTAGCAACTTCTGATTAATCCATATCAATTTCAGACTTAAAATAATGTACAGTTTTAAGCCCCACCCATTTCTACACCCATCTCCGATTTAGGCACTGCCCACTCCAAATATGGATACAGATACAGATAATGTAGATGGTTAAACATCTATCTACAGATACAGATAGTGGTGTACTCGCTCATCCCTATTGATCATACTATAATCCATCTGTGTGAATAGAGGTAGGTTATCAGTTGATTTCATCTTTTTTTTGGGTTCCTAATTAAATGAAATTTCAACCAGCAACTTCTTTGACTCATTTAATCCATCGATTAAATAAATTAATTAATTTTAGCATCGTCGTTTGTCTGTGGTCGTCGTCACTGTGTTAATCTCTGCTGCTTGGTTTCTCTGATTTTACACTGTCTCAAATACAGGCCTGTTGGTGTGTGAAGGGGTTTTCGACCGACAACTCATTAACTATCACTAATTGCATCAATAATTTGATGCAGTGTTCTGGGGTTTCATTTTTCTTTTTTTCCTACACGGCACATTTGATTGTCAAAGGCATGCGTCTTCACAATATAAATTGCTCCTCTGTAACAGTAATAACTCGGCCTTCTCCACCATGTTCAAACTGTGTTACACTCTAACCAGGCTGTAGCACAACTTCTTTTATCTTCTGGCTATACTATGGAACAATTGACTGTTTACTGTTCTCATTAGTGATCTGCTACGCTCCACTCATTATTCCAACTGACAGGTCAGTGTACCCTTTGGGTGAGCCTGATTCGTTTTCATGCGTGAGCCCAATCATTAATTCGACCAGCAGACAAGGCCTGCAGCCTCGGAGAAGACAAAATAGTGCGCACTTTGCTGAAACATCTGAGTCTGCTTTTATTACTAACAAGAAATAAAGGCTTCAACTGGAGATCCCGGTGTTCAGTGAATATTGATGTGCATTAAAAATGACGGATCAATCATCCTCAGCGCGTACAGTAATGATGAACACATTCGAAGCTTTGATGCTCAAACCACGGCGGAGACGAGAAACTTTTAATGGCGAAATGATCCAAACGCGCTTCAGCTGAGACAAAACGAGCTCCAGCGTCCTCCAGAAGGAGCTGCATTGCACGCAGCCACCTCCTTGTGTCAGCTATTTTCAGCTGCGTGCATCTAACCAAACCAACTGTCACAAAAAGTTGAAGAAATGGATTCACAAAACTGGTCCAAATGTTCTGAATGTTTCTGACTTTTTTTTTTTTTTTTTTTGGTTAAAAAGAGGGAATGAAGACAGCACAAATGTTTCGTCTTCACTGGTGCTTACAAGGCCTATGATTCATACATCCACATTTTGGAAGAGCATATTTTGGGATTTTAGAGACAGGCATTGTTAAAAATTACCTGAAAACATGAGTCAGGAAGTCAACGTTGCAACTATTATATGAGATTATACAATGAGAGAATAAAGATAAAGACGATAATGGCAAAGACACGCTCTCAGTTCCCATCATGACAACAACATTATGTCGTCTAGACACAAATTAAGTAAATGAAATAGAATGAAACACTGGTTCCTATACAATGTATAAGCTCACATTTGTATCGCCTCTGTGTCTAAGAGCATTAGAAAGACCAAATGCGCAATTTTCTGCAAAGTTTGAATCGAAAGCTTTGGACTTAATTTGTTTTCAAACTTCCTGGAGGAATCTCTCTCCTCGCAGAAGAGTATGAGTGTTCAGAGATTTATTCCTGCGGATTATATTTGCTTCTGTGCTTATTAAAAATTGAATATCACAATTGTTGATTCGTTCTTTTTTTAAAGCAATTACAGGTATTTAACATCTCCCCTGTCCTTCCTTTTTAACTGTCCGATTATCTACTTTCTGAAATTCTCTCCAACTTCCTCTGACTTCTTCTTTGTCTCGTCGCCTCTCTTGTCTTCACTTCTTTACACGGTTGCTGTTTGTCCCCCCACCCCCACCCCCTTTTTTTATTGTAATTTTTTTTATTCTTCCTTTTTGTTTCCTCCTGTTTTATTCTTCACCTCATATCTTTCCTCTTTGCCTTTTGCTCTTAATTCTCTCCTCCGTCCTCTCCTTTTGTGTTTCTCCATTCCTCTCATTTATTCCTGTCCTCCAGCTCCTCTTTGTGTTCACTGCCACGCTCCTAATCCTGCGCTTCCTCTGCCCGTCATCTCAACCCTTTACGTCTCGCCTTTATTTCCAACTTCATAATCTCGTACCCTTAAATTAACACAGCCAGTGTAAGCAATAGCAATGTAACAGTTGCGCTGGCTGTTGAGTAATCAGTCACCTCGTGTTGGAAGTTTGTGGGAAATGATAGGTGAAATTAGACTGAGACCTAACAAAGCAAAAACATGCAATAATATCAGGAGCAGCCTTTTTTGTCAGATTCTGAGCACAATCTGAGAAGGCTCCTACCAACAACCTGGCTGTTTGGATCGTGTCTTATTTATAGTCCAGAGACAGTTGAGGGAGCTCTGGGTCCGACGTCACTTACTGTAAAACATGGCCGTCGCTTCAAGGTCAAAAGGGATTTTACTCTTCGTCCAGAGTTTTCATGTTGGGGGGGGGACACAAACTGCCGAACCGTGCTATGCAATGTGCAACTTTGAAGATAGCTGGCAAAAGAAAATGTTACTTCAATGTAAAGTTACGAATTTTCTTGCAACTCATAGAGGTACACTCACAATCGGTCCTCACTCTCTGTCAAAACTTAATCTGCGCTTACATAAGGACTGGTGAAACCGCAGGCAAGACGACTCGGCTGCACGACTCCAGAGACAGAATCTTTTTTTATTTTTATTTTTTTAAAGCAGTCTTTACTTGCAGACAAGAAAGACAAAGGTCAAGGTAAACTAAGAGAGATCAAAAATACCAGGGAAACTAAACACAAGAAAAAAGACTGAAAGGCCTGACGCTGGGGATAAAGATAAATACAGAGAGAGGGGAACACACAGAGAAAACACACAAGGGAGAGGAGGATCATGAAGCACAGGTGAAATTAATCAGGGCAGGTTAGACAGTCATACAAGTGGGAAACACACAAGGGCAGAAAGTGAGGTATCTAAAACGAGGGGAGAGGTGGATATATGAAATAAAAACAGGAAACGATGAAGGAATAAAACCTGTGCAGCAGGGCGGGACGTCTCAGTTTACACATCTGTCCCTTCTCTCAATTACTGACGTGAAAGCCGACGTCAGTTAAAACTTACACACCTAATGGTTCTGCCACTAATAAGCATCCACAGTTGACAGGTGCTGGATGTGTTGCTTAGGCTGAATGATGCATTTGCAGTCAGGGATTGTTTTTTTTTGTTGTTTTTTTTGAGTGGCATATTCTGTCATTTGAAGCAACTTAGCGAGAAACTAGTTTCAGAGCTGGAAATGAAACCATCTCCTGTCTTGTGGAAGCATTAAAAAAAAAAAACCTCGCTGATCCTTTCTCATGTGTTGATTTACACAGAGTATACAGTTCTTCATTTCCCTGCACTGTGCGGAGCTCCATGCAGTAGTTACCCGTTGTGAGCTGGACTCCTGACAAGCTTCTATTGGGGGGGTGCTGAAAAAAAAAAGTTGCATTATAATTTGACAACTTGAGAATCTCAGCTGGAGTAATAAGTTTCGCGTAGGATTCTTGCTCTGTTTGTGTTGCAGAGAGTTTTCAGTGACAGCAAAGCAGTTTATTACATGACTAGAAGAGTCACTGTAGAGTCTAAAAAGTTCAAACAGCAGGACTTGTTTATCTTATTTATTTCACTCCTTATTATAGGATTCTGAATCTTGCACATGAAATGCAGCATTTCTCCTCACACACTAATCAGTATCTCTAATGTCTGTGTCTGCTGCATGACATCTGTGTTCGCTGCTCTCGCAAACTTCACATCATGTCAATTACTCCTGTGGCAGATAAGGAAGGTTTTTAGAAGTTGCATGTTATATAATCAAAATTGGTTTAATAGCATTTGTTAGTGAGTGAGTAAGAGATGGGACACAAACAGTGGTCTGCAGTTTCAAAGTCATTGTAATGAAAGACAAATACAGTATTTCCACTTTCTTTGAAAAGCATAACTAAGGTTGTTTTTTTCTGTTCAAACACATGAGCAGTGCTGTTGTTCTACTGAGGTAAGACTCCTCGTTTCAGTGGAACGTAGCCTCTGTTTCCACTCCTGAAAATAGCACGGTTCCACAGCTTGTCTCTTCATGGTAATCAGTGACTTTATATGTGATGAATTGTTGAAAATGATAAGACAGCTCCCGCACACGCATTTAATCCGCAAACCAGATGGCCATGTATTTAATGATTCCTAGTTAAAAGACGTAAACAATGGTTTTTTAGCATATGTTAAATCAGATTATCAAATGAAATTCTCAGTGTAAATTAACAATGGAAAAAAAATCAGACGTGAGTACGGCAAAATCAAATCTGCTCCTATTATAAGGGCATAGAAAGCAAAAAAACATTCTGTGTCTGACAGCACTGGCTGCTGTCATTTTCATCTGTGAGGCTTTTAAGTGTGGCAATTACTGCAAAAAATAAAAAAGGCTACAGCAGTGCATGACAAAAAAATAGTCCTGCACTTTATACACTTATTAAATTGCAATGCTGTAAACATGCACGCACTGTAGTGTTTGCAAACACCTTGTTAAGTATTTTGATATTTTCAAATTTCACATTTGAACTCTGCCATTCAGCACCTCAGTGTAGCTCTCATCTCTCAGTGGGAGGATGCGGTGCCCCTGGCAATTCTCACCGGGTCTCAACAGTTTATTTATGGAAGCTGATGCAGGTAAAATGCGCTATACAATTTGGGGCATAACAAGTCTATCAAATCATGAGCTGGATGCGGCCGAAGAATGAGAAATGTTTTGCAGATAGAGAGGCTCTGGACTAAACTTTGTGCTGGTTGGTGAGGGCTGTTGGTAGGCAACTATACAGTCTGTGTGTGGGCTGAATAACCAACAATAAGCTGGAAGTGGCCAAAAGCTCCTCAGAACTGCATCCCTGTTGTTGAATGTTGCTGTGGGTTTGACAGTACAGCAACCCTTTAACATTTACTGTTAACACTACAGTATATGCACAGACACAAAATTACATTTGTCTTGTATGACTACAAAGATGTGGTATGTAAGTGGATGAACCATTTATGTGTTTTTTGTTTGTCTGGTATCTTTACTTGATCAGTGGCTCATACATAATTCATGCTTGATCACTATGAGTTTTCCACGCTTATATTAACTGGTGCCATAAACAAGGCTCTGTAAATAAATTAACAAACTATCTAGTACATTAATCCTCTTCATAGATAAGATAAGATAAGATAAGATAAGATAAGATCTGTTGGAATAAGTTTGAGTTTTAATTGGATAATTTCAGACAGTTGTAAGAAAAAACTTTCTCCATAATTTCACACTATATTTAAACAAATCTGGTTTAAGACTGTTTGTATCATCACATATCACATCTTCAGTGGGAATGCACTGCAATGCTAATGTATTCTACCAACAAAGTGTGTGGCAAACTGTTTTTTTTTTTTACAGGAGATAATAATGTAATACCATCATATGATATTACAAATCAATTTAATAGCAAACCTAACAACATGAGTACACTTGCTAAAGTTGCTGCAGTTGAATAAAACAACTGGATGTTTTGGCCCTTTTGCACGTTGAAGCATTGTTTGAGCTGTCAGCTTGAATACAGTCAGCCAACTAACTCAATAAAATCTTGAGTGAAGAGAAAAAAAAAAACAAAAAACCCTGCAGCCGCCAGAACCAATCGTACAGACCTTTGGCCCCCTGTAGGTCTGCTGATAGCAATACTTTGCTTTCCAAAGGATGCTAGAGCAACACACACACACACACACACACACACAGTCTTTACTTATGTCACTTTTAGGGAATTTACCTAGACATACATTCATTTCCTGGAGACTAACCTGAAGGACCACCTGACCTGAACCTAACCCTAACCTTGACCTTTTTGTCCCCAATTGCACCACTGCCCCGAATCAACTGGTCTTGAGTCTAGTGTATATCCCCAATTTGGACATAAGCGAACACACACACACACACAGGCAAATTTTAAAAAATACAGCTATTTGTCAAACTATTTCCTTATCATTTCAATTTAAACTAACAATCCAGCCAAAGGCGCCCATGCGTGCTTCAGGGTGTTAGCCCTACGAGCACGGGATACCAGTGGATGTCTGAAAACATAACAGCACATAATAGCCTACATTTCTTTTGAAGCGACGAGCGTCCCACCATGTCTGGAGGGGAGGTGAGCGGAACAGCTGCGGTGCCAGCTAACAAGCCTGTAAGTAATTGGTGGCAGCGCTGTGGAACGATCCATACACACAACGGCAAACAATCAGATCAGATAAGCAGAATTTTGTTTGTCCTCTCTGTGCTTTCCGGCCACAAAAGCAAACTTTCATACAGAGCCGCTAAGAGATGTCTGGTGCGATCCATCCAGCCTGTGCACGCTTTCCACTTCTGCATGGGCCCATTTCCACTTTATTATCCCTCGTAGCATGAGCACGGGGTCGAGGCGGTTTAGCAACTCAGACATTTGATAATTTACTCTTGACAAAAAAATGGTTATGTCTTAGTTTACAGCCTGCAACGTACAGTGTAATCCTTCCAAATTTACAATGTAGGCTTGTGTACTGACAGTGTACCAGTACAGTATGTACTGATACAAGGTACACAGCACAAGGTTCAATTCTGATTTTATATTAATCTGCAACACGGGGTTGTCAAACAAGATGCTAGTCCCTGTGTGCTGCCCACCAAACATAAAATTATATAAAAGGATGAATAAATAATAAGTCATAAAAATAAACGATTATTTATGGTCGAGTGCAGAGGACGAGTTGATGAGTCTCACAGCCTGAGGAGAGAAGCTGCTCTGTAGTCTGGTGGTCTGCAGCGGATACTTCTCTATCACTTGGCACACGGCAGCAGGGTTGTGAAATGAGGGAATAGAGGGCTAACAATGTGGGATGTTAAAAATTATACTGTAGGGTTTTTTTTTTTATTACGTTACCTGGTATTACAGAGTACAGTATGACCATTACTGAGCAAAGCTAGAAATGATTATATAGAAGGGTACAGATGATAAACTAAAACCTAAATAACTACACTGTGTTTTTACTTGGGAAACAAGCCTGTAAGTTAGAGTACATGTCGTGAAGTAGGCCAGCTTACAGTATGAATAACATACACTTACATGGGAATGGAGAGGCCTGAGGTTGTTCGGGTTTATGTGCATCGACGCTGCTGTTACAGAGAGTGCCGCTCATTGTTGTACACGTTGTTTATGATGAGGCACTCGTAGAAGATGATCGGTTTTATGTCCCGTCACAGTCTCGTGAACGACCAGTAAAGGACACGCTCACTACAGTCCTTGAAAAACTTTGAGAGTCGACGCACAATATCAAAATTTACATATATAATGCCTCTTTTACAGGTAAACAAACAAAAACTCTTACACTTGCATCAAGGACTGAGCTGACCTAATGCGAAAAGCACAGGCACGACCTGATATAAATCATCTTTATGTCGCTTAACAACAGCTCCATCAGGACAGTCTGAGCTGCCACACACTTCACCAGCAAACACTGATGGCTCGTTCATGACCTGTGCTCAAGGATACATGTGCTCAGACTACAACGGATATGGTAGTTCAAAATATTTACTGAATAAGTCTTTTCTAAAATCCTCCCAAAGACTTGTTGTGTCCTCTTTGGTTACAGAGAAAAATACCTGCAGTATAAATTCTTTAAAAGGTCTTAATGTTCCCATACTGTTAGTCCCTTATTCTTCATACTGTCCCTTATTCTCCATCTTCACTTCTCGTTCTCTTATACCTACATGTGTGTATGTAACAGTACGTACTGTCCCGTACTGACTCAAAAAGAAGAGCTGAACAGCCCGA
Organism: Centropyge bicolor; assembly: GCA_037975185.1. Taxonomy (NCBI): domain Eukaryota; kingdom Metazoa; phylum Chordata; class Actinopteri; family Pomacanthidae; genus Centropyge; species Centropyge bicolor. The sequence goes on along the minus strand of JBBMOC010000015.1, from coordinate 8,989,310 downwards.
TTCTGACTTAGCATGCCCAAAAAAATCCCGATTGTCTGCCACAACCTAGACTGTCTGAAAACTGCATCTGACTGGTGATTGTTGTACAATATGAATAATAAAGGAAGTAGGTCATGCTTGCACATCACAGCTGAGGTTTTTGCAAAGCAGCAGACTTTGTTGTACATGAATTTACAAATTTGCAGTAGATTCCCTCCTCAAGCAGCTGGACCAGGTAGAGCACAAAGAGGCGTCTTCTCCCACCTGTTGAATGGCTTTCAGTTGAGAGAATGCCGACTGAATAAGCACGTCTTTTTATTATCATTTATATTCACACCTGGCAGCCGACAAGCACAGCTGCAGGCTGGTGACACAGGGAACAAGGATACAGTAAGTTTCCTCTGAGGTACGGGAAATACTGTCTATTGACTTAACCTACTGGAAGCACGTTTCACAAGACAGTCCAGGGATTTGAGGGAGTACGATTCGCTCACAAGCCTGAGACTCAATGGTTAACTAAAACAAGCAGAAATACAGCCACAAGCCTCAACACAAGGATTAAAACCCTTTGGCGCTCGACGGAAGGAAGCAGCTCAATCGGCCAAAATTAAAGCCGCGAGCAGCAATGAGCGGGTTTCAGGCTTCATAAAGGTGAGCGAAGTCACATCAGCTGGTTTTATTCTGTTGAAAGAAGGAGCGAGGCCAATCACTCACATGTTTCATCATCACAAAGCCTGAAGCATTTCAATAACCGAGCGCCAAAAGTTCCGTCATTTGTTTCCCCCCCTTCATCAGATTTGAACGAAACTCGGCGTGTACGTTCAGGAGAGAGCGCGGGATGTCTCAATTGAGCGTAATCAGGATTGTTCAAAGGTGTCATGAGTGATGAGAAGCTATATGATAGGTCACACCCACATGCACCAGTCAATACCTGTACATTTCCCTGTTGTGAGACTAATAAAGGAATATCTTATCTGATCGAATTTGGCTCTTCAGATTTTGCTTAATACTTTAATAATAATATTAATAATATTTGTAATAACAAATATGTATAGGTAATACAAACTGATCATGATTACATTCAAATTCATTCTTCACTTGCACCTTTTAGAAGAGAGGAATCATAGAAGCTCATTTTCAGAGGATTGAGACGTCCTCTGTTTGCGAACTATCGTCTGAAGGGGTGTCAGTTTCTGATGAGTTGGTTCACCTGTCACTGGCTCCAGCTTTAACAGCTCTGGAGCGACTTTTCATGGTTTGACAATTGTATTTGCCAATATATATTCACCGCACAAATAATAAGGGCATGCATTATCTGCTGCCAGCACATTTTTCTTTTTTTGTTTTGTTTGCCATCTGAACATTTTATGGAAAGTGGACATAAGTTTGTACCTGACACATTTTCAGCAGGATTGAGCTCATTGCTGAATGACTGCTTACTAATAAAGAGGGTTTTTTAATGTTTTTTCTGTTTTTGTTTTTGTTTGGTTTTTTTTAATAGACCTGCTGTTTTCCAGAGAGCTAGTCTGGCAGCAGCATCTGCATAGACACAGCTAAATAAAATCTAAAACCTGGTAGTAATCATGAGTCTGTTGTTTATCCCGGTGTTTAACTGCACTGATGTTGTGATGTGGTTTCAGAGCCGTCTGATCAGTTGCATCATCCAATCGCTAATTTCCAATAAAGGGGCGTGTCGGTCAGGTGAAAGAGGTCAGCTCAGGCTGGTGTCACGTATTCTCCCTCCTGTTTACTGAAGGATCCTTCCTCGCTCCTCGCAGCAGAAATAAGGTAAAAGGACCAACCGTCATGATGGAAGATCAAAATGACTTCTGGGTCAGTTGTGGGGCGAGGAACGATGAAAAAACGTTTTTTGAAACATTTTTGTTGAAGTCCCATCTAGAAATATTAGGGCTTTGAACTACAACATTTTGACAGATGACAAATCTAGCATGTTGTGTAGTGGTATAAGTCGAATGTCACTGAATTATTGAGCACTGTTCAAAGCTTAACTTTTAAAAAGTTGCTCAAATTGCACAATGCATTCAAGCTATATCACAGTATATGTGAAATTATCACTGCATGAATTCGGGTAAACAATCACAAAAAAACAAATGGTTGCATATATCAATGTATACAGATTACACTATGTACACACACAAACCATATACACTGTGCATATGTATATGTATACACATACACACAGGCATAGTCACAAGTCTCCTGCACCAAACTCAAGCTAATCCTCTCCTTTTGTTTTCCTCCAAGTTACACGGCTTCCTGCAAATACTGAGCAGAGCAGAGCGAAGGAATGAGTGTTAATGACTGAGGTGTATTTGTCAATCAAGCCTAACACTGGTATGTGCGTGGCTTTACATATCCTCCCCATGGGAGTATCATATCGGGGCATGCATTCTGTGTGTCTGCACGGTGTAGGGCTGTATGCTCTCACTGGTGCGGATATGTCTGTCACTGCCTCTCTCGAGGCTTCATCCGGGAGGAGACCATCTGTTTATTTTGTCCTGACATCACCCCTGCCTTCAATACCTTAGAGGCCTGGATCTTCTGAAAAAGTATAAACTGACTTCTGGGATACATTATCTGCCTGTTTCTTGTTATTTCTACATATATACAACAGCTACTCACTTCATCCTCTTTTCGCATCTAAAACATCAATACTATTAATTTCAGATAAAAGCCCTTATGTTCACGTTCATGTTCACAGCGTGTGGAGGGTTTGGTCCTTCCTGTCGATCGGCGGCCGCACAGAATCGACAGCAGCAGCTTTAATGAAACAGATTCCACATGACGTCTTCCTCGCTCTCTTCCTGGAGCCCACATGTCATGGTGTGATTATGTACATTTTCATCGCCAGCCCACTCATCCTACTCAGCAGACTCAGACTTGCCGATTCCCAGCGTAATTATAACAAAATCATAATTTGACATAAAATTAACTTCATATTTCAAAACTCTAAATCTAATTACTGTATGCCTCATGGAAAAGTTGGCTTTCTTATGTGTCCGCAAGTGTGTTGTCAAGTGCAGCAGAAATGAAAAATCCTTACTTGGCTGCATCAGTAGCTCAGATTGCGATAAGCCAAGACAAATACAGATTTTGTATGCTTGAATTATCTCGTGAGTCATTAATTACTTTTAAAGGAAAGTCACAATGTCAAACACAGCATTTGGTCTATTATTATTATTGCCGCACCTTCTTACTAATGTGGATCATTGTTTTCAGCAGATACACATCATGCCCTGCCTTGTAAATAGTAAAAGCTACATTCTTCTAAAGGGAAACACATTCCTGCAGTCACACAGATAGTCATTATGTAGCACAAGTGGTTATCTTGAATTTGAAATGGATGATGTCCCTACTCTTAAAAGACCTCTATTAGCCTGCCAAAAAGTGCAAAGATTGCCAAAGATGATGGAAAATGAATATCAAGTGCAATACATCATTCTTGTCTGGCTAGCGATATGGCAATCCCAGGTGGAAAATTAATTTGATTTCCACTACAGCCTGACATTGTAAGATGAGCAGCAGGAGCACTTTCTGTATTTTCTGCCAGCGCTGATCATCACAGTGTCAAGAGTCCCAGATTTTGAATATATTTTCATATTTTTTGTGGGGGGGTTTCCCGTTTGTTTTACTGAATATAGGGTTATTTCATGTTTAGTTTCGGCTCTTAGTAGCACTGCAGGTTAATGTGAATGATGCCAGGTTAGAAGGGACATTTATTTGGTGCAAATGGAAACATGCAGGTTATATGAGAATTGCAAAAGACCAACAAATGCACATGACAAAAGTTGTTATAGTGACACAGTGTTCCTCTAACTACAAACCGTGTTTGAGCAAAAGACTACAACCTGAACCAGAGCAGCCTCACCATGACAACTCAAAATGTAGCCATATGGAAAGTTTGCTTGTGCTTAATATTGACTGAGTATCAATAAACCTGAGAAATTAGAAAAACGTTTGCGTGCCGAACAGATTCAGCACAACAACCCCACAAGTCATCAATAAGCTCGGTATTTCACCCTGTGTGTTTGTATCTGAGGCAGAGATTGCGAGGCAGACCGGTTAATTTAATGATGCCAAGCTGTTATACATTACACAATGTGCCTGAAGCTATGGCTATAACAGTAAAAATATATGAAGGCAGCAAATACAGTATCACTGCCAATTCTCAGTTAATTTGGAAAAACTCACCTGTTGCAGAACAAAAAAAAAAAAAAAAGCATCCTACACTAAATCTTCCTTAGCAGATTGTTTGGTATTGACTCCTGACTGAACTGTGGACTGAATATAAATGCCTTCTTTCTTCCCCACTAATTTATATTGTGAAATATTTAGTCAAATGGGCAGACCTTTCTTGTAACACTCCTCACATTGCTTGATGCTATATGGAGGTCGACAAATTGCCATTCTCTGAACTTTTAGCTGGCTAATTAATGACCTGTCAGTCACACAGCAAAGGCAACATCCAGGAAATAATAGCAATTCATATTTAGAGGATTTCCTATCAATGACAGCAGCGGGCAACAACTCAAAATCAAAAGTCTGCAACATGAAATAAAAATGATGAAAGGTAAAAATATTGTTTAATAAGTTGTTAAAACCATATGTAACCCAGACAAGTGTGTTAATATGTTGATTAAATTCATAAGGTATGTTACAGTTTAAAAAGATTTGAAAGAATAAATAAGTTAGATATGTAAACATGAATTAAAATCGTATTTCATCTGTGTTTTTAAAAGGATTAAATACTGCTGAAAGTACCTGGTTATGAGTTAAAAACAAGTGAAATCTGAAATGCTTTTATTGTATTTTATTGTTGTTTTATTGTGAAGAGATAGAGAAAGTACAGTGTCTGTAGCCACTCCTAGTCATTTATTGTATTAGCTTGATGTGAGTGACAACCGGATGAGATATGCGCTAGCTTGACCACGAGCGCTGTGCCATGGTTTAAGTAGTAGTGGAGTTTCTAGATCGCTAACTCAGAGGGTGTTTTGAGACTTTTACGTGGATTAGCACCCCGCCGTTAACATTCGCTGGCTACGTGGATGCTTCGCCCGTGGAGTAGTGAAGCTAATCCAGCTCACTATGGAGACCACTTTTCATTGTTCCGGCCTGAAGTGGTGAAGTTTGGTCATAAGAGGAGCGCTAAGGGACTGCTTTTGGATTACATCGCTTTCAGGACATCGCTCACTGGGAGTTAAGGCCAGGAACAGCAGACGGGTGAGCGAGCGCACCGCCATCTTAGACACGTGGTTCCTCTTCTTCACCCATTTTATTTGGTTTGCTCCTGGAGTGAAGCATTTAGTTTTGGGCCTCACTGCTCCAAAGCACCGCTCAGGCCTGCAACAGTAAAGGTTGTATAAGATAATTCCTTATTGTATAGCTATATATATATATATATAGCTAAATATATAAGTATAGTATAGCTATTGTATATCTAAATAAGTCGGCTGGTGTGCATGTGTGATTGGTGAATGGGCCCCTCACATAGTTTATTTATTACTTAAATTCTTTGTATTTTCATTTGAGAGATGTGTCCATTGGTTATTTACATTTTCAGTAAATTATGTGTTTGCAGTTAACTTACCTGTTTGGTCATTCTGTTTAGTTTGAGAGTGTGTGTGATTGTGATATTAGTGTTATTATGGTGTCTTAAGAGTGTGTAGAATTTAAGAGGCAGTGGATACAAATAGGTAGTTGGCTTTAATTAGTCTTTAAGACTATTACAAGTAAGAACCGAGGCCCTTACCTAAAACAGTGGGTAAAGGTGGGCTACACAAATATAGCATTTTTTTTAATGAATAATTCTATCTCTTAGTGAATAAGTATTGGCAAAGCATCTACTCATTGAACACACACCTTACATTTGCCATTTGTGCTACTGAAGCTTTCTATTGCAATAAATCACCTACTCATCTCGTTTATTCAGCTCAACAACTTCACTCATTTTAACCGGGTTATCTGGAACCGGTTTCGTATGCATGCACACGCCGTAGTGGGACGAAGGGCTGAAGGAATACTGCTTCTTATGCGGCTGAGTCTTATCACAGCTTCGAGAGTCGTGTACGTGCTAGAATGATAGTAGGTGGTCATGGCGCCAATTAAGGCAAATCATGAGAGTGCATTTCATGTTGGTGTTACATCATGTCTCTACCAGCGGTTTTTCCCACCAGTTCCAAGTCCGTTTAACAAAGTTTTTTTTTTTTTTTTTTTTTTTTACATCAGCTATGTAGGAAAGAAACAGTATAATGAAATTATAGAAAGCAGTGTGTGTATGCATGTGACACTGCTACAGAGTGACAGAAAGAGGGATGACCGCAATTATTAAATTTCATCTTGGGCTAGTCTTAATAGCCACGTATATTACTGGTGAACACGCGTGCTGCTTTGAGGCAAACTGAAATGCATGATGAAAGAGACAATTAGCACTTACACAATCAGAGGGAAACATATCAGCAAAGCCAAAATAGCGAAGACTGATTGGAGAATTTATTTTTGTCATTAGATGCTGGCAAATTAAATCAGTCCTTTAGACCGGTCCTTCTGAGGACCTCAGAACCCAGCTCTCATTCAACAGACAACATCTAAAGGTCTAATCATGCCAGTCCCACAGCCTGCAGTCAGGGAGAGCCGCTCCATTCACATGGTTCTTAAACTGCATCTGTGACACTAGAATCCCCAGGGTGTGCTCTCCACAGATGCTGCTGCCAGACTAGCTCTCTCGTCTACAGTCCCTATTTGGAAGGAAGAGATATGCAAAGAAAAAAAAAGAACAGCCTTCTTTATATCCTTGACAGCTCATTACCACGGAAACAACCCTTGCCTGGCATCACTGGCCGGCCCCCCTCGCTGGAGGAAACAGACAATAAAAAGGGAGTGCTGAGGAGAAATGAGAGTGCAGTATTACATGCACTAACTGGCCCTTTAATTAAAATATGCTTAGCTGCAGAATGTGGAGGTCTGCTGGATTTTTGGGCGCTGTCAGCTTCTGCACGTGTGGTGTAAGACTCAAATTTGGTAAAGGGCAAAAACCAGGTGCCGGAGAGTGTCTGACATAATAGATAAACAGGACAAATTTGGCATGAGCTGCATCATATTGTGGGTCCTATCACGGTTTGGCGCACTCACTGTTGCTTTTGTTCTTTGTTCAGGAAAGGGTGAAAAAAAAAGCAGTAACAAGGGAGGGGGATAGACAGGTGGGAAAGTCTTAACTGGATTCAGTCCTAGCAGAGTGAGAGCACAGGTTTTTTAACACAAGCAGGGAACTTTAACCTTGACTGTGTCTGGCTAAACAATGAAAAATCTGTTTAATTATCCACGATCGAGTCGAGCCGGCAAGTATAGGAAACAGCTGCAAAAACAGTTGTAATCCCTTTTGTTTGTGGTGAAGTGCCAGGAACTGTTTTAGGATGGAATGGGGTCACATTTCAACAATCAAGAAAGGCGACGTTCTTCGCAATTTGCATGTTTTCCTCACGGTGAAGTCTTGCAAAATGGGGCAGGTGACAAGGGGGAACCCACCAGGAAAACTGCAGTGAATAGCAGGTTTAGGCTTGTTCATGGTTCTTCGCAGTAGACTAGCGTTTTGTGGCTGTGGTCTGTGATTGTAGAGTTTCTGTACTTTCGCTCACTTTGAATCGCACTGAAGTGTTCTTTGAGCTTTCAAGGTCTATTCAATTAATGCCTATTCAACCTCTAGTTCTTTTCTCAATCATGTTTAAGTTGAGTTCAGATTTAACCAATGACACTCACTTGGCTCTAAGTACTCCTTCACAGATGCTTTTCAGACCAGATATTTTGTACTTTCACAGGTGTCTAGCATTGAGGTTTTCGAGGCTAAGCGATGCCACAGGATACAGTAAAAGCTACGAATCGTCCTGCTGGAAAACTAAATCGACTCCTCTGACATTGTGCTCGGAGATGTTGCTGGCCGAGGGTAATGTGGACTCGATACGACATGCTTCAAGTTATTTTGAAGCAAACATTGGAAGACTCGGAAAGACTTTCTGTTTGTCGGTGGACCCTGCCAGAATTCATCTGGACATCAGAAAACGGTCCTGCCTGCTACTTTTGGAAGTAGGTCAGTCTTTAAGATCAGCGCATGCAAAGATTTTCTTAGCTTTGAGCAAGGTGCCACGGGCACACCGTTTCAAATGACGCGTATGAGGTGAGTTCACCGTCAGAGGCAGGTGGACTGGGAAATGTGGCAGTAGAGCAGGATGCTCAGCTGACATGAGCCGTTGTAATTATTGTGATTAAAAGATGATTATAAAATGGTTCTCACAAATACTACATGTAACTTAATGTTAATAGAGTGTGCAGTGCAAAAAGGTCTCAATTTTGTGGTAATGTTAAACTTAAATGGCTTGCTAAGTCAGAAAGGAAGACATTTGGGGAAATGGAAGAGCACATGCAAAATGGTCTACTTCAAGTCATTGGTTTTCATCTCAGACCTCTCAATATTATAGAGCTGATTAAAAAATCAACTTAATAGTCATTGATTTAATGAGGGTTTGAGAGGAAAACCAAACATCAGAAATATACTAAAGATGTCTGTTTTCCAACATGTCATCAACCTCTTCAACATGTCTTCATGTCTGTCTTTTGAGAATTTAAAATGGATTTAAATGATTTTTGTCGGCTGTCCCCTTTTGCTGCTGGTTATTTCTTCCTGCCTAGATAGCACATTTCTTTATAGTATTTGTTCACAGGATCCATATACGTATCTATAACACTGCAAATATTGCAACATCTTAAAAACTCATTGTGACTCACAGTAATGTTTTTTTCTTTTTTTTTTTTGGCTTTGCAATGTATAACTCCAGTGTATTATGACCACAGAGCATAAGGAGTAAGCATAAGGGGTAGTTGGAAAAAAAAGGTCCCAGCTGGGGTGACCGCACTCTTACACAGGCAGAGCGGGCAGCTGAGAGATACAGAAAGAGAAAATTGTTTTTCACCCTAAATCCTGACATATGACACACCCATCACAGAGCATCAGTTAGCCTGAGGGGGTTGTCTGAAAAACGGGGATAGGAGATTTCATGAACTCCCGGCAGGTGAGCAGAACGCGAGGCAGGAAAAACAAGACCATGGCGGAGCCGAGTGGCGCGGGACGAACACGCCATAAGTAAAGGAAGAGCGGCGCTTCTGCTTCCGGCAAAGAGAGAGGGACAGTGAGGTTTAGTGACACTGCTCTGCCTCCATTTGATCGTTGGAGGAATATAAATCACATTGTGTGCATGTACATAGAATATAGCTAAATGTGTTTGACTTTCTTTTGATGCAGGAATTTTTTATCTGTTTTTCAATGTAGATTGATTGTTTTAAGGATATTATTCACAGGGAATTCGTATGTAAAGTAGCCAAAGATATATTTTGGTTCTGGTGGTAAAGGTATGGCAAAGTAACAAGTACGTGAAATCAAAGCAGTTAGTTTGGCAGAGGGCCAGCATCTGACTTTATCGACTATGTAAAAGTAAAAAATAATAATAGCCAGCTGGAACTCGCCTCAGTCAGAGCATGCTGGGGGGGATGAAGGGCTTCTGGTTTGGATGGCGAGTGTTGAGGACCTAGAGCAATCTGGATCTCATAGATAAGCTCACAGGTGGGTGCTTGTGAGCCCTGTGAGGCGATACGGTGATGAAGTCAAATCAAACGCTGAAAGATAGAACAAAAACATCCGCAGCATCATTGAAGTGATGGGAGAGGAGAGAGAGAGCGCCGAGGAGGCTTTATCATGGCAGTCATGTCGAAATCGAGCTCCGCGGCAGCAGCGCTAACCGGGCAGGTAAGGGAGCCGCATGACCTCGAAGAAAAAGGTGTTCAACGTTGCAGCAGACTTGATAAACAAGGCCGCGTTGTTGCCAGTCCGGGAAGATCTGATTCAATATTGGAAGAAGATCTAAAGGAATCTAATACATCTTGGTCATGGACTGTGCCTTCAATATGTTAATTAGTTCCATCCACATCTAGCACATCTATGTCCTAAAATGATTTCAGCAGCAGAATAAGGCCATTTGAATGTGTGTGTGATATTTGTGCGTGCGTGTTTAATCTACATTTTGTGATGCAAGAATTCAGATGCGAACAAAGAGCAAAGTGGTTGGTAACCTCACATTAGATGCTGACTTTCGACACCAGCAGGCAACATTCCCAGTATGTTTAAGTCGGGGGGGTGTTGAGACGTGAATTTATACAGCATTTCATCATTTTGTGTGTGTTTGTTGACACAATCTACCGAGAGTGCTGCCGTTGGCTAGCTCTGTCAGCGATGTGATGCACGCCTTCACTCTTCATATTCCAAAACTCCCACCCATATTTATGAGCCAAATGTCATGAACTTATATGTGAATTTCACTTCATGGGGAGTCAAAATCTCTCATGTTGGCAGGAAGCTTTGACTGCCAAAGGGATGTGTTTAGTAAATAGCAACAGCAAACATCTGGCCCTCTAATTTTAATTAGCCTCGGTTTACAGTCGGGCTTTGCTCTGTCTTGTGTCGTGGAATAATCTTTAGAAAAATTTCATGACCTTTTCTCTTTTTTCAGAAGAAGCCATAAATTGACTGAAAACGCCCTATTTTAGAGGTGTTAAAATTTGATCTGATGTTCAGGCCGGTGGGAAGGCAAATAGACCTAGAGTATTTACCATAAAGTCAAACAGTTCAGTTGTTGGGTTTTAAATATTTGTCTTGTGTGTTCTGTGCTCACAGCTCATTCTGAAAATGAGCTCTGATGTTCGAGCTCAAAGTATAATTCTGATGTCTTTGAGATGACGGATGCTGTATGCTGCTGTTGGGGATGAGTGATGGTTCGAGACAATCTTTTATCTTTTGACAGACGAGTTCTCTGCTATCATGATTAAACACTCTCTGCAACTTTCACATAATGTCTATGGCCTTTTTCCAAGACAAGTTCAGTCCATATGGGCCTTCACCACAAAGCATGTCATTCTATAAAGAACTTCCAGAGTTTGGTTAAACATGCTGTCCTTGAGCTCTTGTGTCTCTTTAAATTGCATACAGTAAGTGGCCATTTTGAGAAGCGAACCAATTCAACTACTTTGTATTTCACTCCTTACATTTTTCCACTAATTCATTTGCTAAAGAGAGCCTGTCTGCAGACTCCAACGAGCTTCCATCTCCTCAAGGTACATGACTAATAAAGTCTGCAGTAATACATAATGCATTAATGCATCTCATACCGTCATATATATATATATACATATATATAACTGTCTCTTTCTTAGGTCTAAATCAATGTTTGCTGTTGCACAAAAGGTTATAAAACTAGCTTGCTGACAATGAGAGTCTACAGGTCATCAGGCTGCTGGAGCTGCCATATTATAATTCACTAGATCCAGATGACAAGAAATATAAACGCTTTGTAATTTAACTAATGTAATGTAAGTGCATCTGGAATATTGAAATCATTCACTCTTGTTGAATGAGGATTATGAGATGTGTTTGAACGCTCCTTAAGTTGGTAAGTAGACCTCTGGGTTAAGATTGTTTTATAGTTTGCTTTGTTATTATGTGCTGAACATGCTCCAATATTATAATTGTCGCCTCAGCTTTAGTCATCTCCTGCACACTTGTGGTTGGCCTTGCTGATATTTCCTTTCAGTTCACAAAGTGCTGGTTTTGCATACATTTCTTTCTTTGCAGTAGATGATTGACTTGGGAGGGAAAAAAGGTTTATTTTGGATGGGGTTTTTTTTTTTTTGGCTTTTGCCTTTTTTTTATTCTACCATCTTTGCTGAGCGTCATTAAATTAGAGAAATTAAGTGCAGAGATGAGAAGGCTGGTTGAAATGTTTACACTCACTTATCCTAACTTTGAGACGTAAATACCAGGGTAATAAAAAGCATAGCTCTGAACTGTGCCATTCAATTGCTCCTCATGGACTTTAGTTTGGGAACGGTGGGGGAGACTCTGCTCAATGGACTGCAGCTTACACCGGCCATAGCTGACCTTTAAAAGACAGCACAGCAATAGTTACATACTGGAAATTGGCAATACCATTTTTATTCTGCCTTGTTATGAAAGTGCAGAGCCTGGTCTGTTAGCAGTCTCTGTCCATCCAGTCACGTGGTTAAGGCTTCTTCTCGAGTCCACCATCTCCCTTCACATGAGTTGGAGAGGTTCTGCTACATGTGATAAAACTGACTGACAGCTGACAAAATGCTCCTTTGTTTCTTCTACCTTTGCTGGATAATAGTCTTTTATCTTAATTTATCACTTGTCACTCAAAAACTTCATTCAGAGTTATGATAGCAGCGCTCACCGTCGTATCGGCAGCGTATAGTGTCGGAGTGTTTCGACAATTATCAGAATCAGCTGCAGATAATTATTCTCTTTATTGTGTGATAATTGGACAGGCTTCTGACATTTCCAAAAAAAAAACATATTACATCCCCCTAGGACATGCTAGTGAACTATTATTGAATGTGAAGTATTCCACCTCATTACTTTGAGGACACCAGCTCACCCACTTGCGAATGTCAGCTCCAATACAAAGTAAATGATAACGGCCTGCTTTTGCACTGCGGGTCTTCTCCAGTGTGTCCGACAAAATGGGCGCAATGGAACTTTTTTGTGCGCCAAACGACTTTGACGAGACTTGCTTCGATTGTGCTTTCCCATGTAGTACAAGTCTCCATTTGGTATTATATTAAACATAATAGAACATTGGGAACACAACCATGGCAGACAATTACTTTCTTTATTTTGTTCAAAGCGCTTTTTTATCCTGCAGGTGTCCAACCTTCTCTTTACTTCAATCTTTGCTGATTGACACCTCAGGATTCTGGTTATGGACTTTCAAATCCAGCTCCTCTGGCTGTGTTTTGCCAGCGTGAACAGTCTGACTGCTCCTCGCCCTGCCTGCCTTTACCTCTTATCTGTTTTTAGCCATTTTATTTCTATCTCAGTCTGAGTTTGTCTGTCTCTCTGTCTCCGCTATCTGTCACACATTGGCATGCGTCACAAAAAAAGAAAAAACAACTCACTCAAAGCCCTCACCCTGTATGACTCATTAACAATCTATCTCTTACATTATCACTGTGAAGTTGGTGTTATGTGTGTATAAACTCCAGCAGTTTCAAGTGTATTAGTCAGGCCTGGAAAGTCATTACAGCGGATTAGAAACTAGACCTGCATTAGCAAATTTTAATGTGTTGTGTTTCTATTGAAGGGACTGGACAAACAGTCAATAATTGTGAGTGATGATGTGTAATTTTCCAGTTAGTTTAGTGGTTTGGGAGCATTGTTTTTAGAAGTTGCTGCTCCACCTGTTGAGTGTCCATTGGAAGGACAATTTTAACTGGAACTAATTGGAAAAAGCAAGCGCGAGTCGAAATATTCTAATGAATTTTAAACTTTGATTCTTGTAGCATCTGGCACCTTTAACTGCAACTTAATGTGCCGTCGTTGCTAAAGCAACAGTCACAATCCAGGTGTGACAAAGCACATGATTGACGTCCCTCACATACCGCGTGTTGATCCCAGCACACAGGCAGGTTTCATGCAGTCAGTGTTTGTCTGTCGTATACTGCACGTTGAGATGCCTTCATGCATTATGTTGCCTTCATGTGCACCTGTAGGAAATCTCAGAGTAAATGCCTCAAGCTATTACAAACAATACTAATAAGGTCAGGAGAAAATGCACATAAATTAGCACATAAGACATAAGTCGGTTCTCGTATAGTCCTCATAGAGAATTACTTTGGCAGCCAATGCAAATAAGGTTTGCTGCCACCAATTTTGTTTTTATTTTTTTATTTTTCCTTTTAGAAGTTTGCCTCAAAATGCAGCTGAGAGTGAAAATGAGTTGGGTCTGTTTCATGAAAATTCTGCATTGCTTTGCAGACGACTTTTAATGCTCACTGTTGTTTACAGTATAGCCAACTTGTCCAACGCACAGACTCCACTAAATTATTCTATTTACATTGCGGAGACATGTCTACTGAATATGTTTAACTGGAAATGCAACAGCAGCCTTTGTGCCGTCCTCAGTCGGCCGCCCTGTGGACAAGTCTCGCTTTACCTGACATCCTTTCATGTTGTCAGAACCAGACAGGCATTTTCATAAACATATGCACCAATTACAAAATCCATTAATATCCATCATGTTCCGTCATAAATCATATAGCTGGGCAGTCCGTCTGACTGTAATTATTGCTGAGCAAGAAGCAGAAGTCTGTGATTAGGTTTAGTCATTATTTCCCTCCATGTGATTAATCTCAGCTTTGAAATAATAAATGGGGAAAATGAAGCAGTTTTATGTCAGCGCGTTTGTAATTGTGAATTTGAGCGTGACATATTATGAAGCCGAGTTTTGACAGAAATCTGTTTCTGTCAGTCTCCTCTCTCTCCCACTCCTCTATGTCTGTGACAAACACAATGATCAATGCTTTGCCATGTTGTTGTTTGTATCAGAGCATCTAAAAATATCATGAAACCTACAAATGTCAGATTGAAATCCAACCATTTCCCTTGGTCTCTGTTCACTCTAAAGTATTTAAAATACTTTTGCTGAATGTCAGAATAGGGGAAAAAAAACGTTCACCCATGAGAAAAGCACACAATATAAAAACTTGGGTTTAGTGAGATTCAGTCATTTTACCTGTAATAAGAGATATTTCTACATTATTGCACCAGGGCTGATTAGCAGCAGTGCTTGCATATTAACCTCAGTGTATTCCCACAATTATTCGCTCTACCAGAGGACACTTTTATTTTCCATTGAGACTACGAGTTTGGATGCATGCACATCATGTTAATTCCCAGCTTTGTTTGAACAGTCATTAAAGTGATTTTTTTCAACCCTTGCTGAAATTACACACGCTCTAGTGAATTATATGTGCATCACACTTTGCCTTCAAGCATCATTGAACAGGGGATATCTTAAATACTAATTGTTAAAGGTTCGTGTTCTTGCCACTTAGTACGAGGAAATCTCATTTGGATGCTATATACTCCCATTCAACAGAGGTCCTAATTCAAATTCTGAATGTAGATTTCTCATCATTGCAGATGGTTGTATACTTATCTTATTGATCTCTTTGTTCAGCAATTTCTCTTCATTATGGGAATAATCAGATTTACTAAGGCTGCATATATGAGATTAAAAAATACCCCTCACCTTCCAACGGCAACACGTGGGGCCTTTTTCGTACAATGTTGGCTCCCAGACAACGCTGACTAATGTCTTCTGGCACACACAGTTTTAGGGAAATCAATTTCTGCACAATAACCAGCCCAAGCAAAAATCGGCCCTGTGGAATGAAGGAAAGCATATTACTTCTAATGCAAACCCTATTATCAAAGACACACAGTCATACATTATTTAGTGAATGCCAGTTTCACAAGGCTGGTTCAAAAACAAACATGAATTATTCATCCATACCCAGATTTTCCTGGTTTTCCGAACGTAATTAATATTAAGAACAATCAGCTCATCACAAATCAAACACTGTAGCTTTTAATCTAATGCGGCAAGTTTCTGAGAGGAGAAGACAGTGATTGAATTTCATGACCACTGCACCTAATAGGTGTTCCAGTGGTGGGGCTCATTCACAATGAAGGGGGGGAATCCTGCAGGTTTATTGATTCAAGTCCAGGTTAAAGGTTTAGCTATTATTCTGCAGCTGAAAGGGGATCACCTTTTGCCTGGAGATCAATGAAGAGCCTGCAGCTATAATTACCATGCACTTGATGATGTTATTATTACTATGGCATGCACTGGTGAAATTGATTGTATAGTCCCATCAAATGCATGTCAGCACAGTGTGAAATATAGCCACTGTGTTCCTCTGTACAAGTGCAGTTATAGATACCGGTGCCCAACATGTCTTTAGTTTGTTTTTTGGTTATAATTTTGGAATTCATGAAGCTCAACTAAGCATGCAGGTGACATAATGTTTGATTATATTCATTTTCCGGAATTAGTTTCAGTGAAAGCAGGTATTACTGTAAGCAGTCTCTGCAGTGAAACTGCTCATCAAATCTTTAGACCAACAAGCAGCTGTTTGCCAAATTGTCCCAACAGGCCACCCTTGATAATCAACAATCATGATCACACGAACAGCATTTTAAAAAGCAAAGGCACTTATAATACAAGGTTTAAATGGTTACAAATTACTGATTTTTCTTGCATTGTAATTATTGGTTTTTGAATATGTATTATTCATTTTTTCGCTTTAAACCCAGCACATTGACATTATTCTTGCAAATCTGTCCAAATAAAGAAAAGGATTTATAGCAACTACCAGTGCTTTAATGGCTACTGAAATTGCTCTAACTGTTGTCTAAATGTCACAGGCCACAATCCAGATGCCGACTCATTCGCACAAGGCCTGGGGGGAGCATGATAAAGGTTGCAAATGTCAATTATGTCTGATAAAGTTTGGAATGGCAAATTTCTGTTATCTCTGTTTTGTTCTTCCATTGAAACATATGCACAGGAAAAGTGGACTGAACTGACCGGCAAAAAATACAAACAAATGAGAGAGGACGTACAAACAAGAGTCATTACTCATCTCCTTTTATATTCATTTACTTTGTGTTTATGCACTATTTACCTTTCGCTTCATTATTTAGTCAGCTTACCTTTTCCATTTGCCTGATTTGGAAGCACAGCTGTGTAAAGACATTTTATTTTTACTGATTTCATTACTTTATTGCAGTTTGTTTAAAATCTATAAACAGGACGCCTTCACATAGGAGTATTATTTAAATAGTTATAATAGTAAAGGAAAAGCTTGAAATATCGCTCCAGCGTCTTCGGCAGAAATGAGACAGCCCTGAATCCCTGCAGGCTCGCACTGTTGAACCCGGACAAATCAATAGACTCAATCAATAGACATTATTCACAAAATGAGGTGAACATGTAACATTTTGGTCCGTCTTGTGCTTGGCGTGTGCGTTTACACAGGGACACGTTATGCCTCGTCATCTGGTGCCTCCACCCCACACTGCGTGGGCGGATCAGGTCCACTTTATAAAATCAGCTGTTGCTCTTCAAGAGGTCGAGATCCTCACACTTAGTGGCTGCTTATGATGTGTGAGATCAGTGTGAGAGCCTGTTATCTCGCCGCACCTCGCCCGCCTGTTCTTTGCATATTAACCATTAATAAATAACTATGCACATTAAGCTGTCATACTGCAACAAGACGGACAATTTACAGCCATGCTAGCGGCTCTTGCTTGAGTTAAATGCTGCTGTCAGCATATTCTCAAAGACAATGCTAACATGCTGATGTAAAGCAGGTAAAATGTTTATCACCATCGTCTGCTTTTACTGTAGTTTGCCTCATTTGATCCAGACTAAGAAAAAAAAAAATATTACACTGGTGCTTTTCACTTGTGATCTAGTTTGTGTTCATACTGCATAACATTATACAAACCAACAGGTAACTTATAGGACCGTTTTGGTGACTGTCATCCTGCATCACCCGCCTTATATGGACCAACACGGGGAAATCACATGGCAGTGACTGAAACCAGGTCACCACTCTACTGATTCATATGTGCATGTGTGGAGTCACAAAGAGCTCACAGAGTCATGGCATCATGTGATTCAAGCTCTAGAGACAACAAATAAAAAGTCCATCTGATATTTCAGTCTGGACTATAGTGGCCAAGGGACCAACAGACCAACATTGCCATCCAAAGTAACATGTTGTTTGCATGCATCATGTCATGATAACTTTTTGTACATCAGTGAGTTAGACCTCCATTTGTTGGTTCACTTCTGATATTTCTATAATAATTAATAAGGGTACAATATATGACTATACTGGAAGATGAACTTCTGGTTAGATGTTATTGGTTGTTCCAGTAATATTCGCAGTTTGATTTAATGGCATCCTTGTGATGAACTGAAACTGGCGATATGAGTAAATGTAAATGTGGTTAATTGTCCAGCCCTGAATAGTTTGAACATGCACATTGAAATGCTAGAAAGTTAAATATGTAACCCCATGTATTTACTGGTGTTAAATTGATGCATTTTCAGTGTTATCTTGCTCCTCTGATTACAGACATACCTCTTTCCTGTTGCAGTCATTTTGGTCAATCCCATCCGATTGCTATACTGAATTTCTTTACCATCTTTAACCAGATTGTTGTCAACATTACATCTACAAATATTAGTTCTGAACATTCAGTGCAGAAGAAGCAACACAAGTCCCAACTCTTCTCAAAAAATGACATGACTGCATGAAATATTGAAGGACAACATTTGGCATACTGTTACTTGTGCTACCTAGTAAGACTTCCATCCAAAACAGTAGAGCAGTAAAAAGTAGGACTTTCTTAGAAAAAGGGAATTACTTATCAGGACTGCCTCGTGCTACAATCCAATTATCTTTCATTCTCAGGCAACTTTCTCAAACAGATTAAATCAACATTTTCGCGTGATTCCTCAACATTTTATTATGAAATAACAATACGGATAAGCGCATGTTGTTTTGCAGACTTTTTCAATGAAAAATTAATTCTCCATTTCATTATGCATTACTCTCAGACAATAAGACAATTGTCTCAAAACCTGGCAAACATGACTGAAAGCAAAAAGCGCAGCGCTATAAAAGAGACCCAAGGTCAACTATTAAATTGCCTACTGACTGATTGAAGACTGGTAGAGCCACTGAAGCCATATTGTAATGCCTCTGTCCAAAGGCTAAATTGAGTGAGCTGATTGCGAGCTGTGGTGCAGGAAGCACACGAGCACATGATTAACTGGCAGTAGGCGCCACTGCTCAGTGGTTCTGCTGCATCAGAAATTTCCGTGCCAACCTGTTTATGGCACCACCTTGTTTCCCCGGTTAAAGTGAGACAGGCTACAAACCGGAGCGATACAGGACATTGTAAGACTGACAATTGCACAACAGCGCCGACAAATCTGCCTCTCCAGCCATAATTCACTGCCACTTTATTTAAATTTTGCGGCGTGAATGAATGTCAATAAAACTGTCATGATGAATGCTGCTTCACCAAGAAGTAGCAAATGAAATGAAATGTATCACAGAGTACCTGGAAATCCTGGATAGCTCTCTTTCTTCTGTTATTAGGTCAGAAAGCGTTTGAATTATTCCTTGGATTCGGCCCTTTTGTTTTTACACTGAACACTGTTCTGGATATTAGACTGTTTATATATTCTCTTTCATGATTTTGTGCGGGAAAATGCCTTGATCACATGCTGGTTAATGGGGAGACCCTCCTTATTTATGGCATAAGATGCTGGTGCAGGAACAACACTGTTCTATTTATCTTGTTTTTTCCCCTCTTTGTGTTTGTGGGTAAGCAATTAAAATAACTGGGTCACTGATTATTGAACTTGTGCTTGCACACAGCAGCACATTGGTATCATACAATATTGGATATATCTTTTGATGGCTCACTGTGGAGCAGGCTTCACGTTTCTTGATGAAAGGGAGGAGGGGGTGGGAATAAGTTGAGTAAAGCGAGTGATCTTCTGTTTATTGTCGCTCTGATCCTCCAACAAAATAAATGGCAGAGTGTGTACTTGGCAGGTCAGCGGCCTATTGCCCTGTAAGCAGCAGCTACATAGCCGAAATGAATGCGTTTCTGGGCACTGAGCTCGGTGATTGTGTCAAGCTGAAGAAGAGGGTTTCTGATTGGTATGCAGAGCTGACATAAAAGCCATTTCATCTAAAGAGACTCATCTGAAGAGAGCGCAGCCAAAAAAAAAACATTATTTTGAGTACTCCTACCATGCAAAACCAATCTGAGTGATTACTCATATAATCTCACCCACGAGCACCGACGCCACACCAGCATGAAATAAATAACACAAAGTGGCTGGAGTTTGAGATGACTGACAGCCGGTGGGACCTGTAAAACATCCCAAGGCAAACTGATTACCGCCCCCATCAGTATATGGGCCGTCACTGTTATTGAGAGACTGTCAGGCTCGTTCTCGGCGCCATCAAGATCAAATGTGAGCATCAGTCATGTAGGGCTCTCGGGAGCATCAAAAATCCTCTCGTATTAACCCATTAACCTTGTTGTTTGATGTTAAAAAAAACGACGGCCTGTGATGTCAAGGGAAACACCAACTAGTTCCTGTTCACTGCCATGATCTTATGATTGGTTTTTGTTCTCTGTCCTGATGAATAGAGCCACAGAAAAATGGACGGCTAATAGTAATAATAATAGACTAATAGACAGACGGAGCAGAGGGGCCAACAGACAGACAGACAGATAGACACAAATAGATAGAGACAGACAAAGAGATGGATAGGGTCAGACAGCCAGATACATAGAGATTAGATGAATAAATAGATAGGTAGATGTCAAGATAGAGAGACAGACAGACATAAATAAAGAGAGAGAGAGACAGACAGACAGATAGACAGATAGATAGATAGATAGATAGATAGACAGACAGATAGATAGGTAGATAGATAGGCAGATAGATAGATAGATAGATAGATAGATAGATAGATAGATAATTCACTGTATGCTTAAAATCTCTAAGCTAATAGCACATCCCCTAGATGCCTGGAGTCCGGGCAGCTTCTTTGCTGTTATCCAAACAAACAAGAGCTTACATCTCTCCTCAGCTTCCTGTCTCACAGCCTTGTTTCCTAGGCAACCCTGTCAGATGAATTGAGAGGGGGACTGACGCCCTCCAGAGAGCCAATCGTCTCTCATCCAAAGTTTGTCTCACTTCAGGTCATGTGACACCTGTTCCCATGACAACCAGGTTGGAGGGCAGTCTGGATATCTCTTTGATCAAGGAAAAATACCACACATGCCAGCAAGCAACCTTGAAATCAAGGAGGGAATGCAGATATACAATGGCTTCATGGAGATGTAATAAGCTCATGTCAGATCATTCATAAAAGCCTTTGCTTCGCTGCGGCACAGGAAGAGTGGAAGTCTAGCCACATCATGCATCTTGCAACATGGGAAGTTCCAGAAAACATTAAATTGAATACATTAAAGTAAAATGAAACATGTTTGAGCAGCTCGAGGGCGCAGCTCCGGTAGCTTTCGTTCAGGAAAAATGAACCACAATGTTAATGAGTGACTGTGATTTTTTTTTTCTTCAACATGAGCTTAATAAAAAGCTTAAAATCATCCCTTAAAAGGGTACAAGGGGCAAGTAACACGATGCCCCCTGAATAGGTTAAAGATTGAGTGGATGCCTTTCTTGTCAGCTCACAGCAGCATTAATCACCAGCAGCAGAGTCACAAAACAGATTATATTTTGTGAGCAGGTGGCCTTAAAGCCTTAAAGGTCTTTTGGTCTATGATAAGCATTTGGCCTTTCTAAGCCTTTGAGCTCTCACAAACAAAGAACCATCCCAAACCTCTGGGCTGAGGTAAATGGTTGACTTTTCCAAGCCTTTTAGTCTGCACAAAGCTGTTGGAAAGCGTCCATCAGATAAGAGGTTCCCATGGGCATCCTTTCAATAAAATATGTGACGGGCAACAAATTGGCTTTAGACACCTGTCGTAATATAGAAAGGCCAGTCATTTCTCTGCTCTACAGTTGTCTCAAAACACTGGTATTAGCAGTAAATTATTAAGAGTCAGGACAATAAAATACAGTCACATAAGAGCAACATTAATAAAGAACGACGCTGTTGTCATATACACTAAAGCATGAGCTCTGTACAGTTGCATCACATGCTGAAAAATACATCTGGCCTGTGAATGAAAAAAAAAAACAAAAAGCAGAGATCACTCCGAGTGTGTTTCCCTACGTCAAAAGGAAGCAAATTCGGCAGGGTTGTATTTCAGCTGCAGCATTTTCAACAAACTTTGAAAAGGCAGGCCGAGAGCAAACACAGCGCTTTGATCTCCGACGCAGCCCTGTCCTGAAGAGAGGCAAAATAAAAAGTCATGAGCTTGTGCAAAGTGCAAATTCTAATTAAATCAAGGCCACAATAAACTCCTACAAAGGTCTCAAAGAAATTAGAATTGCCTGTAAAACCATCCATATTTAAAGTCCCAATAAACAGAGATGTTAAATTGAATTTTAAGTAGCCTGAGGCAAGGCTGTGCAAGATTGTGTCGGCTATTTGGCCCATGCCTGTGGCCAATTTATCATGTACTGTGCCTGAACTTTGAGATAAAATGACCACTAATTTGCTGCAGTCTAACTTGTTGATAGCGCTGCCTTTATTAATTCACTGTGAGAGGAATATTCCATTAAAAATTAAATACTAATTTTATGACACTTGACATTTCAATTACGTAAAATGCCAAAAAAGTTAATAATGTAATGCCATTAATGAAATAATATTTGATGTCTTTTTTTTTTTTTTTTTTTGGTTGCAGACAAATTTCCAGTGATAAAGGAAACTCCTGAGCCAACAACTGCACACACACACACACACTGGAGGGTGACCAGCAGTCGACCTGCTACAAAGCCAGTGAAGTGGCTTTCAGCAGAGCTCTCAAGCACAGACGCACAGTGACACAGTGGCTTCCACACAGCCCATGTATTATATGACTCAATAAAACACACAGTCACTTACTGGCATGAGGGATTGATGGCTTTAAGGACACCTGGAGTTTAGTAATGGGAGGTGAGATTTTTTTTTTCTTTCTCTCATTAATCAGTACATGCACAATTTTACTCACTTTCTTATCTTCATATCACAATAGCAGGGGTCAGAGCGTTCGGATCCAGTTTCACAAAACAGCACATAGCTTAGTATCAGAACCTGTTACCAAACAATTATCAAGTCAAATCCGGATGGGTCAATGTAAGTGACATAACCTGATTAAAGACACAGTAACTCACTTTAAAGTGCTTTATTTTTCCATTGAGGTAGCACATGTAAATTCAAACTATAATCAAGCCCATTTGGCAGAATCAATTACCAACTATGTTTCAACTCGTTATGCTGAAATTTAATTGCTATTTGAGGTCTCTGTGCGTAAAAGGATACCACTCTTGAATCACAAGTTCAGCAGAGGAAAAGTCTCTTTCACTGGCTGGAATGGAGAACACATTCTGCACAATGGGTGCCAGGTTAGAAAACATTAGATTTTGAGCCTTGTGCTCTTTGAAAGGTTCCTGTCAGTTGTGCAGCACCTGTGTCTGGCTTGCAGCTATCAAAAGCTAATACTTATTGGCAAGTTTAACAAGCAGCAAAGCCGCTGTCAGTGATCACACCAGATTTCTGGCTTGACCTCTGTTGCAGTATTGTTCACAATTTGCTATTCACAACTGATTATTGCCTCCATGTTATCAATTTGATGTACAGCAGCTAGCCTACATCACTGTTGGATCTGTGACATTCCATTATTTGGTATGATGTGCGTTTAAGGGTCAAAGGTCATGTCTTAGGCTTTCACAATAAATATGAATATAAAAAAAATGACTAAAGAAAATCCTGGGAGTTGATTAGACCTGATAATCCATACTGAATTAGATGTGACAATTACTTCACCATCATAAAATGTAAATATACCTTTTATTTGTTATGCAACTTTTCTTTTTACCCAGCACCATGTACCTGCACTGGGCAGGACTCTAATAGAGGTTATAATCAAAACATGGTGCAAACTCCACTCACATCCACACTATCACTGAGGCAGCTACTCCTGAACATCCCACATTTCCCATGCACTGACAGCTGAACAGCAGCCTTGTCAATAAGAAGTATTGTGGCTTATATGTGAGCATGCTGGCTTTGGTTGCTTTTGCCTGAAATAAACATTGCATACACCACAGACACATTCTGGGTAAACTTCTCATCTTTCCATTTTTTTGTTGTTGTTTTTTTTTTGAGCTGGAAGCACCAACGCTGGCCAACCGGCCTTCACTACCTGGAAAGATAACGACGGCTCCCCTGGGCAGCGCAGCCCGGTACCCTGCTGGACCGAAACAATACTGCTGGCTGCGCGTCACACAGCGCAGCTGCTCAAAGAGCTGACCACAAGGCTATGCTGAAAAGGAAGGAGCTCTCATGGTGAATTCATTTTGAGTCCGACGGCTCAAAGCACACAAGAGCAACCAGTAGGAAGAACATTGTTAGGAAAAAGCTGTCAGCGCACTTTTAAGCAGGTTTTACAGGAACATAACTGTAACATAAAATCTACAGCAGCTCCCATGTAATTTCAAACAAAGAGGATTATAGACTGCAAAGAAAAGAGCAATTCATCTCACAAATTCTGTTTAAAGAGACTCAATGTTTGAAATATAACAACTACTGATCGGCTTAAATGTGACTCACTTCATATTTGTTTTCCACATTTTCTCATATTATGATAGAAATCTAGGGTCAAAAAGCCAGAAAACATCTCTAAGCTCAGTTTCCACTACGATTATTTATTTATATATTTCTTGGTGGAAATCAGCAAATCAGTTCAACCCACCAGGTTCAAATTAAAACTGAATCTGCATATCCTGTGTCCTGTTTCACCTTCATCTGAACCTGATTTAGATTTTTTTTTTTTTTTTCAAAAGAAATTAGACTTTCTTTTTGCACCAGCTGTCTTGATTTTCCAGTTTGGAATTCACATGCAAAAATTATTTTCTTTCATCTGGTCAGGTAAAAGAAGGGTTCAGGTTAACATCAGTGGAGCAAAGATTTGTCCATCTTTTGCATTTCATCCAGTGGTTGTCTACACAGAAATCAGAGAAGCAGAATTGCAGGCTCCGTCCACTGTCAGATTGAGAGGCAACAGTGAAATAGTTGAAATGCACAACAAGGGACTGCTGTTACCCTGAAATGTGTTCTGACATTTCAGCATTTCCAGTGACATCAGTTTCCCCTAACCTGGCAACCTGGAGCTGTGAAATGAGCCTCCGACCTTTAACTCACCATTTCAGCTTTCTGAGCATCTTTCATGGTCAGAAAGAAAACATTATACTAACACTAGCTCTTCAATTTAGAAAAGAAAAAAAAAAAAAAAAAAGCTTCAAGATGACAGAGGCTGCTATTGGCAACCAACAGTAACATCATAAGCACAATTTCTGTGATTTCTTGTCAGGCTCTAGTGAAGAAAACCCACTCCTCTAATTCGACCTCCAAACATTCAGTGCAGATAAGTGATTGACAAGAAGGCCTGAAATGTATGTTTAAAGATAAACCACAAGAAGCACTGCCAAGAGGAACAAGAGAGCAGTGACCAGATGCTGCTTAACTGTTGCTTTAACGTTTTAGGAGTGCAACACTGCTTGTATTTGAATGTGACTAACACCAAAGGTAGCTTGTTAAAAAGCAAATGTTCCTGCAGAACGCTCCAGCCTTTATTCTGTCAGAGTCCTCCAGCCCTGTTTGAAACCACGTTTAACTGCTACTATGAACTCCCCGAGTTAGATACACTGTAGGTGCTGGCACAAAATCTTTACTGCGGGCAGAGACGAATGCATCTTATCTATCAAAATTCAGACCCAACAAACCACAGGACACAATGACTCAGTAGCTTCATAATTATCCAGAGAGAGATAGAGAGATGATGGAAACTAAAAGAAGCGATGGCTGATGTGAGATGAGCTGATGGTAAATTCTGTTGCAGTGAAAAGGAAAAGGTTGAGAATGAGTACGACAGAACATTAGTATCTTCTTGGCTACACGTTGCAAAATGGGGCCAAAAACACACACTGACAGAAATGCACAACATTACTGCAGCCAGAGGACAAATTTCACCTCTCTTCCTCCTCTTTATTTAAAGGAAAGAAACTATCATATGCAGTTCAAGGGCTGTCATTTTATATCTTTGCATACGGTTATTGAAAGCCACTAAAACACCAAATGTTTTCGAATAAAATTACTTTTGTTTAATTCAGCAGATGGTGTCTCTAAAACAGCTGTTCCCCGAAAGAGCTTTGCAAAAATATCAGGACCTATCATTGCTCTGGCTCAATGTTAAAACTACATTTAGACAACATTTCTGAAACTGTCTGTGAACCGGTAGCATATTTGTAATGGTGCCATGATTCATTTATATTTCTGTCATTTCCAATTGCAGCACTTGCCACAATTGTGAAATGTGAAAGGTCCTAAGGAAGCAATAGGTCCCGAAAACAATATGATGGCACTTGGGTGAGAAAAGGAAACGAGACTATGATTCTCCAGCCACTACAGCGTCTCTGTAAATGCATTCAATGACAATACTAATGATGTTTAGCAAGTATATTGTTCACATTAAACACAAATTCAGCTGAGGCTTATGGGAATGTCATTAGTTGTTTGTAGTCATACATCAAAGTATTGGATAAACTGAAATGTTAACTTAATGATGGCACTAGAGGAAAAGTCATTAGGATTCATCCTCTGGAGACCAGGAATGTCTGTACATAATGTCAAGGCAATTCATCCAATAGCTGCTCAGTCTGGGCCAGAGTGGGAGACAGACTGACAGACCAATATTGGCATCCACAGCTAAAATGGCAAATAATGGATGTTTGATGGAAGCATCGTGGATCATGGATGAGCTCTACCAGGAAATGGGTTGTCTTGCTCAGCCTTCAACTGTCTATACCCTGAGCATTTTGACCCTGTGAAAGAGCCAAACCAATCAGTCTTATTATGAAGTCGTCATAATACCACTGTAAATGCCATGGCAATCATCAGTGTGATTACATCGCATCATATTTAACAGACAGATCATTCAACTCTTTGCCGGAAAAGCACATTTGTTTCAAAAGCTTTATTTTCAGAATTACTCTGCAATTGCAAAGACATTACACTAATACAACCTCATTTGTGCTGAGAGAATATTGCACCTGTATGTATTCCCTCGGTGGTGTGTGCTGCAGTCATTTAACTCTGCAGCATCAGGCGCCGAGGGGGGGAATTACGTTCCTCTGTGACAGAAAACCCAAATGGTCTGAGTTATGCCAGTGATATCGCGTTGCTCGTCATCAGCTGAAAATGTCTGTGAAACGGGCAAATTAGATGAAAGAAAAAATAAATAATTAAAGAAAAAACATTACATTGTTAAGTGCATACTGTTAAGTGCTATCACAGTCATCCATGGCTTTTCAATTTCAAGCTGTCAGTCAAACTCTGAATGACCTGCAGTACAATATACACTGACATGAGTTTGTGCACAGCATTATATTCGAAGATTTTTTTTATATATATAAATGAATCATAAACGTCCTCTGCTCTCTATACATGCTCTCTGCATTTCTCTCCCATTAGACAGTTCAGCTACTCCGTTATGGGTCACAATAGGCTATAAACAGAGTATGTTTACTGGGATGATGCTGACCTTGACAGAGGAAGGAGAGGCATTCTGCGGGCAGACTCAAGTGTGAGACCCGAGAACACATTCAAGAGATTTTGTGTTACTTTGCTTTATATATATATATATATATATTTTTTTTTTTCCAACCTAATCTTCATCAGCTAATGTTAAACAAAGGTTAACCCCATCAACTTGAATCAAAACAGAGAACCTCTTATCACATACAAATTGATTTTCAAGGTCTTTTACGTCATTTTCTGTCACTTAGAAAGACAAAACAGAGGACTGCGGTTAGATACTGTGCTCATAGCAATCATGAAAAGGGTCTTTTGAAACCTATGATTAAAATTATCCTTCAGATTGGCAACTGTTACTTCCCCATATATAAAGGTTATGACTGAAACCTACACCTTGGCATAGGCTCCAACCTTGTTTGATGCAGGTAAGTCTTGCTTGTGGAGAGATGGAAAGTTTGAGCATAGTTCCAGGAAACACCGTGAAGTCAGGGCTTATGGAAATGATTCACACTTGTTCATCTCCTTACAAAAGCCTCGAGCTCAACCATCAACCAGGAAACTATGCAAGAGAGGGTTCGGTCATTAGAAAGACTGACCATCAGCCAGAGGCCCTGGATTGAAGCCTCTCTGTCCTGCAGTATCTCTGCTGAAACGAGCAAGGTGCTGACTCCTTACCGCCTCCTGAGCTGCTGTTCTATCTGAAGATGGATTGAATGTACCCTAATTCAAGAGCAGCAGCTATTTTCAGGTCCACGCTTTGTCCTGGTCACTGAAGAAGAAAGGTTGACTGGTGGAAGAACGGACTGAAGTGTGACCTTTCCTCCACTGTTGACAGCAGCTCCTTTGCTGTCTCCCGTATTTGTTATGTGCTATGCAGCATGGGCCCCGATGCCGCCTGTTGTTTCAAATGGCAATGCATCCAAGTTACCAGTCTTTTCCTCTCTACAAGCCAATCTCTATGAATCTCTCTGTGACTCCCTTTGTCTATCATTCTGCTAAGGCAACTCCCTCAGAACAACCAGCATCATCGTCTTCTTGGGGTCAAATGTTTTAAAGAAAACACCAAAGATTAACGATGAGATAAGCAAAAACTTTAAAACAAGAATTTGATGTTCATTCAACACCAATGCCATCATCTATAAAATTTCACCAACACAGCATTTACTGTCTACTCAGGAAAATTGACTCTTGTCCTTGGATTTCCTCGAGAAAGAAATTCAAAGTTTCTTCCTCTTGAAAACATTCATTTCATCTGAGGATACACCATGAGCACCGTGGTTACAAATTTACAAGAGGGTTTTTCCACTGTTTGACTTCCTGTGTTGGCAACTAAGAATTTAACATCCAAACACACACTGCAATTGTGTTCTTAAAACTAACACCTGCCACCTGACAAGCTGAGTCACTGTAACGTCGGCACGATTCCAGCTGAGACGGGGGAGTTTACGCCGCTTCAACTTTTCTCAGCAGGGTTCACAAACAGTTTAAAGGGCTCACACAAACAGCCATGTCTAAGAGGAGAGCAAACCAGGAAGGAGAGCTGCAACATCTACGTGAACAAGATGCAGAAGCAGGTCCACACCAGCGTCTCCTTCAAGGCCAGAGGCATCATAAACTCCTCGGGGGTGAAATCTCTGAGCACGTTGCTGGTCAGGCCTTCCGTCTGGCTCATTACAACAAGCGCTCCACAATCACCTCCAGGGAGGAACAGACCACCTGCTGATGCCCGGGGAGCTGGCCGAGCTCGCCATATCTGAGGGAACAAAGGCCGTGACCAAGTACACCAGCTCCAAGTTAACTCACTTTTAATCCCAACACAAAGTCCGGACTAAAACCCTGCTGTTTTATTTCCTCAGTAGCCTCAGACTTTTTCCTTGGTAGACTTCCCTTGTTTTCTGTCCCAACGATTAATAAGACAGCCCCTTGTTCGGAATTTCTGATTGGCTGCTGTTTGTGATCAATAACGAGACCTAATTAAAGTTTGAATGTCAAATTTCTAAATGGTGCATTTGTTTAATACTCATCAGCTATTCACTTGGCTTTCTTTGCTTCCTGGGAAACTAATGGCACCTAATAATATTCCAACTGTCCAGTTAAATGAAATCTGTTCTTTGGCATTCAATGACATGCTTGTTTAATGATACGACAGCATAATAATCAACATTAATATTCATGTACAGCCTACATTTCTTTTGACAGGGCATGGTAAGGGACCTGGATAATGGATGCTGGCCCAAAAAAGTCTGAGAAGCACAAAATTGCAATATATATAAATATATCTCATATTCCAATGCATTAACAGAAATGACTTTCTGCTTCAAACATTATCATCGTTTTACATTTGTCACATCAGTGTTAAGATTAAAGAATAGACTTTAAGATCTGATTAGAATAACAAAAAATGATAATAATGAAATTTCAATGTTTACAATTTTCAACATTTTGAATTTCAAACATGCCATTTGCAGGTTCCACAGCTTCTTAAAATGCTAGAATAGTGGGATGCACTTCTATCTAAAATCTAAAATCACTTTTAAGAATGTGTTAAATAACAATACTATTTGGAAACATCTCTTGAGCTTAAGAAGCTCCATAACATTGATTTTTACAATCATCTTAGCATGAACATTACCTTGGGAAAAAAAAGGGCCTACACTAACAGTGAGGAGAAAGTTGACTCATGGTGAAGATGATTTGCCACTTGTACAGGACATTTCTGGATGGTGGGGGGATCCCCGACTGTGTGTGATTCACACCTTGCCATCACTTCAGTGTATAAGACAAGCCAGGATTCTCATTTGTGTGGAGCCAAAAAAGTTGTGCAAAGTTTCTTCTGCAGCTTTGCAGGAGGCTAAAGTACAGCTGTCATCTTATATACAAGACCACAGGGTTCACTCTGTGCTAATACTGCGAGATCTCTGTTCATTTTACAGAACAGGTCTAAAGTGTGACTTTTATTACATTTTACAAAATGTGACCAATACCCTTTGTGACTCCCTTTAACCTCTAAAAGTAGCATCATAGCACCGAACATACTGCCATCACACTGAGACGTAAGCAAAAAACACAATGGGATCTATTTTAATGCAAGCATAACAGTGAGAGCAAAGCAAAGGCCGGACTGTGTGGGCATCTCCAAGCACGTGTTATTTTAGTTCATGTATGTGCAGTCACTGCAAAATGCAAAAAAGGTGGCTGAAGTGGAATATAAATTGGAGGGTGTGGTGATCTCTCAGCCGGTCGTGTCACTGGTCTCATCAGTTGTGCCACACAGTGACAACAATAGCTCAATATAAGATGGACCACGCAGCCCACACAGCAGCACGTCTGCGGTCTGCAGCAAAGGCAGAGAGTGGAGGGTTTTTATGTGATCTTTAAAAACACAAAAGAAATTAACTGTCATGGTTTTGCCTTGATTCTAGTTTTGTTTTTGTGTTTTGGGCAATTTATACTCCAGTGGTTTTGGCATTGTTTTCTTTTGTTTTAGTGTGTTTTCTTTGGTGGTGCTGTTTTATGCTCAGGCTCTGTTTCAGAGGCTGGGGGGCGTGGTTCCCAGGTGCTGGGGACCTCAGCAGCAACACCTGAGCTTCATTCCCCTAATCACCAGCAGCTTCATAACCCTGCTCATCCTCCTGCAAACTGCCAGATTGTTCCACTCGCTTTGTGGCATTGTCAGCTCATTCCAACTTAAGGACCAAGTCCAAAGATATTGTCCCGAAGATTAGTCCAAAGTGTCTTCTCTTTTGTGTCACTAGTCTCTCCAGCCAGCCACCCCAGCCCCTCCACCGCCCAGCCTCTAAGCTCAAGCCAGTGAACCTCTCACCTTTCAAACTACCTGGACTCAATTACTCAATCATCTCCCTGACCACTCTCCATACCTCCACTAACAGCACCACCAGCAAAAGTGAAAGATGAAACATTGCTTTTCCTATCCAGAATGCTGGAAAGGATCACTGATATTCATTCATGAATCAGTGCAGACTGATTTACTCGCGTTCCTTTTGTGACCATATTGAACATTATCTTTATGTCTATTTAAATATACCTACTACTGGTTGGACTGATTATTAACATTTTAAGCAGTTCTGTTATTGCTGTGCTTCAAGTATTTAGTTTGCTCTTGTTGATAAAATTACTGGAAATGCAGCAAAGTGACAATGGGGGCAGACACAGACATGGTTCTGATACATCCATTCTCAGTATAAAGGCTCATTTTCCACCAAAATACCAACAACTGCCTTTGAGCTGCTTTGATTTGAATGATTTGTTCCTTCCCTCCCACCTGCGCACTTTACACTAGGCACCAAAATACAACACAGATGGGCAAATTTTAAGTTGAGGAAATTCCTGTCAAAACGCTTCTTGTGCTTGTGAATCATTGAATTTATTTTCTGTAATAATCACGTGCTATGACTTTTACCTCAGAGATGATGTACTGTTTTCTCTTAGGTTTTATCTCTTGACTATTTTCTGTTTTTTTTTTTTAATTAGAGAAAGTATGCATTTAGTGAAATACCAGCTTTACAACAGCAACTGTTCAATTTCTCTTAGGAGCTGCAAAATTATTATTATTTTGTTTATTACTCCCTGTCAAAAGTAATTTGTTATATATACCGTTATTAGGGATGAACGAGTACACCAATATCTGTATCTGTATCTGTTCAACCATCTAAATTATCTGTATCCGTATCTGTATTCGGAGTGGGCGGTGCCTAACCCGGAAGTGGGAGCAGAAACGGGTGGGGCTTAAATCCGTACATTATTTTAAGTCTGAAATTGATATGGATTGATCAGACGTTGCTAATCTATATGCCGTTTATTTTAACGCCGTTATTCTCATCACTGGTTACGAGAGACATGCAGAGATGTGTCTGCTTAGGGAGAGGCGGGCACTGTGTGTGTGACTGGCCAATCACAGAGCGTGAAGACGCTCAGTTACCCAATGAGGATTTTCCCTCAGCATGTGCACAGATATTGACGAGTTTTACTCGTATCATACGCGTATTCATCAAAAATGCTTTGTCTGTGCCGGATACTCTGAAACGAGTTCCAGTTCAACCCTAAGAGTTATATTGCTTCTCCGGTGATGTTCTCTGTCCATCAGGACTGGATGACTGTGTCAGTTGAGGCAGAAAATCTTTCGTCTATAAAATAGGATCCCGTAAAATAATAAATTTATTGAGTTGTGCTTTTGTCAGTGAGTCAGCTGCCTTCTGGGTGGGAGAGACGGTGGGCTAGTGATCAGAGAAGTGGACCTTCCATCGACTGGAAGGTCGCTAGTTCAAGGCCACGTACTGATGCCCGCTTGCTCTCTCTCTCCCGCTGCTTGGCTCCTCCTGCTCCTGCTGCTGCTGCTGCCCAGCTGACCAGGACGGAACCGGCATCTGCACCCTCCTGCTGCCTGTCTCGTCTTACTTTGTGCTTGTTCCTTGTTTCAGTTTAGGTTTGGGGTGATGAGCGGTAGTCTTTTTTTCGGTCTGTTTCTTTTCTATTAGGGATAGGTTTTGGTTAGGTAGGGATAGGGTTGACTGGCGAGGTCCGATGGGATAGCTAGCCCCACCAGTCATCCTCCCTTTGTTTGATTTATTGCAGTCTCATCACCAGTCTTTGTTACTGTGTACGTTAAGAATCTGATTTTCACCCTTAGGATCTGAGTATTTCTGTTCTTTATTAGTTAAATAAATTGCCATTATTGTTACTGCACTATTGACTGTGACAGTGTGAGAACCCCCTCTTCGACTGCAGAAGATGCAGTTCGTTTAAAGGAGCTTGAAGTAGAGCTGCAGAAGCTGGCTCTACAAGAGAAGGAGTTGGACTTAAGAAAAATGCAGCAACAGGCAGAAATTTGCTTTCGCAAATTGGAACTTGGTGTCCAGCCTTCTGCTCCAGGAGTGTTAGACGTTAGTAAATACATTTGTTTGGTTCCCCCATTCAACGAAAGGGATGTAGATAAATATTTTACTTTGTTTGAAAGAGTAGCCACGACTTTGAAGTGGCCGAGAAATGTGTGGACGCTGTTGCTGCAATGCGTCCTTGTGGGTAAGTCGCAAGAAGCATATGCCTCATAGTCATCTGAGGACAGCCTGGACTATGACAAGGTGAAAGCTGCTATCTTGGACACTCATGAGCTTGTGCCTGAAGCGTGCAGGCTAAAATTTCGTAATTTAAGGAAGAAAAACACCGAGACCTTTGTAGAGTTGGTCAGAGGGAAAGAAGCGCTCTTCGATCGTTGGTGTGCTGCTCAAAATGTAACTGAGTTTGCTCAATTAAAGCAGCTGATTTTAATGGAGGATTTTAAGAGCAGTCTCCCAGAGAAAATGTACCTGAACAAAAACAAAGTCGGAAACGTATCTGAGGCGGCTGTGCTAGTTGATGAATATGTTTTAATTCATGAGTCTGTGAGTGGTGATCGCCCTTTTAGTTCTTATCACAAATTTGAGCAGGCCTATGGTAATGGCAAGGACTCCAGAACTTTGTCAAACCCACCAGAGCTTGCTAAAACCTCGGGGGTTGACAATAAATCTGACTGAGAAGGACTGAAATCAAATGATGTGCTTTGTTTTTATTGCAAGAAACACGGGCATAGCAAGAAGAAAAACAGCAAACCAGTTGCATTAGTTAATATGGTGGCTCAGTCGGCGCTATTGTCTGCTAAGAAATCCTGTGATATTGGTGTTTTTAAGCCTTTTGTCGTCCCGGTTAAAATATGAAGGGATTTGGCAGCATCTTAGTCTTTTATTTTGGAGGGCATCCTGCCGCTGGGACATGAGACTAATGTCTGCTCAAATGTCCCTGTGCTTGGTTTTAACTTGACAGATATTGGTGTCCCATTGCACAGGATCGCTCTTCAGTCGGACCTGTGGTCTGGGGAAGTGGTAGTGGGCATGCGCCCTGCTTTCCCCATTGAAGACGTTCAGGTTATCATGGGTAAGGACTTAGCTGCTCCCAGCTGCCTTTAAACATGCTGTGGTTAAGCCCCTTCTAAAGAAACCTCACCTTGACTCCTCAGTGTTGTCAAATTTTAGACCAGTCTCAGATATGCCCTTTCTGTCTAAAGTTTTAGAGAAAGTTGTTTTTATCCAGTTACGATCCTTTCTGGAAAACAATTCTATTTTTGAAAAATTTCAGTCTGGGTTTAGGTCTCGTCACAGCACTGAGTCTGCTTTGTTAAAAGTACACAATGACATTGCACTGTCCGTTGATGCTAAGTGCCCTGTTGTCTTAGTGCTGCTAGATCTCACAGCAGCCTTCGACACAGTGGACCACACAGTCCTCCTGTCACGCCTGAACCACTATGTTGGCCTTCGTGGCACTGTACTTAAGTGGTTTTCGGCCTATTTATCTGGTAGAACGTTTTCTGTTATGCTTGGTGATTCCTGCTCCTCCAGTGCCTCCCTCTCATACGGTGTCCCGCAAGGTTCCATTCTTGGCCCAATTGTTTTTTTCTCTGTACATGTTACCGCTTGGGTCTATTATAGCCAGACACAATCTCTCATTTCACTGCTACGCAGATGATTTGCAAATCTATCTGCCACTAAACCATAGAGATACCGAGGCACAAAGTTCCCTGCTTAAATGTATTGCAGACATCAAGCAGTGGTTGGCACAAAACTTCTTGCACTTAAATGATAATAAAACAGAGTGTATTTTGTTCGGAGATACTGTGACGGCTGGCTTTGGCACCTTGTCCTCTTCTTTTAGTCCTAATGTTAGAAACCTGGGAGTAATTTTTGACAGCTTTTTAAAGTATGACCAACAGGTTAGCAATGTCGTCAGGACAAGTTTTTATCAGTTACGACTATTGGCCAAAGTCAAACTATTCTTGAGCTGTCACGACCTGGAGAAAGCTATTCATGCTCTTGTTAGCTCCAGGTTGGACTATTGCAATGCACTTTATGTTGGTATGGCCCAGTCTTCTTTTAACCGCCTTCAACTTGTGCAAAATGCAGCTGCCCGTCTTTTAACTAATACTCGTAGACGAGAGCACATCACCCCGGTCCTCTACTCCCTCCACTGGCTGCCTGTTCATTTTAGAATTGATTTTAAACTTTTAATGTTTGTTTTTAAAGCTCTGAACGGCCTTGCCCCGCCCTATTTATCAGAACTTTTAACAGTTCGAGAACATGGCAGGGCTCTGAGGTCATCAAACCAACTCTTGTTGGAAGTGCCCAGGTCAAAGCTCAAACACTGGGGTGACCGAGCCTTCTCAGTTGCCGCACCCAGGCTCTGGAATAAGCTGCCCTGTGAAGTACGCACTATCTCTGACCTGGGCCTCTTTAAATCTAGGTTGAAAATTTATTTATTTAGGATGGCTTTTAATACCCAGTAGTGTGGCGACACTTTTTATTGTGTTTATGTTTGTTTGTTTCAAATTGTTTTATGTTTTATTCTGCAAGCATTTTGTTCTTGATTGTATGTTTTGTTTTGTTTTTCTGTAAAGCACTTTGGTTCACCTGGAGGTCGATGTAAGGTGCTATATAAATAAAGTACATTTTACATTTTTTACATTAGCAGGAGGCAGAGTGTTAGTAACACCTGATGTGACGGCTGTCCCTGTGGTAAGCCAAAACCCTGATGATCTGGCCCTACAACATCCAACTGTTTTCACAGCCTGTGCTGTTACGCATGCTGCAGCCAAGTCCAAAGCTGAGCCCGACAGCACTAATATTGATTTGAGTGATGCTAGCCCATATCTGTTCCCATGTCTGGGAAAGTCTGAGTCAGGGGTTGACCCAAGCCGACTCAGTATGTCACGCCAGGACTTGATTTCTTGATAAAGTAATGGACGCTGAGAATATTAAATCTGTATGTTACGGGCCTTTGTATTTACTTTGTATGTACTTTGTCTACTTTCTATTTTACCCTGCCTTACCCTACCTTTTTAAGGAGGCAGCCTCCACTGAGATGATGTCACCGGGGATTCCCTACCCTGGGACGGCCTCCCATCCAGTGATCCCATCCCATCACCAGTCTCAGCGACCAACCCGGCGACCTCCAGCTGGCCCGCTCCTCCCTTCCGGCCGAGCCTCTGCTACCGCCCCCTTAGTCCTGAAGCTATAAAAGCTACAGAGATGATGGCCGGTGGCGCCTGTGATTTGATGTGTGCTGTCCGCCACCATGCTATGCCTCTCATTCAGAATTCTTTGTAAGTGTTCCGGAGACTTTCGTGTGTATTGCCGTGGGGCGCTCTGCCATTTTGAGTTAGACACTAGTTTTTGTGTTAGACCGTTAAGACCTGGCCTTTTGTTTGATTTGTCTCCTCCTTTTTTTCCCCCTTATTGTGATAAGCGGTGTGGGGTTGGTTGAATTTGAGTTACTCAAGTTTTGTTTTGTCCTTTTCCGCCCCTCGCCGCCCGCTTTGAGTTTCTTATCTGGTTTACGTCGACATTACCTAAATAAATGGCTTTTCTGCCTATTACCAGCTTGGCATTTGTGTTGCTTCCCTTTACCCCTAGGCCATCCATCTCTTGGGTCGTAACACTGTACAGAATGGATACTTTTTCAGTAATAATATTCTCATGTGGACACCACGTGACGTTTTGGCTCTTGACGAGTGGTGTCATGTGACTCATGATTGTCGTGCCAGTGCCTTATCGCACACAAATAATGTGCCTGGCACATGACAACCCGTTTTCTGGCCATCTAGGGGTCAGAAAAACTTATGACAGAATTTTGAGACACTTCTTCTGGCCAGGT
The DNA here is from genome assembly GCA_037975185.1 of Centropyge bicolor. Lineage (NCBI taxonomy): Eukaryota > Metazoa > Chordata > Actinopteri > Pomacanthidae > Centropyge > Centropyge bicolor. The sequence goes on along the minus strand of JBBMOC010000015.1, from coordinate 8,952,407 downwards.
TTGAGATCAGATGTAGCACAATACATTAAGTCATGTCACATTTGCCAAATGATTGGGAAACCTAACCAAACTCAATCCCTGTAGTCGGGGAGCCGTTCGAGAGCAGGTCCTGGTTCATTGTGTAGGTCCTCTTCCACACACAAAGTCTGGCAATAAATTCCTGCTGACGGCAATGTGTACATCCACACGGTTTCCAGAAGTGTTTCCACTGCGAAAAATAACAACTCCCTCTATTGTGAAGGCTTTGCCGTGTAGAGGTTACATGCAAAAACAACACGAAGAACGACCACTGCTTGGATCACATGATTTCCTGTCAACTGCTTGTCACAGGTTCGTCTCAGGATACAGGGAAAAATGATGGCCCAGCCGAAAAACCAGCCGTTTGATGGGTTTTATTAACACTGTTGGTGTTAATAAAACCCATCAAACGGCAACAGTGGAAAAATATTTACAGTGAAGGAAAGGGGTGCCAGGAACAAAAACCAAGAACAAGAAAAAGTATTTACAAGAGAACTTGGTATATACAGCCACAATGTGTCACGTTACCAACTCCAAATCTCTCCAGCAACTCCAACTCCAACCCAACAACTGGCAGAGCAGAAGTGCTCCCTATTTATAGCCCTTTAACCCCTCCCCCCGGGCAGACCAACACTAATTACGTGGGGATTTTGTCTTATGAGCTTAATAAATAAAGGAAAATGACAAATATAATAATAAACTGTAAACAAAACCACAACCAAAACAGAAATGCTTGGCATATGTCTCTTAATCTCTACACACAAAGTAAATTAGAAAACACCTGCAAATTAATATAATGGTTTAGTCCATGTCATGTGTTTCATGATTAGCGCGCCACTATGCGGTATTTAAACTGAAACCAGGAAATGCCTCTGTTTGGCCATGCGGGCAGACGGGCAGCATCCAAGAGTGAGTTCGCGTGTGTGGGACGCCGGTAGACACCGGGTGTGCACCCTTGAGCGCACTGCCGGACCAAAGTTTTAACAGTAAATGTGAATTATGATGAAAAAGTTTATGTACTACTGCGGGCTGTGTGTGCACAGACAGGTCTTCAGGGTCTGGAAGGCGGTCTCGCAATCCTCACTCCAGGTGACCGGATTCCTCTGGTCCTTCACCGTGAGGGCGGTCAGCGGAGCGGCGATGGTGGCGAACTGGGGAACAAACCGCCTGTACCAGCCAGCCAGGCCCGGGAAGACCTCACCTCTTTCTTCAGGGCGCGGCCAGCTGCGGATGGCCTCCACCTTGTCCATCTGTGGCCTGACCTCGCCATGCCCCAGCCAAAAGCCAAGGTACCTTGCCTCCGCCTTGGCCCACTGACACTTGGCAGGATTCAGTGTCAGTCCCGCCTGCTGGATCTGGCCCAGGAAATGACCACATCATCCAGGTAGGCAGCACTGCAGTCCTCACACCCCTGCAGGACACGGTCCATCAGCCTCTGGAAGGTGGCAGGAGCTCCATGGAGACCGAAGGGCATCACCGTGAACTGGAAGAGACCAGCAGGCGTCCAGACCGTGGTGTAAGGGCGGCTGGACACTTCCAGGGGCATCTGCCAGTAGCCCTTGCAGAGGTCAAGGGTGGTGATGAACCTGGCTCACCCAATCTTCTCCAGAAGATCATCGATCCGGGGCATCGGGTAGGCATCATACTCAGACATGGCGTTGAGCTTCCTGAAGTCGATGCAGATGCAATGAATTATGAAGAAAAAGTTTATGTATGACTGCGGGCTGTGTGTGCGGACCCGCCGGGAAACAGAGATGCACTCCCATCATGCGCTCCTGGGCAAGAGAGAGGCACACAGCGACGAGCGCTCTTTAACACTCCGTCACACTGCTCTTCCACCAAGTCTGCACCCAGGTCCCAGTCGGTTAACCCTCTAAACGGAGCTAAAAGGCTTCAAAGCAGGAGTTGTTGTTTTAATCTGAAAAGAATTACATGCTGGATGAAAAGCACACCTGGCTCAAACTAATGCTAGGACACAATCTTTTAAACAATTTCAGTTATTTAATAAAGCTCCTAAGATCAAAGTTAAATCTGCAACAGCAAGGCTGAAACATGAAATAAAGGCTGTATAAAGATGGGAAGTCAATCACAGAGATATCTACCAAGCAAGGTCAGTAACTAAAATAATATTACTGAAATGTTAACAGTAATTCGTCACACTACTTATTAGTAGGGAAAGTAATATTATTACTGTAATGCATTACTAATGCCTTACTGCCTAGCACTGGCTGGCAGCAAGTGCAGACTACATACATTTGCATATAACTTGTAATAATCAGTAGGAATGAAGTCTGTCGGGAGATGTCACATATCCTCTGGTGATAATTTATGCTTTATGTTTCCTTTAGCACTTTAAATATTTTAAAAAAAACTAGACCCAGCCAATTCTGACTGAGAACACCACAGTCATCAGAATAGGTGTCAGTTATTTGCGACCCATCACCTGATATACAAAATGTTTATATGGTCTTTAAAATGTGGGAGCAGTCCTGAACTTTGAACACACCTAAAAGTGTGTTTATATATAAAGAGTGTAAATGACCTAAAATAGAGGTGGTGGGAGGACAAGAGCTCAGACGTTTCATCTAATAGGAAAGCAACCTCTTAAACTCCTGCTCAGTGTTCCAAGATTTTAGGTCCAGTCGCCAAGTGAACTATCATCGGAACCAAAAGAGTTTGATGGAAGCGTTGATGTAGATTTAATGTTTACGGTGTTGAAAATGTGAAAAATACAGCGAGTTAGATAATAAGGAGACTGTTGGCAGTTAACACGGGACTCGGCGGGGAGCTTGCTGGCACTCCTGTCGCTTTGGAAGCTCACGGTGCCAAACGTGTAAGTCCGATTGATTCCAAAACACTATGTCGAGAACAAGTTTTAAGACGTTTAGATGATAAAATGCTATATGCAAAGTGAAAAATGTGAGAGATTTAGCAAGTTTAAGAAAAAGTTTTTAGAGGAGTTTACAGCTGGTGGAAGGTTGCGCTGCGTCTAGCCCACTCTCATCCACCACACACACACACACACACTTTCCAACTTGTACAAAAGCTGTTGATCAATCCACATGATTTGACGTGTTTTTCGCACATGTGCTGGCAGCAGTGCCGACAGAGCGCCTCTGTGAAAATCCATAGGGAAGAAGATTAAGTATAAGCATAATAATAAGTTTGATGAATAGTAATAATATGCGTGTGCTTTGCGCAGCTGGCAAACTAATTAATGCATGAAATTATATTTGCCTGAGATCTGAGCTCACATGGAACTGCCAACATATATTTATGGTTAACTGTGGAAATGATACGGCTAAATATATGTAGTGTGAAGTTACAATGTGAATAACATAGATTGGAAACACTTGTTTTTCTTTTAGGGTCGCAACACCTCATAGAATAATGGGGGGTGGGGGAGTATCAAATTTTCATTCTAGTCTGTAAATGATGACTCTCTTGTTAGGACATGATGGCACAGAATGAATGACTAATGTAGATGATTAAGAAGCTCACAAAGGAAATGAGGAAGTAAACTATGCTTTCAACATACAAAAGACCCAAATATAGCTTATACTGAAAGGCTGGATATTATATTCAAAATATCAAGCTTCTCAGGCTACTTCTCGTGCCATATAGGAAAAGTATGTTGCACAGTGGATTATATCATAAGACAGATATAATAGCTAGTCTGGGAGTCTGGCAGCTTACCAAGTCATGAGTTTGCCATGAGGCACTGAAACTGTCTTTCATGTGTATTTTTACAACCTTTAGGTTTTAAAGGGAGCTTATTTCAGTATCATTACCTATGCAGCTATCAGCAAGCACGGAAAACATAAGCAATCCAGTTTCAGAATGTGGCAATGAATATTCATAGGCTGGTACAGTAGTGAGCGTACAAAAAGACACTTGCGTTAGAAGCTCAGAGTGCATTGCTCTACACATCCCCCAGCGACTGGAATCCCCCTGGCAGACACTAACTGTGGTGTCAACAAGCAGCTACTGATTGCCAGTTTGGTGCAGATGCTGATATTGTCCGCCCATAGCAAGGCACATGAGGAGAAACGTGGACGGACGCGGGCGGGGAAGGAGAACGAGTCTCCCTGTAGGGGGAAAATGTTTTGAAATGGGCTCCCATATTAGAGGTCGGCTGAAAGTGGATTTTTAAAGGCCGATGTAATAACGACGGTTTGGAGCAGGAGGGTTTATTAGAAACCCACTTTGGAAACTTTATGAGAAACTGGATAACTCTTGAACTGAACGCCAAAGTAATAAATACTCAAATAAATAACTAAATCTGGATCGCTCAACATCAAACTCAAAGTAATAAATACCTACATACCTGAACATCATGTACGGAGCCTCCATGCAAAAAGCTGAGATACACCCCCATGAGACTGGTGGAGTCAAGTTCTGCCAATACAGCAAAACATCCTATCACCCATATGCCCATTATAGTATATCTACTAGAAGTATTTTCAATAATAAAATGTTTTACTCCGTCTTTCATTTTCCATCTGTCTCACACATTCACTTCACTCTACTATGTCCTGCAGGCCTGTTAATGTATATATTTGCAAGTGTGAACTTAGTGGTAACAAGGTCAAAAGCAAAACAACATAACATATATAAAACCCTACACTACTCTACCATAGCACTGTATCATGACTGAAACTGCTTTAGCCAGGAGTAAAAATTATACAGTAAATTAAAGACACGTGCCAATCAAGCAATAACTGAATGTTCTAGTCTGACTGATATTTGTAGGTTGAGAAACTAAATGTCCAACTAGAGCACAAACAGCACAGTTTCAAAGATTATATAGTAAATGTATTGACTATGGTGGATACTGGGCAATAAGTTTAGCATCAGTCACATCAGACAGCTGTCAACTGTGTAAGAAATAACTATGAGGCCAACTATGAATTCAAACATTGTCTCAAATAAACATAGCTAAATATTGTTATTGGTATCTATCTTCATAGTGAAGAGGATCCAGTACACAGAGGGATGTACATGATTTCAGGATGCTCAGTAAAAAGATGATGTAGCATTGGATGTGTCCCCTAAAGGTTTCCAGTGGGATGTTGTGCAAGCTTAGAGTAAAGTTTACCACACTCACCAAGAACCCAGGAAATGGAAATTTGAGCATAAGAGATAAAGCTGAATGGGGCTGAGGTAGAACAAGAAAACTGTAATATGCCAATCAACTCAGTCAAGCAAACTCCCTACATCAAGTCTTACTAAAGGGAAAAAAAATTGCAGTATAATTAGTAGTATATGAAAGCTAAACCTAAATGAATAGGAGCTGCTGGTGTGGGTGCTGTGCTCGGGCTGCGAAGTGAGCTGGGTTTGGAGACATGAGTTGATTGGGAGAGATGGGGTTGCAGGACATGGTTAAAATGCTCAAATGGGATTTAATGACCCAAAATTTGTCCAGCTGCCAATGGGGAGGGATGGTTGGCAGTGATTTGAAAGAAGCATGAGATTTAGGAGCCACAGAAGTCATTTGGCTCGGAGGGACAGACGAAAAGGGGGAGAGCTGTGGATTAGGAAGAAAGATTGCGTGCGCTCAGGTAAGTGGTGCAACTTGCTCAAATAAGGACAAAAACAAAACGGTGTGAGATTTAGAGAGATTAGGAACAGAGGAGGGAGGCGAAATGGGATTTTGAATCAATGTGGCTTTCTGATTCTGAGAGTAAGAGCTTGAGGAGCGGAATTAATGGCTGGTGGAAATGCATCGTGATCAGGGGAGAGGAAAGATTTAGCAATTTCATGAGGGCTGAGAATAAAAAACCAGTGTTCATATCATAATAAATGGAGTCAAATTAAATAGCGCGATCAGACAAATCTGTATTTAGAATATTACACCGATTCAAGAAAGTCAACAAAAGGATGTGACAACTGACGAAGCAAAGCATCTGACAACAAGCCCTTCAGTCCTATAATTACAGAGGTATATCTCTGGATCCTCTGGATGTTTTTTTTTCCTCGAATGCCAAGCACGACACTTCCTCTCTGCTTTCCTCCATCAGCCAACAGGAAGGAATGATGCCGGAGTGAGAAAAGGGTCAGGAAGAGCTGTCACCATTCATGTCCACCCAAGATACTATCTGTACCAGAGACTTTCCTCTGGGACCGAGGTCGCGCATCACCTCAACAGTTTGTTCCCATGAGATGTCACACTTCCTAAAGCTCACCCGTAAACCCCTGCAATCTGCTGCTCCCCCGAGTGCCAGCTAACTCTGTCTTACACCTACACCTACGTTTTTTATTTTATTTTTTTTTTGCCATTGTGTTTTTAGCTTTACAGTTTCTGCAGAATATCGCAATACTTAGACATTAAATTCTTACCTGCATCAAATGTGAAAGTCAGAACTTTTACGATGTGATGTGACGCTTGAAAAAAGATGGATTCAACGCTGATGTTAATTTGGGTCATGCACCTCTTGGCACCACAATGCCCTCAGTTACAGCCTCAATGTAAGAAAGCATTGTATGTAGCCCTGACAGCTCTCAGCCATACAAGAAAATAGCATGAGAGATTTACTTGTGAAAGAAAATTTGTTCTTACTTGAACTACATAATTCAACTCAAATGACTGCTCCACAAAGACTAATCTCTCTGAATTCAGCAAATCTTGATATACTCATTGTACAGTCATTCTCGCATCACTGTTCCACCGTTTGTATAAAACGCAAATTGCACTTTAATGATGCATCACTTACTGATCCACACATTTCTTTGTGTATTTTTTTTCCCCATAAAAGACATACAGCACCAAACCATGTTTAGCAATCAGAATGTGCGAATGATTACATTAGAATCACACAACAGTGTCGGCATAATTAAACCTGGCATAATGAAAGAAAATTGATCCATCCACATCTTCCAGCACACTTTTACAATATGAAGCCTGTTTGTTTTGTTTTTTTTATTCCTCTCACAATCTGAAATCACTCTGTACAACAACATGAATAAACACAATCTGTGGCAATGCAAAAGGGCAGGAGTGCACAGGCTCAGCTTGGGGGATGACAGGACTCACCTAGTGGCCATGTGCTCCGAGAGAAATAGGATTAATTTAATCTTGTATCTACATTAAAATGAAGGTAAGGTTGGTTTATTTTAGGCTAATGCATCTTGTTTTGTCTATTAATCACATGTGGGATTTGCAAATGAGCACATCATTGTAAGATGTTTAGCTGTATGTTTATGCCCACTGGGTGCTTTGAAGGTGTTTAGGGAATGTTATATTAAAATCTGGTAGCTGCACATATTTGTCCCTAAGGGGAAAATGCATGATTTTGGGTGCACGCATCTATGTTTCTCTTTGCTCATCAGAAATAAAGCTGTATTGGCCTGCGCTTAATGAACTCCCACTATCTTACATTTTGTAAATATATATATTTTTTTAATTCTAAAGTCAAAGCCTCTCTTCTTTATTTTCACTTTGAGGTAGAGCAATCCATTCAGCCATTGTGATGCAATTCCTCATAGGTAGCACATAAGTCACACTACTCAATAAAAGCATTTTTCTTGACATTGTAAAACAATAATTCATAGACAGTCAAGTCCCATCTCAATGAACAACACTGTCATTTTTTATTCTGTACAAAATGCAGCTCAAGGAAACACAAAAGGCTGAGAAACTAAAGTCCTCCACGTAAATTCACTCTTGTTAAAATATGACAAACCTACAATGACACAAACAAAACACATCCATATCTGCTGGCTTTAAGAAGCAATATGGGGGACCACAATCATGGCTGATGTGTTTTAACAGCGTCGATGGAGCCTCGTCTGCGCTCTGGCACTTTGTAAGAAAATGACTGTGTCGCACCACAAGGATGCCTTCAGAACACAGCAAACAGAGGCAAACAAGTACGATTATAATCAACTTCAAAAATGGTAGTTGGTGCAAAGCGGCAGACAGATTTAGTACAGTAGAAGCAATCAGTGCAGCAATCAAACAGCTCAAACTGAAATAAACCACTTCAAAATGTGTTTTTTTTTTTTTTGACAAAACTGCATACTCTTGTCTGTCATTTGGCAAACTGCTGTGCATGTTGTTATTTTGAGGGAGTCAAATATCTGAGCGTTTAAATGTTTGCACGACGTAAATCATGCAAAATAAAAATGTACATCGAACACGAGCACATCCTGCTAATCAGAGGCACTTGCACCAAATGTAATACAATTGAAACACGTTTGTTTATAGCAAAAATATCAATCTCTGCTCTGTATATCTTTTCTTTTACCACCTGCTGGCAACTAGTACCTCTTACATTTCACTAATTTATCTTCTTCTTTTTACATTCCTGCTGATTTTAGTTTTACAAAACCTGATGATAAACTATAAATTTATGTGAAATCAGAATTTCATAAATGCAGATTGATTATAATAATGACTGTGTAGCGCCTTGTGATTTCCCTCCTATTTGTCATAACTGGGTTGCAGACATCCACCTGAAGAAGATAATTCTCTTCTTAGGCACTCAAACAGCGAGAGGCATCCTCAGAGACGCAGCGACTGTTTACCTCCCAGCCCTACCCTACCCCTATCAACCCCCCACCACCCGTCACAAACATACACACGCTCGCATTCGACTGAGAGCTGGGAAACGGGAGCATGGCTGCTTTTGCACTAAATTAAATAAACACATAATAATGTAATAATAATAAGTGTAATAGAATAATTGAATATGTATTATGTTCCTGCAGGTTCACAGTAGGCAGTGTAGGGCATGTTGTTATAAGCATTAACCTAATATGAACACAGTGATTGTGTTGTGTTCAACTGAGGTGTGAATATCATTTCCCTCAAAAAACACAGGTCTAAGCTTTTGGGCATTTCTGCAGATGTACTCTCTTTTCACTCGGCACTGCAGAGACTACGTGTGCTTTTCCCGAAAAACTCCTGTGTAACATCCCACATTTCATACTCTCACGGGCTGCAGCTATCACACATAGGAAATATGCAATTTAGGGTAAACAGTTGTTCCACCAGCTGTCTCTCGATTCTTCCTCACTGTCAGCATACTTACAATTAAGCACACACCGACAGAAATGTGATCCTCACTGTTAAGAATTGCTTGTGTAATGAGGAAGTCATGAATAATACAGTGACCAAGTAATAAAGTAGTCATTATTAAGGCCTAATACCCATTAGGAGCTGCTCTTAGTTCCAGCACTGAGTAATGCAGCTAATGCCGACCACAATGGCTTCTCTAACAGTGAGGCGGCATTGTTCCGACCTGCTTTCTTCTCTCGTAAAAATAGGCCTTGTTATTAGAGCTGCTACCTGATAGTCTACCAAACTGTTAATCCTTTAGAAGAGCCCTGATTTGACCAAGTTTTCTCTTATTTAGTAGAAAAATAGAAAAAAATCTTCAAACTCCATGCGCCTTGTTATTAGAGCCAGAATAAAGATATCAAAAGTTGCAGCATGGCCGCAGGGGGGAGGGGCTTTTCAGGGTCGAGGGCAAGGGGGGGACCCAGCAAGGAAGGCTGGCGCAGACTGGCACCAGAATAAGTAAAAGAACCAGAGCGAGGGAGGAGAAGACAAGACGGGTTCAAACTGGGAGCGAGTTTATAAAGTAGTTTATACCCGTGTTTTGAGCAAGGAGACTAATTGTGTTAATTTAATGTTAATTTGTGTTGAAATGAATTTAAAGAATGCTCCCTGCTTTGGCAGGTTGTTAACAGGTGGCTTGCTTCTTGTATGCTCTTGTACAATGTACATGTTAATTATTTAATTATTACAGTTTTGTATTTCTCTGTAATGCAGCCATCCAACACAACCCGAGGTCCGAGGTGATTAAAGTTTATGCAGAGCAAGTTGATTGGCAACTGGTCACTGATGAAAATGAGTTGATGTGGCACATTGAGGGTTGGTTAAAATTCAGAGCTACTATAAAGCTGCTCGTGCATTACAGTGTTTACACCCATAATGTGACAGTTACTGATGGTGTTATCTCATATAGCAGCCCTATTATGAGACACTGTGCTAAGGAGCTTGTGCTGAGTGTGTGTGTGTGTGTAAGATAGAGAGTGTGAGTGTTTGAGTGAGAATGAGAGAGTGTGTTAGAGAGAGAGAGAGTGAGTGTTGTAATTAGTCTGTTAGGTTGCAGTTGCAGACCACTCAACAGTGTCTTGCAATCAAATGTCATTATGTTCTTTCCCTCGCTCTTCTATGCACTGAAATGTTACCATTAATTATCAAAAGACAGAACAAAAGACTCATTTTCATTTTAGAATATATCCAAGGGGCCAGTAAAACTCTGGTCAAGTGGACCAGTGGGGAAAAATGACACTGTAACTATTATTAACAATGTTCCTTTTAACATTCTTTCTCCTTCCTGAAACTCAAACAATTTCCTGATGTCCAATAAAGTATAAATAATTAAATTAATATTATAAATTTGCAACGACTAGTCGACTGCTGCCTTGAACTAACAGCTACTAGTCGACTGGGAAAATCTTTTTGACACCCCAACTTATTATTATTATCTAATTTACTTTTGTCATTTATTAAAGGAGATTGATATCACTTATATTCATATCCCATTATTCACAGCTTCATTGTTCCCAGATACCCTAATAAATGATGCACATTCACTGACTGCTGTCGTAATATTTCTTGCAATTTTTCAAATGAGCCGAATACAGTCGGCATGAAAATTGTGTACAGATGCACCACACACACACACACACACACTCACATACAGGGGAAAAAAAATGCTACAAGAATTCTCCGTCACTGTGCTCTCTAAACGAAAAGGCATTGTTTGACATGCAGATCCTTTGATATTTGACATGGAGCAGACAGAATGAAAGCTGCTAACTTCAATAAATCTCTTCTTTAAGCACGCGGGGAAAGAGGACCGGCTCTTGGTATTTCTCGAGAGCTGTGTGGGATTGGGGACTGACTGCTGATGACAAATGTAGTTTGTGACCTCTCAGATTGATATGCGACTTCACAGCATTCAGGTCTGCTGCCATGGATACTATCGCATCTAACCAGAGATCAATATAATTCAGGTCCCAGCACCCAGTCAGTCATTAATCTTAACATCAAAGGCGTCAGTCGCTGTACAGCCTGAGAGTGACTTTCCCCAATGAGGCACGCCCTAATGAACAGAGATATAATGATAGAGAGGAAGCAAGGAGACATATTCCTTCTTTATTATACAACATTCATTTACATTACAGCATTTTCAAACTTGAACTTAGACTTGTGGTTGTTCAGATTTTTTTGTCCCTCTTCCGCTGTCAAATACTGCAGGAGCCAAAGTTCCCTCCTAAACAGTTCGATTCAGATCCAGTTGTGCCTCCATTCGTTCTTGGTGTATTAGACATGTTGCAGATGCAAGAATGTTTTTCAGACTACGATTTACAAATGAGAATTGTTCCAGCATATAGCGTCACTGGTGGACCGTTCACAGACCCAGGTGCTATGGTATGTGCAAAGCATGACACCAAATGTATTTCACATAATAATCAGTGAGGAGAGTAAGTCTGTTTATGCAGAGAATAACATGCAGATGATGTCTGGCTCTACCTCCTGCTCTGGAAGATACTGACAAATTAGCCAAAACGAATTACAATCCCACAACTTCCAAGTAATAAAGCATTTAAAGTTTCTGGCAAACTGTCAGCACTGACAAAAAAAAAAAAAAAAAAAGTCACAAAAACAAACAAAAATAGACATAATCTTCATCTCCTTTGGTTGAACAGTGCACATTAGCTCTCCCCTGGGAGTTTACGATTTGTTCTGAGCCTTTGTAGTGGAGGTTTGCTTTACAGCTCAGCGCAGCTTATACAGATTATACATGCTCGCATCTACACGACACTGCAAGTGAGGAATTGATACACAGTTAAATTTGATTATCATAGTTTATGGAAATGGTTCTGTTGTTTTACCTGATACTGTGTTAGAGTATGTGACTACACCGATACTGGGGAACATCAGTGAAAGGTGTGATACACTGATGGAGGATTTTTAACATTTCATAGTTTGTGATAGTTTGTTTAATGTAAGTGAGGGTTAAATTCTGATCTTACATACAGGAATTCTGAACAAAACAAACTATTTCTCTATGCACACAAGAGCAAAAGTGACACCCTGCGAATCATTTGCCATCACTGTGGGCTAAAGTAACAAAATAAATTAGTATGTTCACACAAAATGTTTTCCGTCAGAGAAGTAAATGTGCAGCCTGTGTTTTTCTTCCACTTACTCAGGGTTGCTCAGTTGAAGCCCTCTGAGGTCGCGAGAGCATCTTTACACATGCTGTTCTATCTCGGCGAGAGCCGTGTGAGCCCCTGCGCTCTTGGCATAGTTTTCTTCACAAAATGTAAACACCTGCATCACTGCTGTGCTCCCGCTAATTAAAACTCTGTCTGTCTAATGAGAGCCGTGCCTGTCAGGCCCCTCCACACACTCAATAAATCACCGCTCTTCAGGCCTGCTTTATCCCGCCGTACGGAGAGAGGGATGCGTGCATCTCCCAGATATATGCAACTCAGACGCTCTCTCTCTCTCTCTCTCTGCCGTTTGCTCTCTGCATTCTCCACAAGAATTCATTGTCTTCTTCACTACATCCGCTGAGTCATAACATGGGCAATGTGGAGTGGCAGCTCAAAGTAAATCTTCTCTGTTGGTGGCCATGGTTACTAAGCACAATTTCCCCAGACTACACACACAATGAGAGCGCTCATGTAACCAAACTATAACCCTCCACTTAAAATGTATACTGTGTAAGATTTATGTAAATGAGCGCGCCTGCGGTGTCAGTGATCAGTGACAAATCTAAATCAAATGAAAGGATTACCTCCGCACCCCTTTACAAACAGCACTACGCACATTCCCTCGTTCGGCCAAATAAAGGCTATCAATTCTCAAATGGTCCGGCAGCTGAATAACTCATTTACAGTTCAGTGAGTGGCCACGATACATTGGTAATTGTTGTTGACACGGCAGCAGAGAGGCGCGGGTTCAAGTCGGCGGTGATTTTTAAAGCTGTAGTTCGTGGTGTTGTTGTGATGTTTTCCATTAGGTGAGGTGATTCTATTACACGGTCGCAAAAATACGGATTCAAAGCGTGTATGAAACAAACAAAAAAACAGTCCAGACAAAAACCGAATATTTTAAGTAAGGGAGTATTTACCACAGGGCTGTTTTATTGCTTTGCATTACATTTTAAATATCTGTTTTTTAATGACATTTCACCTTGCTGTGTGTCTAATATGCAATTAGCCTACTTAGACAGGTCGTGCTGGGTTTGGCTGGCTCGCTTTTTTCATCTGGACAAAACCCAAAATACTCCCAAACAGGAGCGGAGGCTTTTTTACAAGTCTTGTAATTTCATCCCCGCCACCCGAAGTTACCATCTTTCTCAGCTCAGCTGCCTGTTCCACCAGAGGAGACGACCCTCTGCTGGCATGTGATGTGCACTACACTTCATACACCATCTCCATATGAGGTTAATAGAAAGAGCAGCATTTGTATTTTTGATGGTATTGAAAAGTATACCTTCTGGATTTCTATATACTGTAATACCTTGATACCACCCAAACCTAATTTACAGTATAGTCACTCACTGTATTTATGAATATTTATGAACGCACCAGTGGGAGCAAGTTCAGACTACATGTTGACCAGATGTTTTCAGGGCCTTTCAGGAGTGAGCATGATATGTGAAATCATCTTCTATCAAGGGGGTTGTTGGAGAAAAGGGGGCTGGATGTTCACATGGCTGCTCACAGATGTAAAAGGTACTGAAAACACAGCATGATCGATACAAGACGTATTTTATGCTGAAGGCTAACCTCATTTAGCGGTATAAAATTCATGAGAAAGCACAAAGAGGTAATGAGCCGTTTGAGCAGTTTGTAAGCAATTTTTTGACTGCTTCTAAAAGACCGTGCTTAATATGTGACAAGATGATGAGGGGCCGTATTGCATTCGCTCACCCGAGAGAGTCGGATTCTCTCACGTTGGCCGAAGCAGCGGATGTTATCCATTCTCATAAAATAGCAGAGGTGTCACTAAAGACAACATCTGGCAGTGGCACTTACCCATGTGAAGAGACCCTTCATGCAATCAGTGACCAATCTTCAATGAAGGCTGCTTGGAAACCAGCATTAAAAACGTTCCAGTTTTCAAGTGCCTGAACGCACCCTGTGTGATACTGAGACTGAAGCTGCTCCTGCACTAGTGTTGCTTTCACTCCGCCGCCTGTGTAGACATGGTATAAAACAAATAAAATTACAGAATGACTGCAAGTCAGAAGGGGTGACTGAGCAATTACTGTGGAAATAAGGCATATGAAGACTGGGGAAAATGTCCAGCCAAGAACAAGCAGTGAAACACGTGGCAAATGGAGTCATTTAAATTTTCAGCTGTATTCCATTATAAATAAATTACTCGGAGAGAAAAAAGATTTTAGAACAAGATACAGAAGAATTGACCCACTGTATTCTTTGACTCCCGAGGTCTGAATTTCTGTGAGGATCCAAGACACTCGCGGGGTGAATCATGAAATGAATTAGCAGATGTTTTCCCCGCTTTTCCATGGTGCACATTTCATCTTGACCCCAATGAAACACGGGCTCCTACAAGATCAGCTCCCTTTGCATTATGCAGCAATGAGAAGAGTAAAGTCACAATTCACTGCAGAAGTCTCAGGAGCTACCAAATGGGTTAATGGGAGCAGCCAGTGAGCCATAAAGCAACAACAAGAGATTCTGACCAAATTTTACAGCTTGTTTGGATGCTACAGATTCCTGAGGCTGCTGGGTTAAGCAAAGGAATTCCAACAAAAGGTTGAATGCTGAAAGGTTTTGAAGGTATGAAGGGCTGTTCTTAATGGCATACTTATCTATTTCAAAAAACAGTATGATAAGAAACATGTACTATGCTTCATTCCTGACAGCAAGAATTCAAACTCTCAACAAACACTTGCCTCTCTTATAGTCAGCTACTTGGACATCACCACGCAGCTATACAGCACACAAATAGCATGAAGCCAGGGTTTAAACTATAAGGGACATGGAGCCACCCAAAGACAGAGATGAGCTCCAAACCATCCTAGAAACGATTCTTTATCCATCTAAGTTTGCATTTAGCATCTAATATAAATGCACCACTGCTTCACAAGAGATGAAGTAAGTTCACCTGGGATACACAGCACAAAGTATACAGGCAAAACCTCCTAACTGCAGAGCCTGCACCAGCTCTGTGATAATCAACCCCAGGAAAGAGAGAAGGACTCCGAGTTGATGCATCAAAACAGCTTAGGCTTACTGCAAGATTGCAATTAGTTATGCATCCAAATCACTGACTGACAGGGAAGTCAACTTTGCACAGAGTGAGAAGGAGCTTTACGCCGTCTTGGTTTTATATGTTTAAGTCTACTGTATCTTTGTGAAGGAGAAACCAGTAAACACTTGCCGCTGTTATGCGAAAACTACTCACAGCATCACGTCCAACACTTCGAAGGATGATTCTTTTAAATGCACAAACCATTGCTGTCGAAATATATGTGGACAGAAAAACAGGTCTGTGTCAGGTTTGTGCTCACTTCAATAATGAATGAAAACAATGTAGTAAGACAGCAGCTAATTCTGCAGTGTCCTATTTCAAATCAAAGACCCCCCCCCCAAAAAAAAACCTTCCCATAAAGCACATTGAAAAACCATACTTCCACCTCAACTAGTTTGTCATCATCATTTTGAACTACACGTGGATTACACTTTTTGCACCATGACTTCATAAAACCAAAATCATTGCGAGCGCAGTCGTACCAAACAACCGCAGCTGACAGATGTGAAGATGAAGAGATCATTATATGCATTTGCCTCCCACTCTTCCTAGAAGTGGTAATGAAGAGGCAGCGCACTGTTATGGAAAAGGCGAAAAGAGTCCTCAATAAAAATCAATAATTAGTTGTGTGATGAAGTCACATGTGAAAAAAAAAAAAAGAGGTACACGTGCTTTTGAACTGGATGTTCTGCTTCTCCTCTATCGCAGGGCAGAATGTACCCATGTAAGTTCTAATCGTTTGTTTCCACTAAAATGAGTCTTGGCACGTGTTGTGCTTTGTAAAGTAAGTCACTGGTTTGGAAAATGCTGTAATGGCTCAAGTTGCATGGATTTACATGAATGCTATTACAGTGTTGGAAAGTTTTGTTGTTGACGAGGTGACTGTTGTTGCATTTACCTTGAGTCGCTGCTAAGAGTTGGATGTAGCATAGGTGGGACTCATCTTCTGAAGAGGGATCATTGGGTGTTTTGTCCTTTATTGCCAGACACCATCACTCAAGGGAGGCCCCAAGGTTGATCAAGTCTGAGTGTGTCCCAAGTGTTGCACCGCCTCCTGTGATCCATACACCGCACAACTCCAAGAAAGTGTGAACCACTCCATTGAGAACTCTGAGAGAAATTAGAAATAGTTTCAAGCAGTGTTGTTTTCGCCATGACGATGACAAAATTATTAAAGAGTAAAGAGTATCAGCAATGCTGCTGCATCCGATCTCTGTTTGGTCACGCCCACCACCTGGCATGCAGCGCACATTCTGCACAACTCACCGGTCACTAGTCACACACACAGACACGCTATGTAGTTTATTAATTCATTGATGGACCATGACGGCAGCATCAACAAAGGGGCTTGGTGGTCTGAAACGATGAAATGATCTATGCACTCTTGTATGATGAAGTAGGGCATCAAATCACAAAAAACATATAAATTGAACTTTAGAGATAACAGGTTTCTTCCAGACAGCAATGAAGCACAACACGGCAGCATTGCATCTCCATCAATGGGAAAGTCAATCGCTATCCCTAATCTATTAATTTGCTAAGGAATCTGGTTATTATGCAAAAGTGTTAAGGTTAACTGTTGTTTTATGAATTGCAACACTTCATACAACCTGTCAACCTTGATTCCAATTTCCAATACTTACTGACATAAATTAATTTGTTAAAAGACATGCTTTTTTTAAAAAATAAATAAATAAATAAAACTAGACTAAAACCAAAACCAGACTAAAACCTTTTCGAGTTTTCATCAACTAAAACTGGACTAAAACTATTATATAGAAATGACTAAAGTGTGACTAAAACTAATAAGCATTTTCGTCCAAAAGACTAAAACTAAAATGGCTGTCAAAAACAACATTGGTTTCAAGTCCATCAGCTCCCTGACTCATGCTTTGTACTCTACATACAGAGGGGTGTGGTGTTGCTTTTCAGGGGGTTGTGACTTTACTTTTTTGGGGGGCTTCTGAAGTTCTTTTTGAGCCCCAGCGTTTTCCCTCATCGTAAACCAGATCTTGAAGTTTCTGCAGCAGGAGAAAGATTCTCAGAACAAACAACAAAAAACACACCCCCTCATTTCTGAAACACTTTCAGCATCAGGATCATAGATGTATATGAGAAACCACTTGTTATTGGTAGTGAAGTGATTACATGAATCATTTAGCTGATCAACATAAAACTAATGTCCAACAGGTTTTGATCAGGCAAAAGAGTCAAACTTTTTGCTGGTTTCTGAATTGTGTTTAGTTTGTCAAAATATACTGTTCAACTGTGGGATGAATAAAGGATTATCTTATCTCAACTAGGATGACAGAAAAGGCCCTCTGGTGAGAAATCATTTGATTATTGAAAACAAAATCCATAATCAAAGGACTTCAGCTCAAACCCGGCCAGCATCTACCCCTAGCCTCCTGCAATTATAGTCACACAAACGGCGGCGCACATAAACGTTGTTGCTGTGCCGCTGGACGACAACAAAGGCCAGAGGGTCACAGCAATATGCCTGTCAATCACACAGCACGGTGCTCGGCCCATATTGGGTTTAATAAAGCCCACTGACTCATATACTGAATGGGATACGACTCCAGTGGTGCATCTGTTATGGATTACCAGGCTTTGTTCCAAGAGTATATTCAGCGAGGGACTTTGCTGGATAAAACATTTTGGTGTGAGCGAGCTTTAAATTGACGTCTGCGGCCTGCACATAACAACAAAGTGGAGAGTGACTGCATCCAGAGACAGTTAGAAGTTGCTTTAATTTTAATGTGATGAATCTATTAATTATATAAGAAAAGTAATTAATGAATTATCAGTTGTTCTTAATGTAGCAGTTATTATGTTTTGTCTGATAAAGCCGAGCAGGATTTTTGAGCATGATCGGTGAATCATGCTTCCCTACAGATTCTTTTCTTAGTCATTAGTAATGTGGTGCTGATGTTTTCCCACAAACTGCAGATTTTAACCCTCTATTGCTCACCGTACTGCAAGAAGTATTCATGCATAATTTCCTACTTCTTTCATTTAAAGGATGCTGCTAACTTGCTTTGATTTGCTTAGCTAACCAATCACATTTGAGCAAATCAGAGTGTGGTTGTAGCCACTTGTTTGAAGGTTGAATAATCACCACAAAAGTCAAATCATGTAAACTACCACACATGAGGATGCGACTGAAGACGCCTGTTAAGAATTCACCAGGAGTGATGTGATTTCTGAATATAATATATTTCCCAGGTGATGTCCCATTTAATGCAATATCACTGCATGGATGTTTAGGTAAGGGGAGGTTCGGGTACACTAAGAGCTGTCAAACTATTAGACTATTTTCCTCTGCATCATCTCTTTGATACTTTACAGCAACACCAGCAAAACACTGAATGGCAATGTGTTTCTGTTTGATGTTGCGCTGAGGCTTCTGCTCAGTGGATCCTGTCTTTTCTGCCTTTTGTTACGAATGTATGAAAAGCTGCAGTAAGGCATTACTATTTCTGTTTTACTTTAGGTGACTGAGGTCGCTCTTCTGAATCAGCGCTGCACAATCCTGGCACTTGTACACGACCCCAGAACACATCAAAAATAAGCTAATTTCCAAGGTGATTTGTGAATAGTTCTGCGGGAAAAAAAAATATTAACCTAATATAAAGAGGTTTTAACAAAACCAGAAGTGATAAATTAAAAACGTGCTATTTTCTGGCAACACCCCGCGCATGGAGGTGACCCACAGTTATTATCAAGCCTTTTATTGTGATCGGAAAGTCATTACTTCCCGAATAAATCAGTCTGAATTGTCATTTTCGAATTTCCATTCTGAGCCAGAATCTAATTGTTTGCTCGGGTTGCTTTAGAATATTCAGTCCATCTAGATTTGCATATCACATTGAAAGGCACGGTTGCTGCAGCCTTTACGTTGTAAGTCTCTACATTAAGTCAAGTCAAGTCAGTTCTATTTATATAGCATATCACTATATGCCTCAAGGGGCTTTACAATCTGTACGGCATACAGCACCCTCTGTCCTTATGCCCTCGTTAGTGTGTGACCTTGTCATCGTCCCACAGAATCATCTCCATAAGAGCCTTATCAAACGTGAGCCTAGTTAGTGAAAGCGCTGTTGCCTCTTTTTGATGACGACTTAAGAATAACAGTCCCAAGACTGTTGAGTTTAAATGATAAATCTAGTGTATTTATAGGGGTTTGGGGTGTTTCAATTGCCTCTTATCCAGTTGAACTGCAACAAAAGCATGCAATGTGCTGTCAGACAAATGGACAGAGGCTGGGCTCTTTATGTGTGATATAGGAAAAGCAATAGAGAAAAGGTAAAAATAACCATTATTACAGTCAATCATGCACCAGTGACTGTGCAGCTGTGTCCATAACATGCACAACTATCAAGGAGTTTGTCAGTATTATTGCTTTTCTTCACTTAAGGAGGTCTTGAAATCTCTTGGTAAACTGTTCTTAGCACTGGTAACTGGCATTAGGTCCATGATTGACTGAAAAGCTGAGAAGCCAAAATAGAACCAGGCGAAGGTATAAACAGGAATAAGTTGAAGTTTTTCTGAACAAAATGCATGCTCTGTGCATGTGCACGCTCTCTCATTAGCACTCCCAGGAGCACTGTGACCAGTTAATGTGAGGATACACTTCCATCTGTTTCCAGAGCGGCTACTCCCATCGCAGCGAACACAGGGAGAGCATGTGTAAACATTAGAAAAGACGAGAGAGACTGACATGAAAGAGTCTAAAAATACAGATAGTGCAGGTGCACCTCTCTTCTACGACTATATGTCTTTATTGCAGAAGGACTTTTTCTTTCCATTCACCAAAAATGATTCAAACTGAGGCTGACTTATACATATTTACAACATAATAACCCTCTTAACACAGTGGCAAGACAAGAGAGCGAGGCACGGCAGAGTAGCACCTTTAGCCCTAAACCCAGCTACTTTCCAACGAACAGCCGTGTCTGACATATTACTTTCCCTAAGAAAATAATACATT
Organism: Centropyge bicolor; assembly: GCA_037975185.1. Classification (NCBI taxonomy): domain Eukaryota; kingdom Metazoa; phylum Chordata; class Actinopteri; family Pomacanthidae; genus Centropyge; species Centropyge bicolor. The sequence goes on along the minus strand of JBBMOC010000015.1, from coordinate 8,932,083 downwards.
GTATACTGTGTGATATTGACAAACTGTTCCAGAGAGGAAGGGATGAGGCTGCCTGCGATGTGTCCCCAGGGGAGATGGAAGCCAAACTGTGGTTACAAAATAATGACGATCTTACAATAAAGAGATCTGGAAACGGTGCTGCTGCTGCAATATATTGATGAAACACACAGACAACTCAATGATAGGCAAATCCATGCCCTTCTCCCCCTGTAGTACACAACAACTGAGCTCAAAAACATATTCGCCTCCGCTCTGCTTAATAAATGGGAAAAAGAATGTCATTTTCTGTTGCCACAGAGTCTGACGAAGGCTATTTTTTTATCTGCTTTGTAAGGCCTAAATAATCACAGAGGCAGACCTTTTCTTAGTGTCCCAATTAGTGACACAAGGATGATCACTGGACTCACAGTCAAATACAAAGATTTACATATTACATGTGAAAGAGCCTTTTTACTTGCTTCAAAACAGAGCCAATGTTATCTTATGAAGTTATCATGGATATTGAGGCTCTGCACAAAAGTATGGCGAGAAAGAAAGGTCAGAAGCAAAAACAGGAGGACCTGGAAATGATGTCGCCCCCCACCTCAGAAAGCTGTAAACTATGCATGACCACACTTCAGTGATATGGACAGGATTAAGTCAACGCTGATTCCCAAAAAGTTGGAACATTGTGAAAAACGTAAATAAAACAAATTGATAATCCTTTTTTGACATAAGACAATATATGTAATGTTTGTCCTCATCAACTTCATTGATTTTTGTAAATATCTGCTTATTCTGAATGTGAACATGTTTCAAACAAGTCGGGACAGGAGCAAGAACAGACTGTGAAAGCTGTGGACTGATCCAAAAACACCTGTTTGGATCATTCCACAGGTAAACAGGTCCATTGGTAACAGGTGATAGGATCATGATTGGATATGAAAGGTTCATCCTTCTATTAGAATCAAGGGCCAGCAATGTTTCTTTCACCACTTCCCACCTCCTCTAACCAGCCCAGGAGTATATCTATATACTGGTTCATTTCCAATACTTGTTTGCATCTGCATTGTTTTTCAGTCTGTTTTATTCCTGCCTGCCTGTTTCCTGAATTGATGATTCCTCGCCTGCCCCCTGCCCCCTGGTTAAGTTTGCCTCTTCTGACTGATCTCCTGGTTTTGACCCTTGCTTGTCTCTGGGATAAACCCAGCAAGAACTTTTCACTCTGCTCTCACTGTGTGCGTGTTGCTGCATCTGGGTTTGAGTCTGTTCTGTTCCACGAACATTACAGCACAATCCGGTCAGGTAGCAGGCTAAGAATCAGAATCAGGATTGGTTTAGTGCCAAGTAAACTCTTTGCATATGGTTATTGCCCTAGTGTTTTGGTACATAAGAATAAATATAGTAAGAAGAAAAATATACGTATGCAAATAGAAAATTGAGACTAAAATGTGAATAAATACAATATAAATATGTACAATGTATTATTTAAATGTGCAGGAAGTTCACAGTATGCAGTATTAAGAATATTCAAAATGTGCAAGATAGCAATACATAAAAAAAAAATGGATAGAATCAGATAAGACATTGCTACTCTAATGACTGGGCTGCATGAGCCATTCTGCCATTGTGTCTCCCCACTCCCAGTGACTCTCTCCCCACTGAGCTTCCTGACCTCTCAGGGGTCCACCTGAATAACTGGATTTGAAGGAGGTGTTCAGCAAAGCCCAGGCCTCCTCTCTGCCTCCTCTGCAGCGTCAACCTCCTCCCTGGTTCTGTTCCTCCAGAGAGCCAGCTCTTCTCCCTCTCGGCTCCTGAGACCATTTTCACAGGAAAATACATCAGCGAGTTCCTGACTGTTCCTGATATTCTCATTTTTCCAAAGTCAGCGCTGGAACACCTGCAGCAGGTTTGGTGTGTGTTCTCCAGAGACTTCTGAATTCTGAACCAATTTGTGAGCGCGGAGAAGTGTGACTTTCCCGTCGACTCAATTGAATTCCTGGGATCCATCATGAACACAACAGGCAAATGGCCATCCTGAAAGGAGCTGAAGTGGTTCCTGGGATACATCAACATTTACAGATGCTACAGCTCTATGTACCTTCTCACTAACCTTCTCACTGCACTCAGCATCCCAGACCAAAGGCTTCACTCCTGTGTGGCCACCTGGGCAATTGAAGACCAGGTAAAACAGTCCCACTCTGACTGTTCTGTGAAGGTTAAAAAAAGGGGGGATCTAAGTATAAAATCACAAAGGCATAAGTTCTTGAATGTTTAATGTTTATATAATATGTTTTAATAATATGTATTTCATTTAGCTTAAAAATATCTAAGAGTTCATTAATGTATATAAATTGTGTATGAAAACATTTGCATAGCAACACTGACACCCGCTGGCTTCTTTGGTACAGCTACTGTCAATTTGTACAAACTTTATTCAGGAAGTGACAACAGCACGGAGTTAGCGGTTTGATTATTGTCTATGTCAGCTCCTGCACTCATCTTGCGTTCCTGTTGCATCGTCAGTATGTACAGTTTAATGTTAATATTGCATGTTATTATTTTATTATCGAAGTTATAATTTTAAGCACGGTAGAAATTAATAACGTGTCGGTTTATTTTCCCGGTATTCATGCTAGGCTATTAGCTACTCTGTTGCTCATGCTAACATGCTGTTTGTATTGGCATCTTGCTCAGCACTTATTTTGTTGCGTTTATAATATAATGTCTATAATATAATGTAATTGATGTTATTGCTTTATTTTCCTTTAGTTTTACACTTTTCATGCCGTCAATAAACCTATAGACAACAGTCGGTCTTCAGAGTCTTGATGGGGAAAAAGAGTTGACTACTGTCAGACGTGCACCACGTGTACTAAGGGCAGCATACTGACCATTCTGCTTCCAGTGCCTGTCCCTCTAATCATCTATATGTGCCAGTGAGTCCCTCATCCTGGTCGACCAACGCCCTATCCCTGACACTTTGAACCAAAAGGTCTTGCTGTCTATGCAGAACTTACGTCTCCAGGTGGAAAGCAGGAAGTTCCTGGTTTGTGGGCCTGTTTCCTGTTTCCAAGTCAGCACCTTCTTCTTCCCAGTCCTATGTGTATGTTTGTACCCCACCTCCTACATCTCCTCTCTCAAGCCTGTTCCCCGCCTGTTGCACAATGCAGCAGTTTAATTCAGCCTTTTCTTATGCTTTCATTTATTTTATACATTTGAATATCTGACCATATGTGTGTGTGACTTCTTTTAAGCAACTCATTAAAAAAACATGCTTCAGCTGTCATGCACAATATTTAGGGATACTAAAAAACTGTAGGAATGAATACATAAGCCGGATGGAATTACATTTCCCCACACAACATATTATAGTAACATATTACATAATTTGCCGGAGACATGGCAGTAATTGTACTCCGGCTGTAAAAATACACACCATGTTTCCCTGAGAAAATGGTTCCTTCCCTGGCTCGCAGTGTTACAGCCTGGGACTTTCAAACGTTATCAAAGAAATGCATAATGCAATGTCCCAGTCAAACTGCCTCACCTTGTCATAAGTGTATAATGGAGACACTGTGATGCGACCTGCGGTTCAGCCTGTTTCAGAGTCCCACAGCTTGTGTGACATGTGACAAAATAAATCCCACAGCACTTCTTTCAAGAAAGCCATATAAATAGATTTAGAGAGGAGAAAGAAGATTGCCTGATGATTGCCTGATGGGATGTTAACATCAGGTAGACAAGCGATTTATTGCGCCTTGGAGAATTCATGGCGGACCTCACAAGATAGGAGACGTACAGCGCGCTCTCGCTACACACTGTTTTTTGAGCTACAAAGCGAGGCTGCCAATGTCATTTTCTCCAACTGTACTTTGGAAAGACACAATGAATCAGCCGTCACTGTCCCTTTGCTCAATCCAAGCTGTCACAGCCTATGAAGGAGTAAATGAGTTATGGGAACATAAGCAAGAGCAAGTATTGTGAAAGCAATCATCACCGGCCAAAGAACCATCACTTGAAAGGGGCTTTAGGAGGCAGCGGTGTGATGCTCTACAGTCTCAAATATATAGAGATTAAATATAGACATTATATAAACACTTGTTGGTTTAATTCATCTGTGTTTCTGAAGGGACAGAAGCGTTAACAGGAAACAGAGAGTGAAGCCAGACAGCAACAGAATGTTATTTAAAGGGAAGGAAGACGGTGCCACATAATGACTTAATCAATGTTTTTCTGCACAACTCATCCAACATGAATGAGAAACTAACGACGTTGAATCATATTTAAAGCTTTTTTTGTGACTTGTGACCATTTAAAACACTTATTTAATGCATGTTTTTCAACTAACACTGAAATAATTTGTGTCACTAATCAGTATGGAAACTAAATGAAATGACACACTGAGCTGCTCAGAATGAACACATGAATATATAGGCACATCTGCAATGTACTCTAGGTGACACTGCAGGTAATTCATCTCATGATCCAAAACCTCGACTACACGCACCCCAGCCCGCTGATCACATGGAAGAATGGGCAACGGGCCCCGGTGAAAAATCCTCACCCTCTGGCTGTGCCCCATGGAAACGCCCCGAACGCTGCACAGATTCGAACATATCAGGGATTATTAAAAGACCTGAGAACAAGGTCAAAGACTTGAAGAAGAACACAGAGCAAGTTAAACTTAACTTCCACCTCATCCCCGAGGCTCTGAAAATACTTAGGAGATAGTTGAGGCAGGCTCTGTTGAAAGCTCCCCCGCCGGCACGCAAAGCTTTACTTTTGATGTTAATTCCTTGAAAGCTGTTTCTTTAGCTGGGGATTAGTGCATGAGGAGCTAGGCTTACCATGCTCTGGCTAATAAAGATGAAACATCTAACACAGGTACTCGTACATACACTCGCCTGGGAACAGTGCCTATAAAGTTGCCTTAATTATAGGGAACTCACTCCGCTTCAGTAAGTGTAAGAATAGGACGACATTTGTACTTTGAAAATACTGTGGTATTAAATGGAGAAAATCCTTTGTATTCTTTTAGACACAAGTCTTGAGGTAAAATAATGAGTATATAGGCACATCACTTTCTCAGCTCATGCGATCAAAGCTGCCGGCGTTTCATAGTGTGCTCTCAGCCTCCTCCCCCCCCCCCCCGGCTTAGGTCTCCTCACCACGCCGCAAAAGACTGACAATTATGAAGTGTGTCCATTACAGCTGCTGATTAGCCTCCATGTCTGTTCTGGCTTGAGCGACTGTTGTAGCTAATGATTCTGTGGCAACGTGCATAGAAAAGCGACACCACAATTCATCTGCTCAGCCGAGATCCCCGTGATTAATAGGTGTTTCGCGAGAACATTCGCCCCTTTGAATATTTGAAATGGTTCTCCCATCTCTGAGTCCTCTGCTTTGACAGTTTAAGAAGTAAATTAATCAATCCAATCACTGCATCCATCCGGCTTTCAAGTACAATGAATGGCTTTCCTTTCATCACTTACTTGGCCATTTTCCAGTAACTAATACCAGCATGATTAATTCCTGTGACCTTTATTTACTAAAAGTATAGGTATTATTGAACATCACAGTGCACGTATTGACAAGAAAAAAATATCAGCTAATTACCTCAATAAGCTCTATTATTTGCACTGTGCGTTACTAAGCGGCGTTTTGTAACCTCAAATCAAATCCTATTATCACAATTCAGCTTAATGGAATTTCATTAGTTGCCGGACCGCACCGTTCTTCTACAATAAATGTTTGTTCATTCTCTGATCACCCTTGCAGTTTGTGTCCTCCACTGCAAGGTATATTTTGATTATGGATAAATGTGTGACCCTGCTTGCTCTTAGAGGAAAATGCATTAATATACTGTCGTCACGCTTGTCAGCTTGCATACAGTTATATCATAAGGCAGGAAGGCGCAATTATGTTAAAGCCAATGAGGTCTGTAAGAGGGTGGTAAATCTTATCTATCTAATCTATAATGATATGGCTGGAAAACACATTTGCCCCACTTGTCATCATGCATATTTTGTCTTGAAAAAAAAACATGTGCAAAAGACTGTGAGGGAAAATGGTTGCTAAAATTCCTGTCAAGTTGTAAATTTAAAAAGCTGTTAATTAAACCATTAATTTTCTTGTTTCATGGGGCCAAATTGCCTCACTGGCAAAGATTCCCAGAGAGTTTCATCGTCTACGTTGTAATTACTGATTGTCAACAATATTGTCCTTGCATAATTGTCCCATCTTCGTCTCGCTGGGCAACAAATCGGACACCAGGTATCCTTCACACTGCACGGGCGTTTCACATTCTGCACTGTTTCTGAATGCTCAAGCACAGTGAAGAGAAGGTGATTCACCTGTATATAGATGACATTAGAGTCCGTTTCCTGAGGGCTCCACAGGAAAACATAAATCATCACCCCTCTGTCACAATAAATGTGCTCTTTGGTGCAGTCTCACCATGGGAGTCAGGTACATTTAGCTGGTTCACTTCGTGCCCAGAGCCAAATTTAAAATTGGACGATCCCGCTCCATTCCCTGGAACTAAGCCTTAATCAGTCATTGCCAGTTAAAACACATAATTATCTTCAACCCTTTCCTTTAACAGAAGAACCATATGCACGTCCTGGGCTAAATGCAAAGAGTGATGCAAAAAGTGCACTGATGGTGTTTATACATACAGCGTCTGAAGGCTTATATTTTCTTTGACACCTCAGGACCCAAATGTCACCCATTAGTGTATCGAGGCATACATCACCACACATAAACACAGATGCAAACAAAACAAGCTGAAATGGAAAAATGCAAAGAGCCGCAGATTTGATGCCTAAGGAAGTTAACGCTGCGGGTGGATAGTTCAAAATACAGCTAGGTGAGTTAAAGTATGGGCAGCATGATGAGGCAAATGAAAATGAAAAGCTCAGTCTTGATTTGGGATTGATTTAAGGACCGTCAAGTGATCGTGATCTGTCTTGTCTTGTCCACAAAACAACTGGAATGTTCTTGTTTTCTATGAAAATTAGCTGAACTGCACTGCTCAGGACTCAGAGACTAAAACTTTTTTAAACACTGTTTTTATGAATGTTATTATTCAAATTCGAATGTGCACATTCTTAACAGTAATAAACATTAAGGGATTGAGAATTGTGAGATTTACCCTAAACAAAAACATGTTTCTTGTTTAAATTATGTGCACTGAAAATCTGCCTGCGTCACCGATAATGCACTTTGCAGTTTATGAACTTTCCCACTGAATGTGAAAAATGATAAGGCGAAAAAAATGACTTTGATTTGCCTTAGAAATGACTATAAATCTAGTTTAATACTACAAAGTAGTGTACAGCAGACATAATTTTGGGATTCCTGTAATTATCTTATTTTTCAATAGTATAAAACTCATTGCTATGAATTGCATCACATGAGAATTGAATTCTTACACCCGGGCAAAACAAGGGAGAGAATTGCATTACTCGGTGATGTCATCAGATAAGTTGGCATGGAGAGGCGCTATTAAAACATTAGGGATGAACGTAGCTTGTGTTACTCCTACATGTCATCAGCGCATAGGTAGCAGGGATTCTCGATGCGATTTTTCCCATCAGGTGCCTGAATACATTTGGAACTATAAAAAGTGATGAAGGCCAAAATCGTCCTCATAAACCAGGCAGGACACACCAGGTCAAGTTCTTTGACAGATGTGTGCGGCGTATTTTCCCCTCAGGATTTCCCCTCAGTGTGATGAATGGATAGTGTTAGTTTTGAAAAGGATGAGTGATATAGCACTTCTCATTTGATCTAATAGCTCTAAAGAGAGCAGCGGTCCCTTAAATGTTGAAGGAATGGGCTCGTGACTTAACGTCACCACGGCCCAATCCCACGTGGAAAGTCTAAATGGGCACATTTATTAAATATTCACTTCATTTTTCCCCCCTCCTTCCTACTGGTAAGATTCTCTTTAGCAGAGCATCTAACCCTAGGTTCACCGGAAAATGGAATGAATTCATATCTAACCATTAAAAACACCAGTAATTTATCTGCTGCACTTCCTCCCGATCGAGTGAACAAGTGTAATGAAGTGGGTCCAAAACAGGCCATCTTTTCCGAACAATAAATAATTCAGTGAACGCTTCATTGTTGTGCAGGCGGCCTGAAACTTTGAATTGGTGTGTCAGCCCATGTACTGGTGCTGATCTAAAGCATGTGTTGCTTTGTTTTGGTCTTTTGTTTGTTTGTTTGTTTGTTTTGCTCGGCACTAATTCAAGAGCGATGCCCGCCCGTGTGATAATGTCTGTTTTATATCTGGTTCAATGAATCTAGAGTAGGAGAGTGAGTTAAATTACCTAGCTTAATTAGCCTTGAATTACTGTAAGAGACTTAAATAACATTATTGGACAAACTGACCTACAGCCATTAAAAATGCACATTGATTTTATTGGAGGGCACCAGGAGTCACATCATGCATACATTAGCTGTTAAAAGGGCAGCTTCCACTTGCCAAAAATCCACTGAGTGAGTGTAGCTTGTTGTTTGAGGACATCAAATTAAAAGCTCTGGGACTCATTAAGCCGTTGGTCTTTTTAGACGGGCAAGGCAGAGATGTGAGCCCCCGGACCAGACGTGGACATGTGCCTGGCCCGCAGCTGGGAAACGTGACTGTAGCTACAGTACGTACAATATGTTAACCCTGATGGGGGAAAAAAAAAAAAATGTGACACTCAATCCACTTCAACAAATTACAGAGTGCAGTTTTTAGATGTTGAGACTGAAACAAATATCTTAAGTAACCACTCATTTATTGAGTGAACAAAAACCTCATCTTCTAAATTACCAGAAGTATCACATAGTTAATTAATCTTATGACAGTCTATAGTTGGCCATTAGCTCATTAGGTTCGCTTTGTTTATGTGATAAACTGTGGAATTACGGCCGAGATGGCAGTTGATTGAACACCTTGTCTGTTAATTGCAACTGTGTTTTCTATGCTGCACAACGGATTGACTTGTTGACGAGATGAATGTTTTCTTTTCTAACCTAGTCCCTGGGCTGTTGTGTTGGAAGCGAGTTATTAATAGCATCGCTATTGATGAACTGTCAAATGCTCAGCGTTCGGCAGATGGACACTTGTACTGGATAACATGTTGGAGGCTGGGGGCCATGTTCCATTTACAGAGCTGAGGGATAGCGGTGTGTGTGCTATAATACCTGACAGCAACATGGACATTAATTTAGAGTTAGCGCACGTTGTTCATTACTGTATGATGCGTGCTGCAGTATAAGATGAATACCCCAGAATGGTACAACATGAATCAGAGCATGTTCCAAATTTCGCTTCAGTCAGTGTGTGAGTGTGCACAGATGCATTTCCTCAACAGGGATCACTCTTTGTGTGAAGAGGAGACAAGAGAGGGGTGGGGAATAAAACCAGCTTTAACACTCTTGTCCCTGTGGTAGCGCCCAATCAGGACAAGTGCTTTATATTGATTCAGTAGTCTGTTTCAGCCCCTGCTTTTGATTTCCCCCATTAGGTCAACAGAGAAGGTGAACCTATTATCAGCATGCTTCATCTTGATAACTACCTTTTGTTTTTTTGCTCGTTGGTCCACGCCGGATTATGCGCGCGTGTGTGTGTGCATGCGTGTGTGTGGCAGGAAAAGAACCCGATATTGCTTCAGTCTCTCAAAGTGTGACATTTAGATGTGCGAGATTTATGACTTGCGCTCATCCGTCTCTGATATTTAGCATTAAGTCTCTAAATGCTCAAAACGAAACGAAACATGAGTAATTTGGAATGAGGACTGTTACGAAGGAGTTGAATTATAATCTCATCAAGGGCCCCGTAGATAATCCTCTATACGTCAGTTCAGGAAAAATCGAAGGCCCTGGATTTTGAGCTTCTGTCAAATCACGGCTCACTTTCTGCTATTATACTGGAAAAGTTTAATGTGGTGGATTTTTTTTAGTGCAGAGTTCAGATATTAAGTAGTTGCTGCGTGTCTGCAAACATCTATACGGCCGTGCCATAAGAAGTAATATTTCACTAAAATGTATAGATAGTAACACATCTAATATACTTTGATGTAAATGTGACAGCAGATGGCTCAGTGTGAGTGTTTGTACATGCACATAAGTGGCCTGTAAATTGCCTGCACGCACAGTAAATGCCATATTGTGCTATCAGTAACTGGGACGAGTCCAAAACCGTCTTATGAAAAACACAAACTTTCTAGTTTGGATGCGCTGATATTATGAGCAGTATATTCTGGCATTTAGTGTGAGATTCTAATCGCTAAGCAGCGAGAGTAAAAACATGCAGTCACACCTAAAATCACTCGTGAATAGGGTTTCAGACCTTAATGAAAAAGCTCACATTTTGAATATTAATTAGCATTAGCAACACTAATGGGCATCATTGTGTGCTGAAAACTCATTTGCATGTCAAACAGCAGAAACAATGCCTGACTTTTGTACCTATGTAGCCATATTATATTAGAAATCTTCAGTGAAAAAGCTAATATATTTATTACTGACCATCATCTCCAGCTTGCACAAATTGAAAAAGTACAGCTTTCTTAAAAAAAAAAAGCAGCACATATGTTTTTCTCTGTCTCAAACAAGGAGGATAAACATATCAGAACCCATCCTATCCGGGGATAAAGATCGACAATCAGGACTGTCCTGATATCCTCTGCAGTCGGCCACAGCTCCATTTCTTGTTGCTCCAGGGAAAAAACTGCAGTGTGTCATCCAGCTGAGAGGGTCATTGCTTGCCAGTTGCTCTCCACTGAGCAGTCGCGTAATGCCAGAGCAAAGAGGAGGGCAGGGAGGATTGCCTCCGACACTGCCCACCCAGGCAATCAACTGTTGGAGGATTTGTGGGAGGTGGAATTAGCCCATCTCCACTGGCTCTGTCTGCCGCTTCTGCAGCCTCTTCCCAATACCTGTCCGCCTACTCAGCTAGCCCTCCAACCTGAACTACATCTCTCAACTGACTGCCTCCATACAAACCCTACAGTGCTGAATGATCTTTTCGGGTTCGCCGTCGAAACTAGTTGCGCTACCGCATTTTGACTTTACAGTGCTGTCACCTTTCCAGAAAGAAAAGCTTCTCTGTGGATTGTTTACGTTTCAGGGAGATTAGGGATCCAATTTAACTTACTCCATCCATTCCTTTTTATCTGAAGTCTCTCGTCTTAAGTCTGTCTCTATTATACAGTTTTTGTAGTCCTGTAGGTTTCTGTATTATCTACTCCAGTGGCTCCCAACCTTTTTGTGTCTGTCGTCCTCCCACAGTCCTGTCAGATGAGCTCGAGCACCTCTTCATTGACACCACCCGTTATGTTCCAATGTGTTCATTTGAATTCATGTTAGACTGATGGTTATTTCACACTATTAATTATATACAAGTGGAAACTGTTACATGTGTTACAAATGTGCTTTCATACAAGCCGTAGTCATCCTGATATTGTGCACTCATTCGTAGCTTGCAGTATGTGGTATTGCACACACACACACACACAAACATGTTACCACAAATATAATTATTGATAAGTATGCAAGTGGGCAAGTGCAACAGTGTCTTTCATAATAGTGAAACTATAACACATTAGTGACTGTAGGCAGGTTGGTTGTTAATCGGTGCTTTCAGAGTGGAGGAACTTTTTCACAGAACAGAAACAGCAGAAGTGAAGTTGCTATACCAACCGCCGGCCGGCTTACGTCACTTCAATGTTCCTATTGGTGTTGCAAATGCAAACAGGCAACAGAGCCCTTGAAGGTATGTCGTTGCTTCCCGGTGGGCAGCTCCTCTTAGACTAGTCTCCAGAACCGCTTGGTCCCAAAAACACCTAATATGTTTAAATTGAATTCCCGGACTGGAAATCTGGCTGGAAAAGGGAAAAGATGAATGCCTTTCTCTCCCTCTATAACTACTGACTTACTCTGGAGCCCGGCCAACGGCTCCACTGAAGCTCCACAGTTTCCAACAATGAAGCACTGTTGTTAAAGTAGGTGCTTCCTCAGTGTAAATACTCTACATCAATGTGAGGCAGTGCTTTCATAAAAAAACGGACGGTCGAGCTCGGCAGAGTTTGCGAGAGTCCTGTGCGTTTGTTTGTACTGGGCAACATGATTCATTTGAGAGAATAAAATCCTTGTGTCAGCTTTCACTTGGAAGTTCATGCGATACGTATGCACTTTATAACACAGTGGTAGAGGAGTTTATATTTTTATTCCCCGGCCCTTCAAAAACCAAAGTCCTGCTGACAAATGGCAATGAAAACTCTGGTAGTGCAGCAGGTTGGCACAGAGGTAGAGATGCTGACTGATGACTGAAAGGTTGCTGTTGTGATTTCTGCTAGCAGCAACCCGTAGTCGCACAACACTGGGAACTGCACGGTGACTGATATTACATTTACATTACACAGAGCGGCTACGGAGACCCTTTGAATATGTCAATAAAGCCCAAACTGCTCCAACAGCGCTGCAGTAAAAGCAATTCTGCTCTCTGACCTTTCCATTTAAATGCACTCGTCAAATGGCCTGCTTGTGTATGTATCTACAAGGGATGTACCGATTACTAAATATAATGTTCCTTTAGGTCTACGACTGAAAAAAAAAAACTACCAGTTTGGCAATCAGCCAGGAAAATGTGCCACTTTTTTAGTGCAAATTAATTTGCAAATTAAATTGCAAAGAGTGGTAATTAATTTATATGTTACAGGCTTTACCTGAGGCATTGAACATTTATAAATTTAGATATTAATCCATTTTGGCATGTTTTGACATTGATAGATTTCAGCTAATTATAATTGGCTAGATGAAGCACTCCTATAACTGCTCCAAATACGGAGGAGAGAATGGGAGGCTCCTGGAGAGAAGTTCTATAAAATGATACGCCTTGTACATATACAGTACGTTATCCATCTTTCAAATATCTAAATGACACGTTTCAATGACTAATAAGGGGTGTAACACAGAGAAATGCCAGTCGCCAGAGGGCATTTTAGTTTTGACGAGTTCTGTCTAATAATTGTCAAGACTTTGAGTCACCATGTTGAGAAATGGCACTGGTATGACATGTGCACTAACAAGATCTGACACCGAAATATTAATTATTTTGGCACACGGCTACAAGAAAAAAGCGGCGTCCAATTTGTTTTTAATATTTGTGGATGTTTTGCTGTTCACATGTTCGAATGTAGCTACCTGTCGTCATGTGCTGTGTGATCTGTTTCTTTCTTATTGCACCAAGTAATCCAATAAAAGTACTCGTGAGTCAGTATTACTGTGAAGAAAATATAAATTTTTAAACAATTACCCAAAATAAGATTGCTGTTATAACCACAAATGTTTGCAACAGTGTTATTTCCTGTATTAGTGGAGTATTATGCATCAGATCCTTGTGCAAACACATTGGAGTATTATAACCTTGGTGAACAGTTCTGTTGAATGCTGCATCAGCTAATTGCAGTTTTTGTTCCTCGTTATTTTTGAAAAGCACACATCGTAAGTGGAATCAACAACGTGGCATTGAGATTAACAACACCTTGCATTTCAGTATAAACAAAGAAACAGGAAACGTCATTTATTTTAGACAGTTTGTTATTTTTGTATGAGCAATATTCGTGGTGGAGGTTGAGAAATGTTTGCTGTATTTTCCCAGTGAAAATACTCTTTGAGCTGTTGAAGGTGAAGGCTGATAAAACTCTGTCCACATTATATCCATATTCCATTAGAAAAAGATTAGGCAGATGCTGACCTCTACAGGTGTGACTCTGCCTTGCATTCTTGACAGACATCACTTCAAATTATGGAGCGCATTGATGGGCCATAATCAAAATCAAAACCTGAAATCAAGCGCAGCTATTAACGACTCACAAACGAGCAAATCTCACAGTGTGATGTTTGTTGGCACGTGTGTGTGTGTGTGTGTTGTGCAGATGTTTCAAGAGAGGTGACACTAGTTCATTAAATTGAGCAAGACGATGAGGTACTGTAAGAAATGCAGTCCTGCTGAAGCTCTGATAGATAATGAAATGTCTCACTGGAGTCAAAATGTAGTGGCAGAGCAACAGGGAGGCAGACAGCTAAACCAAATAACTGGGCTATCAGCCTCTACTGACAAACAGCCACAAGCCTGACTGAACTGGGGAAAAATAGAGCGGTGGAGAAGACGTGGTGGCAATGGAGCACAAAGTGGAGATGACAGCCTTTAGGACACAAGTGACAGCAATTGAGGGTAGACGGAGTGCAAGTGAGTGTCAGGCAGAGGGAAAAGCCAAGCTGCTGCAACAGGCATTAATGGTGACTGGCACATGAGCTAAAGACGGGCGCAGGGGTCTCATTGGCGAGGTCCTCTCGGGCCGCGGCTTGCTGCTTACTGGTCAGCTGAGGAGGATATAATGATGTTTGGCCGCTCAGATTTTTTCAAACTTATTCATTCGGGGAGTTTGCAGCGTGCTTCACAGTAAGGAGCAGTCTGGGTTGCAAACCTTAGCCGAAGGCATCTTGCACAGCGGCTGACAGCGGTCCTTAAATTCTTAAAATGAACACAAACAGTAATTACTGAAATCAAATCAAAATGCACTCAAACTCTTTGAGAGGTAACAGTTATTGCTCTGGGACTTTCCGGCGTGAGGCCTTTTTTTCGTCTGTGCGCTACCACAACCACCAGGTATAATTTCAGAAGAAAGCAACTAAAGTGTGTCTGACCTCATATTGGAAGACATATGGGTCCCAGACCAGTTCCCAGAAATGACCAACCTGTCACACTGACTTGACTTTATAAATAAAAATGGTTACGCATTTTCCCAACGCGATGGGGAAATGAGATAATAAATCAAGGGGACGTCCGACGGTGGTAACAGAGGACCATCTGAGTGAAAAGAGCAGTCACCCATTATAAGACAATGTATTGTGATGTAACCCCGACATCTTGAGATACAGTCATACATCATACCACTCATCTACTGGTAAAAATGTATCTGCGTCAAGACTGATGTCTGATTCAATATGAATGGTATCCAGGGCAATTATGAAGCTATAGTGACTTGAATTATAATCTAATGCTATAGAGTCAAGCTGCATGTATGGTTGGAATGTAATTCTTATTAGTAGTATAACATAATGTACACACAGAAAAGAGTTTAAATAATGCACTGATTTGATCTGCTGGATCAATACTGACCTAATTAAGCATATCAGGTGCGGACTAAGAGTGAGGATCCATAATTAATCACAGTTTCTCCTTCAGCATTGTTATGAAATTCAGTGCTTATTAGTTACTTTCATTTGGTGGAGGCAGGTCACCGACTCAGGGCACATTTCTAATCGAACGACGACAGGCTCAAAGCAGCAGGTCTTGTGTTCTCAGACTGCGTGGGCGTCTCCAAGCGCACCTGCTGCTTTGGTTCGTGTAGGTGCAGCAGCGGAAAAAATGCATAATGGTTTAAGTAGTATTAGCTGCACTAATGGGCATCATCGTGAAAGCTGAAATCACATTAACCATCAGTGCATCAAACACCTGAAACAATGCCTGACGATCCAGGTAAAGTAGAATATAGATCAAAAGGTGGAGATACTCTCACACAGTCACAACACTGGCGTCATCGCCCTGAAACAGCTGTGCCCGCTACAGTAACGCCTGACATCAACAGCTCATACTGAATCATACTGTTGGTGCACAATGTGAACACACAGCACCGCCAATCTGCAGCCAAAGGCAGATGGCATGAGATTTTTAACAGTTAATTAGTACAACGTTAATAGATAGATGATAAACAGGCAGAATATACAACAGGCCGGTCTAATGTGTGTAGAGATGTGTGTGCGCAGCCTGGTGCCACTGTCATATATTTTCAGGTAAACACAGGAGAGGGTGGTGTGTAATGGCACTGCACTGTGCTCTGCTGCCTTCAGATGGCTGATGGGATTTAATATAATGAAGGAGATTTTCATACAATATAAATCAGCTGTTAACAACAGATACTGTAAGAATCATCTGTTTTAATTAATAGATCAGTGCAGGCTGTTTGTGGTGCCAATTAAAACGCATCTAATGGCAGGTGAGTGTTTAATTCAATTTGTTTAAAAAATTATTGTTATTGCTGTGTATGTGATTGCTGTTGTTCCACAAAGTCTAACACCAAAATACCCAAACCTCACCTGCTTGGTCTGTGCATGGGCACCGAAACACCACAAAGCCGGGCCAAGTGATGTTCAAGATGTCACAGTTCTGAAGTCAGGTTTCTGTTTAGACTTTGTTTCTGTTCTACCTTAATTTTATTGTTTTTGTTCTCAGTTTAGTCTCTGCTCTGCTATAGTTTCTGTTATGCCATAGTCTCCATCATGCCATAGTCTCTGTTCTGCCACTATCCTGTTCATGTCATAGTTCTTTCAGTTTAGCCCTGTCATGTCGTTGTCCTGTCCTGCCTAATGTATTGTTTTAGTTCTGACTGTTCTAGTTCTGTGTTCTGCTTCTGTTCTGTGTGTCATATTCTGTATCCATGTCTTGTCTCTCACCCCGTCTCTGCATCATGTCACTTACCAGCCACACCCACCTCATCAAGTCACCTGTGTTTCCTGTTAAGCTAATCACCACTACCACACTATTTAAGTCAGCTGTCTTCTGCTTGCCATTGCCGGATCGTCTCTTCATGTTATGCTTCATGTTCACGTCTTGCCTGATGTTTTTGTTTGTGGATTTTGTCATTCCTGAACAAGACCTTGCCGTGAGTTTTTGCATTGGTCTTTGGTCAGCCACAAAAACAGGGCCCTTAGTTTTTAGTGCCAGTGCAGCCCTGGCCTCATATTACCTACATAAAAATCATGCCAATTAGTTCCACACAGTGAGGCATACACTCAGCTCTCCTTCTCCCAAATTTAAGATATGGGGGAAAAATACAGAGCGCAGGTGTCAGAGGAAATCAGTATAATAATAAACTTATATTGGTCTATATGTTATGGATAGTTATATATTTTATTGTGCTGATATATTGTACATTTATTTCTTGTTTCATTGATTTACCATGTGTTTGTTTCTGTTATGCAGGAAATTTACATCAAAGCTTCCCTGCCCACCTGAGCATGAACTGTTCTCCTTGTACTGTTTTAAGATCGGGTTAACCAGCTTGTTGTTCCGAGGTGCATGAATATACAGCAGCAGTTTTTTTTTTTATTCTGGGGCATCCTACAGACTACAGCGAATTTCTTCAAAGTCCACAGATGTTTTCCTTCTTCTCACCAATGCTAACTGATTCTCTGATGAAAGCAAGGGTCAAAAACACATTGTTTGGCTTATTATTTCAGATCGGTTGTCCAAGGCTTTGCTTAACATAAAAAGATGAACACAAGGTTTGCTTTGTTTGTTTGTTTGGAGGGACATCTTAAATATTACTTTCAGGTCCTGAGAGCACTCATGCACTATAACAGCATATACAGTGGAGATATGGTTAAGACATGAAAGCATAGTGCTGTAATCTAATACTGCCATTTCACTAGTGCAGCTTTATCTGGTGAGGAAAATGCATCAGTCGTGTGATGCATCAATAACCAGTGACAAACTAACCATACCCTGTGCTGACGATCAGGGTTGTTTACTTCGAAGTGCTGATATGAATGAGTCAAAATCACACTTCAGAGACGTTAAAAGCCATGTTGCTGAAGGGATGGTAATGGTCAGCATAAAAGACTTTTTAGCTATGCTTGGTTAACAATTGCCAGCTATTGATTGCCTGAGATAAGAGGAGTGCACTCTGCAGGACTTAATAATAGGGTTCGGGTTCAAAGAGGATGGGACGAGTCACGGAAAAGGGCAACAATTTAAAAAGCTGCCTGCTATTTAAGACGTGAATAAAATATTGAAAGTCACATGTTAATGCTGGTGCAGACATTTAGTACTTTAGTCTGAAATCAAGATAAGAGATGCTGTATTTCAGATGTACTGGGCCGAAGGATTGAAGGAACCATAATCCAGTTCAAATAACATTTTCAAGACAAACAGTAAGCAGCGGCCTGCTCGCTGTGCGAGTCAGAGCAAATGTGATGAGAGATTTGCTCTCAGTTGCCACTTTATTAGCTACACCTAGGCTGAGGCTAATGCAGTCTAATACAATGGCCCAGCAGTAAATCTACATTTTATGTTCGCTTTGTGTTCAAACAGTGGATGGTTGATTCAACTTTGCGGATGCTGCTGTGCTTCTAATAATCTGCCCAACCCCTTTGTATCAATGAGGGCAGACTAAATACCTCTCAGATGTATAATAGACTGCAGTGGTTTTAGCTCGATGTGTCGGGTTCACTGGCAAATTAATGGAATTCCACAAAGGATCATACATAAAAGTTTTTTGAGAGTTTTATAGGAGGAATGGCCAGGCTGCTTTTTCTATGACATCGTGACCAAACCACAATAATCAACCAATTCGGGCATGAACACACACAACACACCAGTGCTGTGCACCAGTGCAATGTCATGATATTAAGGGGGAAAAAAAACACTGTATTCACTATTAAAGTAACTGAGGGCTGTAGTGTGTCTGTGGACAGCGTCAGGTTAATATCCTAACATACTTCCAGTCATTAGTGCACCTGCAGGGAAGGTGTGTGTTAGGTAAATTGTGGGAAAAATATGAGGGGAAAAAAATGTGTGACAATGCGATCAAACCTCTGCAGATGATCCAGAATGCAGCAGCACGTGTCACACCGCTGTTCAGATCGCTCCACTGGCTTCCAGTTGCTGCCCGCATCAGATTCAAAGCTCTTACACTTGCCTACAAAACTACAACAAAAACGGCTCCCTCCTACCTGAACACCCTGATTCAGGTCTACATTTCGTCCCGCTCACTATGCTCTACCAATGAAAGGCGCCTGATACAACCACCTCAAAAGGGCCCGAGGTCAATAGCCAGACTCTTCTCCTCCCCGGTGGTGGAACGAGTTACCAAACTCTGTTCGATCTGCAGAGTCACTCTCAGTCTTTAAGAAAAGACTAAAGACCCAGCTCTTCACTGAACACCTTGGCACTTGATAAACTCCTATAAAATGAACACATACACACACACAAAAAAAAAACTTAAAAAAAAAAAAAAAAAGTCTAATTGTATGTTGCAGTGTATGCCCCCTCACTGCCTGTAGACACAGGCCCTATCTAACTTGAACCTTGCTTTTTTGGCACTTATCCAGGTTGTTTTCTCCTGACTAGATCCTTGCTTGTATTTACTCTCAGATGTACGTCGCTTTGGACAAAAGCGTCTGCTAAATGAAATTGTAGAAAGTCATGAGCTTGTTTGAATGAATTACAGAGGAGGCTAATGTTGATCCACTCCTGCTTCTGGAGCACCGCTGAACTAATGACACTGACGACAATTATATCTTAGCTGTTATAAAATGTGCTCAATGATGTCGTCTCATCTGAGCGCTGTATAAACCGACATTGGATTGGTGTAAATAGATTTTGTTTGTCAACTCCAAAATAATTCAGTTGCTTGCAACTTGGGTTGAGGTGTTAGCCTTGCTGGCACTGCTTAACTCTGAAGCTGGCAGGTTTTCCCACGCCTCACCTCACCACCACCAAAGTATTAACAAGATAAGACTGGAAAACATCTTTGATCAGGGTTACCATCAATGAAGCCCAGTGGTGGAATGTAACTAAGTACTGTACTTGAGCTGGTTGTACTACTTTCCCTGCAGGAGTAAATCCATTTTGTCCAACTTCATACTTCTATTTCCTGCATTTTTGGAGGCAACTGTTGTAATTTTATCGCACAGCTAGTTATTTTGCTGTTAAAGGTTTTACATGCAAACAGTAAATTATGATGTTTTGCTTTTAAAATACCCACTTTAACAGTGCATGATGCAATTAAAATTAGCTTTACTTTGACCAACTATATCAGCAAAATGCCACTGACACATTAAATTGAGCAAAACAATTACACATGGATGTAACAGGAATAACAAGCACAAATCAATTTTTTGATAAGATACCATTCATATTTTCCTACATAATGAGTCACTACTTTTACAACTGATACTTCAGAATCAGAATCAGAATCAGAATGGCCTTTATTGTCATTATATAGGATGTACAACGAGATTGGGGACCTTCTCCTTTCAGTGCAATAGTTAAGTTAAAAAGTATACAAAAATAGTATAAGTAAAAAGGACAGTTTAAGTTGCAGGGAGGCTTTATATATACAAGATATATCCAAGATGAGATGCAGACTTGTGCACAGAACAATTGAGGCTCAGTGTATGATATGAGGTAGATGGTAAATATTGATGGAATAGTCTAGATTTCTATGTTGTTCACATAATATTGCACAGGAGCAGATATGTATTGCACAGACACCAGAATATGTATTAATTTTAGTGCAAATGATGAATGGGTTTAGTGCAAATGATGAATGGTATATACAGATGAGTAAAAGTCACATATGAATGTATTGCACATGAGTTGTTAAGTAAATAAATATGTTTTCGAGGTAGTTACAGAGGTAGTGATGGAAATATCTATACATAATATATATATTATATATATATATATACATAATGAGTCACTACTTTTACAACTGATACTTTAAGAACATGTCAGTACTTCCTTTACTTTTAATGGAGTACCGCTACAGTGTTGTATGAGACTTTATAGATTGTTATGGGTGAAAAGCACAGGTGGTACTAATAATTTTAACGACGGATCTGTGCGTTGTGACAGTGTGTCAGCGAGTCAGCATGCACCAAAGCTTCTGCAGCTAAATGGAATTCAGCCGTCATTAGTTTCATTATTTACACCTGTGCTCGTCCTACTGCGACATGTCAAGATGTCTTCCACGAACTTTACTGCTACTCTGTACTTGAAGGTCTATGTGCACAGGTGTTTTCTCCGGCTGATCAGACCTCTGCTCGGGGTGAACGTGGGTGGATTTACTTGAGGTCACAGGACTTAGAATGATAAAGGTGTGATCTGGTCCCACACAAACAGGTGCAACAGCGCTAACCAGGCAGAGAGGGAGATATGAGTCAAGCCCTGTCTGTACAAGCTCAATCCTGACAAATGGTCTCATCCTCTAAAATAATTAAAATCAGCTGTGTGGGTTTAACATGGCTGTGCAGAGTCCTTATGTAAAGGATGTGAATATTTCCACTGGTGAATCTAGTACTGACACGATTAGATGATTGACAGTTTTAAAAAGCCATTAAGTTATTTGTCAAGGAAAAAGACCAAAGGTTTGTCGGTTTCAGCCGTTTTTCTTTGTTTGATATGACAGTAAATTGAATAGTTGAACAAAAACAAGTAGAAGACATCACCTTGGGCTCTTTTCACTTTTTCTGACGTTTAATTAAATGATGAACCAATTAATTAAAAATCTACATATTAATCCATTATCAGTCTTATGGAGTTAATTTTATGCAGTACCCATGGGTCGGAAACCACCAACAGAAGGGTTGTTTTGATCCAGCAACCCAACATTGACACAGTCTAAAAGGCCCATTAATATTGGGTAAAGTTAACCCTGTATTACATCAGTGTTATATTGACCCATGCTAAGTCAATTTTAACCCAGGATTTCTTCATGTGTTGGTAGTTGCTGTAGGGGTCCTACAGTCTTTGCAAGCTGTCCAAAGACGAAATCAAGCTTTCACTCAGTGGCCTCAAAGACAGTTGCATAGCTAGCACACACAGAGATTATATCTCATTAGTCCCAACTGTCACATCAACATAGTGTCCAGATGGCAGGACAATATACTAAAACATTAATGTATCATAAGGAACCCGACACAAGACTGACTTCACTTGTGCTCCTTGAAAGTGTAGCATTTACTCGCATCTCTCTGTCTTTTTTTTTTTATCACAGGCTTTGCTGTAATTTTCCATTAATGAGACTCCTATGTCACATTTTTGCAATAATAAAATAAGAATGCAATGACCAACATTTTCAACATTTCAAGTCAGCTTTAATATATTTATATAAATAGCATCAAAATAGTGAATATGATAAAAATGACATCTGTGGTTTTGCTGATTAGAAGCCCAAACACAAACAATAGCTGAAGCTGATTAGCACAAACAATAGCTGAAAGCCCTAAAGTGTAAATATGAAGCCTGTGTTACAGGTCAACACAGCAGGTCAAACTCAGTCCAGAGCAGGCTCCTCTCCCGCCTGCAGTCTGCCTCTCCTTCCTGCAAAAGTAATGATCATAGCAACAGAGGAGAAGCTTCTCAAATTGGCTGTCTAACAGCCTGTCCTCTTGGGAGAGAAGACCATACATACACCGAGCTGTCTCTCTATTGATGCATGGTGTTGCTGTGTTGTAGCGGGGAGACATCTGCTCGTTGGTGGGGTAATTGTTCAGTCTCTCCATATCCGCCAGTGACCTGAATTGCTCTGTAATCTCTGAGTCTGCATTTAAAAGCCACTTTCTTGCTCATGTGCAAAACCGTCCTCGTTGTCTGCTGTTGATGTTTGCATGTGATGGCTTCTTAGCAGAAACTAAATATTTGGACCACATAAGTTAAGAGCAGATGTGTAACAGTGGACATGATGAGTTTTTTTGAAAAAACATGAGCACGCATTTATAAATGTTGGTCATTAATAAAGGTCACAGTTTAACAACCAATCCATTCTACAGTCACAAATATGAATGGAGTATTTAATCATCACACGTTTCTCACTAATTAATTAGTAATAATTAGTTGTGAAAATAATAGATTATTTCTTAATATTTGTAACTTTTAATGAATGGATTTGTAGGGGTGTCTCTGGTTTAAAGGTTAAAACCATTGTTAAGGACCATTGTTGTATTTTTCACTTCCTTGTTTCTTGTCATCACTTCATCATTGCTCACAAAAGAATACAAAAAGCAATATTATGTAAAACGATAATAATAACTAATAATGCATTGATTTTTGCCCAAATGTGCTGCATGGTCAAACAGTCCAATTCATTAAGATCTTCTGCTGGCTAAAAAGACATTAAAGGGTCATGTCAGAGGATGATCTTGCACAACCTGGCAACCCAAAACATATTCTTATTAATCTGTAAAGCAAGTTTTTTTTTGCCATCAATAAAGCCATTAGTTACAACTCTTAACCCCTTTATATGTCTTATTAGAATTCTACAATTCTACAATTTCATTTAGCAGACGCTTTTGTCCAAAGCAACGTACATCTGAGAGTAAAAGAAAGACTTAGAAAGTGTTAATGTATTTTTAGTGTTGGTTTTGAAAGAGAACTTGCAGTTTAGAGTGGGGAAAAATAAACCATGCAATTCCCATATGTTACAGTTCCTCTGTGGACTGCATGACATGACTGCTCGCAGCTTGAAGCCTTGGCAACAACATGTCATAATGTCACTGTTCGCTGAGGTGGAGGTTGCCTCATGCACACATCAATTTGTCGGTGGACAAAAAAAGAGAGAGAAACAGGTTCTTTTCACTGGAGCCTTCACTTTCCCGTGGCTGTGGGTTGTCCACACAAGAATGTAGTGTTGATGATGCCAGAGGCTTTGTGAGCCAGCTATCAGTGTCAGGAGGTCCCCGTGTGGCAACTCCAATAACAACTGTGCTCTCAGCTGTCCCTCTTTCCTCTGACATTCATGTCAAGTTGCAACAACACGCTGCACCGGCTTTAATAACCCAACTGATGGTCTCATAAAAAGCCATGTACTTCTAAATGTAGGGGCCAAGGAGAGAGGGTGGATTCACATGAAACTGTGAAGCTGCTTGATAGATAGCACTGACGCTGAGTTTATTGTTGGTTATAATGCTTGTGAATAAAATATTGATATGATGATAAATATCAAAATACTGGGTTCATGACGAATTCTGTACAATCAAACGAGGACAAAGGCCCTTTACATCTCGCCTGCTCTCGCTCCTTTCATTGGCTGATTCGGCTGCATTCTGAGGGAAAACGTTGTTGCAACAAAGGCTTTCATAAACACAATCAACCATGCGCATGAGGTAATATCCAAATGGATTTTTTTCAGACTACTGAATTGCTTAATTTATTAATGAAAATCTATGTTTACAAATGGAGGGCCCAAATTGGAGTCAAAATCCCTTTTTTTCTGTATATGTTATTTGTTCTGTTGAATGCGTCTGATAAACTTAGACATCACTTTTCATGTCTCTGTTTAGCAGCCCTTTCCATTAGCCTGTCATTAATATACAAACAACATTGTATCAAGGCAGTTTATGAAATAGCCACAAAATTGAATCTACAGGATTTATGTATATTGTCCATTATTTTAATGACATCATGACTATCTTTCATCCCTGCACCACATTTCTTTGATTAAATTCAACAGTGCATTTATGGCCCCTTTCTAAGACGAAAAGTCCACCAGGAGTTTCGATCAGACCTTCTCTTACAAAATGCCTGCTACACACCCTGCACTGATTGGTGGTGATGAGCCTCTCCCTTCAAATGTTAATATCCCACTTTGCCCTGAGCTCAGCAGCAGCTGGAGAGGAGTGAAAAGTCATGGAGGAGAACTGATGAAGAGCAAAGAGGGGCTGAGCAGAACTCTGTGGAAGTGACTGCCCTCCTCATAAACTTTAGTAGCCAGCTAGGCTAACTGACTGATTAACCTAACGATACTGATGTGATCATCAAAATGATCAAAAATGGTAAAACCACTATAGATGATCGGAAAATATCATTAACAATATGTACAAAGCCAACTGTGAAAAGTGAACTAGCTAACTTAAGAACGTGATCAGTGGATGGTCACTAGAAGGATGGAGGTGAAGGCAACACTACTTTGGAGGTGACAGGAAGTAAACAGATATACGATGCTAAATTGTGCAAGTGGAGAGTAAGAGTCACTTAGAGAAAGATCGTGATTTTGGTTAAATGATAATAAATGATTATTTTGTGAAATAGTCACAAAATGTAATCTACAGAATTTGTGTACATGGACAAATTTTCCATTTGAAGTTCATGCTGGGTGTCACAAAAAATGCACAATTCGTGGCCATGTCGATTGTGATTCTTGCACAAACTGCCCGAAAGAGCAGGTTGTAATATAACAGCAGCATACAAGTCGCACTTGTATACAATGTGGCAAGACAAACAGGAGAATAGACGTTACAATCTCCTTCATAACCAAAGCAGTCAATCATGTGAGAAGTCTCCCGTCAGTTTGCTGCTGGCTCTTCAGACCAGGTGGTGCAGAGCATCTGTAATGTTTCAAAAGAGGTTAAACAGAATTCAGAATAATTAGTTGCACTCAGGACATGTTACATGACAGACCCTTTTCTTCCATTTAAGCGGAATGCACAACACTGTTTCCCACTAAAACCGCTTAAGTGTTAAAAGCTGCAGAATATAGGCTAACCTATTCTAATCCCACAGTTTGAAAGCTGGAAAGTAGTTAAAGACAAAGGGATTGATATTCTGCTTTTGCCCTTGAGTGAGAGAAAGAGGGAGGGAAACAGGGACAAAGTGTGTGCATGTACGTGTGTGCGTGCGTGTGTGTGCAAGAGAAAGAGAGAGAGAGGGAGAGTGACAGAGAGATAATCTCTTTTGTATTTTTGATCCCTAAATGTGGTGGTTGTGTCCCCTTATCCCAGCTACTTAGTTTCTGCAGTGCGTAAGTGATGCCATGCACTTAGGCTGTGAAAAGCAGGTCAGTATGACCACTGAGAGAAAACCACATGTGCATCACATGGATAGCCCTGGGATTATTCCTCACAAAATGTCTTAATTCCTCTGTTCACTAATGATCCAGGGAAAATGCCCTCTAATCTCCATTCCATTAATTAAAAAGAGCATGAGCCCATGGAAAACCTCACCATCTGCTGCAGCTTCATTCCTGCAGACAGATTGTGTTTTCAGTTTTTAACCAAGGGAACTGGGTTTTTCAGAGCAAACGGGTGGAGCATGCATTGAGGTGGATGGTAAACAGATACAACTGCTCTATTTCAGTATTAATACAGTGAAATATGCTGGGGGGAAAAACACTGTTCTAAACAGGAGCGATGCCTGCCAGGGTACGGTGATGATGATGGAGACTGAGCTGCTTCCTGAGGACAGTTTTACAAGATTTACAGACTTGAAACCCATAGAGTCCCTATAATATTTCTCCATAGAGACTGCATGGTTATTTTATAGTGAGTAACTGCTTCTATTATAAACATATGGACTTGCCTTTTTTAAATGATGCTGGATTTCTTGAGTTTCTTTTTCTGTGATTGGATTAATGTTCAACTGAAATTATCACTTAATAATCAGTTTATTGGAAATTTTTTTTTAGTCCTGTCATTCATAGAAGAACGATTTCAATCAATCTTTACTACCCAGTGCTGTAATCATAATAATACTAATTTAATTGAAGCATCTAAAATAAAATAACGGTAACTTTTCATCAGTTTTGTGAGTTCGAGTGAATATGCTGCAGGAGTGTTTGCTCATACTCGATTATGCTCAACTGTATCAGTTCAAAACGACGAAACACTCTGAGAAGAAATTGAATCAATACGTTTGACCCGCGGTCAGAAGCCTAGAGACTGTGACATGAATTTGATCCGGCTAGTAGGCAGGAAAGATTATCCGAGCAGATGTCTGTTCCCCCCCTATTGGAACAGTAGGGCCAATAATAAACACACACACTCACTCACTCAGACACACACACACACACACGCACTAATCTGAGATAGCCTCGCACACCCCAGTCTCTCTCCTCTCTTGTCTCTCAGGCAGACAGTCGCTGCTCCACGCGCACCAATGTCAAGTTTTTTCCACGCTGTATTTTGCACAGTTTCTCTGCCTTAGTCGTCCTCTGCAGACACAGAGCTTTGGTGTGAGTTGCAGCACAGCTCCAGCCTACAAATGGACACACAGGGGCCGAGGAGAGGACTGTGTTGGAAGCGCCATGCAGTGCGCCTTTTTGCGCTGTGCACTTGTTTCTTGGATGCGGTGTTTGGACAGCTCCGCTACTCCATCCCGGAGGAGCTGGAGCACGGAGCTTTTGTGGGCAACATCGCTGAGGACCTGGGCTTGGATCTGGACAAGCTGTCCGCGCGCAGGTTCCGGATAGTATCCGGTGCAAAGAAGCAATATGTGGAGGTGAATTTGGAAAATGGAGTTTTGTTCGTCAATGAGAGGATTGACCGCGAGGAGCTGTGCGAGCAGAGTTTGTCCTGCTCCTTCCACCTGCAAGTGGTGATAGAAAACCCTCTGGAGCTGTACAGGGTCGAGATGGAGATCCTGGACGTGAATGATAACTCCCCTAGTTTCCCGTGGACCGAGTTTAATCTGGACATATCTGAGTCCGCCGCGCCTGGATCCCGGTTCCCACTCGAGAGCGCACAGGACCTGGACGTCGGCTCCAACTCTTTACGCACCTATTTGCTGAGTGTTAACGAGCACTTTCTGCTGGACATCCAAACCCGGAGTGACGGCAGTAAGTTTGCAGAGCTGGTCCTCCAAACCCCGCTGGACAGGGAGCAGCAGAGCGCGCATCAGATGGTGCTGACCGCGGTGGACGGAGGCGCACCGGAGCGGTCCGGCACGGCGCAGATTGACATCACCGTTTTGGACGCGAACGACAACGCGCCCGTGTTCGACCAGTCTTTCTACAGAGTGAGGCTGGCGGAGAACGCACCCAAAGGATCCGTGGTCATCAAGCTAAACGCGTCCGACCTGGACGAGGGTCCCAACGCCGACATCACCTACTCGTTCAGCGGCCACGCGCCCATCAAGGTGCGCCAGCTGTTCAGCGTGGACGCGCGCACGGGGGAGATCAAAGTGAAAGGAGTGATCGACTATGAAAAAGCCAGGATGCACGAGATTTACGTGCAGGCTAAAGACAAAGGCCCCTCGGCTGTGGCCGTCCACTGCAAGGTGCTGGTGAACGTCCTGGACAGAAACGACAACCTGCCGGAGGTGATCCTGACGTCAGTGTCCACACCTGTGCAGGAGGACGCGCCTCCCGGGACAGTGATCGCAGTGATCAGCGTCATGGACAAAGACTCGGGTGAGAACGGAAACGTGGACTGTGAGATCCCCCATCAGGTCCCGTTCCAGCTGCACTCATCCTTCAAGAACTACTACACCTTGGTGACGAGTGACTTTCTGGACAGGGAGACGGTGTCAGAGTACAACATCACCCTGACTGCCAGAGACATGGGCTCTCCGCCCTTATTCACCAGGAGGACGATCCTGGTCCAGGTGTCTGATGTGAACGACAACACACCTCTGTTCAAGCAGCCCTCATACACCGTGTATCTAACCGAGAATAACGCACCGGGCGCGTCCATCTGCTCCGTGACAGCGCTGGACCCGGATTCAGGCCAGAACGCCTACCTGTCCTATTCCATCCTGGAGGGGGACATACAGGGGATGCCAGTGTCCACGTACGTGTCCATCAACTCGGACAACGGGAACCTTTACGCGCTGAGATCCTTCGACCACGAGCAGCTGAAAAACTTCCAGATCACGGTTCAGGCTCAGGACGCGGGTTTCCCTCCTCTGAGCAGCAACGTGTCGGTGTCGGTCTTCATCCTGGACCAGAACGACAACGCGCCAGTGATCGTGTCCCCGGCGGCGCCCAACGGCACGGCGCACGTGGACGCATTGCCCAGATCCGTGGACGCGGGTCACCTCGTCGCCAAGATCCGCGCAGTGGACGCGGACGCGGGGCAGAACTCGCGACTCTTCTATCAGCTGCTCCAGGCGACGGATCCGAGTTTGTTCAGCATCGCCCTGTACACGGGAGAGATCAGGACCATGCGGCAGCTGGTGGACAGAGACCCCGGCGGGCACACGCTGCTCATCCTGGTGAAGGACAATGGTCAGCCGCCCCTCTCGGCCACCGTCTCCGTCATCCTGTCAGTGGTTGACAGGCTGCCAGACTCGCAGCCCGATTTGGGTGACCTGTCACCCGGCGCGCCCCACAGCTCCAGCTTCACCCTCTGCTTAATCGTGTCTCTGGGCGCAGTCTCCTCCACCTTCCTGGTGGCCATCATCGTCCTGGTGGCGGCTCGCAGACTGAAGGCCAGAGGGTCCGGCAGAGACCCCTCCATCAGCTGCTGCTGCTGCTGCCCCCGCCCGGAGACCTCCACCACCACCGAGGTGTTCAAGAAGACCAACCTGAACGTCCGCATGTCCGCCGGGGCCGAGGCCTCCAGCGGGGGCGCCCTCCCTCAGGTCTACTGCTACAAAATGTGTCTGACGCCCGAGTCGTCCAAAAGCGACTTCATGTTCCTGAAGCCCTGCAGCCCGGTCATGTCTGTGCAGCAGAACAACGCCAAGAGCACGGACTACCTGACCTCCGGCTGGAGCGCGCTGGACCGGAACGAGCTGGCCAACAACAGAGCAGCGACCCCCAACGAGGTAACACACTGACATATCAACATGATAGAGGCTGATTGCTCTCATCATCACACTGTGGAAACTATACTTATCTCCACGACTATGTCCACTCACTCATGTCTGACTGGGGTAGAAGTTGGCACAGTGCATTGGACACACTGACACAAGCTGCTGTTTATTTCTGCTTTCAATAACTGAATGAGCAGAATAATCAAACGAATATCAAAGAGATGATACACCTGCTTCCACCCTGGTTTGTTATCTATAGGATAAAAAGAACAACTTGCAATTTGAATGTTTCCTGCATGCAATCCACTGGAAATTATAGCCTCAAACAACCCACATGTTGAGACAAACACACCCTGCTGTCTCGGCAAATTACCACAGTGTGCCAAGGTGTGTGACAGGCATAAAAGATGTTGCAGAGATAAAAGAGATTTTTATCACTTGAAGCTGTATCTGGATCTGTTTTCGTGCTCTTTCAGCAGCATCACTATGTGCACCAACATTAAAACTCACATAAACAAATTAGTTACTAACTTATTTTGCAAGTTTTTTTTAATCTGTTGCACTAAAACCCAAGTTCTGTTGTTTCTACAGAATTTATTAACTTAACTTTCACTATTGAAGAAAGCAACTGA
Source organism: Centropyge bicolor (assembly GCA_037975185.1). Lineage (NCBI taxonomy): Eukaryota > Metazoa > Chordata > Actinopteri > Pomacanthidae > Centropyge > Centropyge bicolor. Next base: position 8,902,155 of record JBBMOC010000015.1, on the reverse strand, counting down.
TCTACTTGAGCTGGTTACTAAGTTTGTTTGTTTGTTTCGCAGCTGAAATATTCAAACAAGGACTGGACCTGGACCAAGAACCAACGCAACTCAGCATACAAGAGGTGAATACAGAGTTGAGCTAATGCACACACACGCACACACACACACACACACACACACACACACACACACACACCACTGATGTTACTTTTGGGGAACTTACTGGAGCCTTAACTGTTTGCTCTCTCCTTCTGTCTCTTCAGGTATAGCTCAGGCAATATGGAGGGCACCCTTTCTCGTCAACAAAAATACGACGCAGACGGGTTCTCCTGCTCTGTAGCACCACAGTACTGGACCTGGGGAAACCATATGAAAGGTAGTGTTCTGTGCAGCATTGGCTCATTATTGCTCACATGGTGGTGGTGGTGGTGGTGGTGGTGGGAGGGGGGGGTTCTCCCTGTGGCTGTGCCTGAGGATTTAGGCTGAATTTAAACTGAGAAGTCAGATAATACCAGGCCCCAAAACTGGGATAGGGGGTGTTTTTCTGTGAAAAGCCTGAAATTAAGAAATTGCCTTTAAAGCCACCTCGTTCAGATCAAGTGCACTATATGTAAATACGGGCTCTTTGCAGAAATAATCTTCGAATGCAAACTGTAATTTATGCGCATTTTTACAGACTGCAAGATGTCTCTTCAAGAGGGAGCGGCTCCTAACTACTCGTGGGCTCCAAAGTACACTCAGCCGCAGTCGGAGCCACCCGACTACCAGCACAATGTGTACATACCTGGCACCACGTCTGACTACAGCACTCTGAAGCTGGCGCCCAGAGGGGAGCTGGATGTGTACAACACGTTCTCTACGTTTGGAAAGAAAAAGAGATACATCTCACACTATGAACAGTCCTTTGACAGAGATGACGGTCTCATAAGAAATGCCATGTTCAACTGATACGCCAGCTCTCCTGTATAGTCTGTGTATGATATAGATTAACTAGCTCCATTAATAACCACAACTTACTTCTCTAGTGGAAGTACTGCTCTCGAGGCTGAAACTTTCTCCTGTGAAATTTAATAGCACTTCTTACCACGGGTATATTTTTATTTTTGTAAATACTGGAATAAAATATAAATAAAGTCTATTTTGAGTCACAGTGGGATCTCCAGGTAGCAGACATTGATTTTCCCATCATGAAGTCGTCGTCTAGTTAAAAAGCAGTAGAAAGAAGGCTTTTCATTTCCAGCAGCAGCGAGCTCGGCCAAATGTGATTTGATCTGTTCGGAGGCTCCCGGTTCTCGTGAGGTCACAGTAACTGTCTAACTCCAAAAAAAAAAAAAAAAGGTTCATGATTTCAGCGGGTTACAGCCTGTTGCATAAGCGCCGTCCTTGTACCTGTCACTTTTATGTAGACACGCCTTTTTGTCTTATAGGGACAGCTGTACTGAGTGCAGGGCCGTGTCAACTGTGTATGAAAGAAACTTCATAACCATCCAATCAGAGGTTTCTACCAAAAGCTCATTTAAGATATATATTAATAACTACTAGATACAACAACAAAAAGCATCTTTGTAGGAGTTATTTTTCACAAATGATGTAAATCCTGGTTTGGTAATCAAGCTGTGCAACAGTTAGTCATCTTTTAAGCTTCTATCCTCCAATCATGCCTGGTGCATTTAATGACACTATTATTCGTCATTGCAGTCCAGGCAATACAATACAATACAACAGTTATGCAGCACTGGATCATTTAAAACAGAAAGGAGACTAAAGAGCAAATGCTACTGATTTCAAAAATGCTGACATTGACATGACGTTGAAATGATGGGTGCAACCACGTGACATGTCCATCAGGATGTAAACACCCAGGGTTCACAGCTGCGATTTTATTCATTGGGGCTTGTGCAGTCGACCGTGACACCAGCCCATCAAATGGAATCGTTAACACTTAGAAGGGCTATAACACAGGTGTAACTGGCTATATGCGTTCCAGATTTGTATTTATCATTGAGCGTGATTAGTGTACAGATTATTGCACAGTTATGCTTAGCAGGACGAATCGCTCTGTATATATATGTACAGTATATAATAATATCAATAAATCTGTCCTCAACTCTGTAGTTGCTGTTTCTTCATGTGGCTCTGAATGAACTGCTTGAGTAATTTAGCTTTAATTTATGCATGAATAAACAACTACATCAAAAACAGGAAAGCGGTAAAATATTCAATATTCATTCATCAAAAGTTGACATTGAGGATTTTCTTTAATCAGAGCACAATGTTAACAGTATGAATTACAAGTGCAGAAGTTTTGTGCTGATTGATAAAACGGCCTTGAGAGCATTGAATAAAATGCGGCAGGAGCACGATTATCAAACAGGCTTCAAACAAGGTGGAGACAGAGCTGGCGAGGCTCCTCTCGCCTGTCCTCCTGACCTTGCATGTCGCCTGTAAAAGAGCTCTTTCACAAATTCACTCATCTTGTGCCAGATACTGACACTGAGATTTGTCACCAGAGGGGTCAGAGGTTTGAACCATGCAGCCTTATTTTTTGCGACAGCGGTTATCAACCCCGCTGCACGACTTTAACCTATTTCCCCCCAGTTCCTTGCTGTGATGGAATCAAGCGTGGTAATTCCAGCCAACCCTGCTGAATCTACAAGTTGAGGGGGAGAGCCCAGTCAAGGCCAGAAGGATCCTCACTCTACAACATGGACAGCAGACCTGTGTGTTTGGAGGCTATAGAAGAAGAAGCTGTTATTATTGTCATGTTGTGATTTGTTCTTCTGGGTGTCATTTAACCCTTTCTCTTAAGCCCAGTGTTCCAGCTACTACTCCGGAGATAATCCTCAAGATCCATGGCTTCTAACTGAACTATTGCAGACCAGTGGGTTAATCTGGGGCTCGGGCCTGCCTGCCTCAGTGAACTCCTCCATGTTGAAAACACGCTGAGTGCCAGGGGCCAGTTTCACATTTATTTTGAGCTCTCTGAAGATCGAGTCAGAAGGATGGAGCCTTTGAGGAAAAATTAATATATATTCCTGTCCTTTAGAGACTCCCGGGAATTTAAGATACAAATCCAGACAGGCCCGCCACTATATCCTGCCAATAATTCCGGATAATCAAGCCAAGATTTATCTTTGACTGTATCACAAACAGTACCAAAAACAGCCAGGCTGAGCTATCATGATATGAGCCCAATCTGTGCTGCTTTATTTCTCTTTATCTTTCTCCCATCTCTCCCAACAATCCACAACTCAGGCTAAGCAGGGGACCCTCTCCTTTCCCTCCACTAGAGGGTGCCTTTTCCTCACAGATACCTCTTTTGAAGAAACGAACCATACTGAGCATGTTCACCATTTTATTTCCACATTACTCTTGAAAAACAGTTACATTGAAAAAAAAATAATATGCATTTAAATTTTCAAAGAGCTAATCAAACGCACTTGAACAAGTTTGTAAAAAAGGTTCAGAATTTGACTTGTGTATCACTTATCGTGCCAAATTTGCTGCATACACTCATATATGTGGTACATACAGTAAATGCAACATCACATTAACCTGCTATTTTTATGTCTCATATCAGCCAGGAGCGCTAATTTATTCTCTCTCTCCTACTTCAAACACTGTTATGTATGAAAGGTGGTGGGTTAGACTTTGCTTTTATAAACAGGATGTAACACCTCGCATGGCCTTGACTCTTATACCCCTTTTTATTAACAACTGGGTGAGAATGGCCCCTGGAAGTATATGACCTTCAGAGGGGAAAAAGCATTGTGTGACATGGACATTAACAGATAACAAGACATAATGGTAGAAATAGAATAGAGAGACAATGATAATAAGGCAATCAGTATAAAATAACTTAAAAATAAAAGCACACATACAGGAGGCAAACTGGGCTCTCCCACCGAAACACACCCACCACAGTACATCCCTGTTAGAAGATCTGCTCTTAAGCAAGAAGTAAAATCTTCACCACTTCCAAAGGTGACAGTGGCAGTACTAAAATATGTATAGAAGTATTTTTAGTATTTGCTGTAGGGGTCTTGGTTGGGTTCAGTGAGGTGATGAAGTCCATGGTGAGGTGATACTGTCTTGTCTCTTGTTGTTAAATCTGTGTGTTATTACTCTATGTCTCTCTGTCTTTCTTGTTTGCCTCAATCAACTCAACAAACTGTTGATATAAAAATTGCAGAAGACATGAAGTATCTTTTTAAATATGCATCTTTGCCTTTCTGCCACACTATGTGAAACATGTGCAATGGGCCACTGGGTCATTCTTCAACAAGGAAAACCTCCAAACTGGAGATTTACCTCATATGGGAAGCAACTATTGCCTGATTTTTTTTTTTAACTCTGTTCATCTTTTCTTTACAGTCTACCTTTGCTGTTGTTCTTGACACTTTTGTCTAAAGCAGCTTCCATTATTTATAGAGGAGAACATTTCAGCGTGCTATAGTATCATGAAACATAACACTGACTTCATGTAACTATTTAAATGGCAGTTAGATAAATTAGGCAGAAATAACCAATGTATTACTTGTAACAGATAATATAAATGTGTGAGTGGTGGGTGGAGTCCAAATCCTCCCCATCTGTAAATTTTTAAGTTGCCACTGGATGGAGCTAAAGGACAGGCGTGTTGAGGACCAACCTCAACCAAACCCCCTATCATGTCAGCATCACCAAGCACGTTAAAACATAGCAGGCAGGAACTACAAGCTGCATGGGCCTTGGTTCTGCCATTGCAGCAAGTTTTACTTTTGGTCACTGCAAACAAACAGTTGGGGACACATTTAGGTGCATTCTTAAAACTCCTTGACTGAAGTCACTGATGAGGTTAGACTGAGTGAAGATACAAGACAGATGTGAGACACACAAACACATTTTGTCTGTCATGTCTTGATGCAAGACCATATTTTAAAGACTGAGGGAGATGCAAAGTAATGTTATTTTGTCAATTACGCTCAGCCACATCAATTGTAGTAAGTGCATAGTAATGGTATAGTAAGGGAAGGAAAGATATGAATGACTCAAAAACCATCCAACACAGCACAACAATCAAATATAATAATCCTTTATTATTAACAAGGAAATGATCCTATTATTCCAATGTGATAATAATTTGATTGCAACCTTAGAAACAGATTCAGGGTTGATTATTCTGAGAGGTTTCACAGAATCCAATTCAATAATAAAATAAGAATGTATCAGTGTTTACCCTGTCATTTAGCATTCAAAAAATTAAAACTTTATTTAGAAATACTTTCAAAAATGATTTATTAATATTTATGATTTAAAGTAAATTAATAAATAAATGAACAAAACACTTTTCTTTGTATTGTGGGAGTGTTTCAGATGAGATAAATAAAAGCTTTCTAATGAACTATATGGGAATATTCTTTAGATAGTTCAAATAATATTTCGTCATATAAATCAATCAACTTGTCATATATATTTAAGGTCTTTGCGAAATGAAGGTTGCAGCACATAATGCTGAATAAAAAAAGAAGTGATTTTCCATGTTTGCACACTGTGCTGTCAGACCTCCTCTGCGTGCCTCCCTTGCACCGGAGCAGCCCACACAGCCCGTGCCTCCGCCCCTGCAGAGCCGTGCTGTGAGAGCCAGCTCCTCCAGCGGCGCTCTGCTCTGCATGGCCTGCTGCAGCTCCAGCTCCGAGGCGAGCATGACACCGGCACTGCCCTGCATCCGCACCGCCTGATCTCAACGACGGATTCTCTCCTGCATCTAAAGATAAAAAACACACACACACGCAACGATGTCGCCTGTCACCGCGCGGACCCGCTGGATCCTGGCCGCCTTCACCCTGAGCGCGCTGTGCGGCCGCGCGCTCTCCATCACCCGCTACTCCATCCCGGAGGAGATGGAGGAGGGCTCCTTTGTCGCCAACCTGGCCACGGATCTGGGTCTGGACGTGCGCAGCCTGGTGCAGCGCCGAGCCAAGCTGGACGTCATCCACAGCAAGAACTACCTGGACATCAACAAAGAGACCGGGGAGCTGCTCATCCGGGAGAAGATAGACCGGGAGAGCATATGCACGAGCAAGACCACCTCGTGCTTCCTGAAAATGGACGTGATCCTGGAGAGCCCCATCCGCATTTTCAACCTCGAGCTGGAGATCATGGACATCAACGACAACGCGCCCGTGTTCCGCAGGAGGACCATGCACCTGGACGTGTCCGAGGCCACCCCACCCGGAGAGAGGTTCTCCCTCACTAACGCCGTGGACGCGGACGTGGGGGCCAACTCAATTAAGACTTACTACCTGAGCGAGAGCAGGTTCTTCAGCATCGACATCCAGACCGGCAGCGACGGATCCAAGTACGTGGACCTGGTGCTGAGCGGTAATCTGGATCGAGAGGAGCACGCGGTTCATAATTTGATCCTGACCGCTGTGGATGGAGGGGTGCCCCCCCGATCCGGCACCGCCAGCATCATTATCAACGTCCTGGACATCAATGACAACGCCCCCCTCTTCAGCCAGCCTGTGTTTGCTGTTAATGTGTCAGAGAACTCTGCTGTAGGGACCGTGGTCATGACCATGAACGCATCAGATTTGGATGAGGGGACAAACGCTCAGTTGGTGTATTCATATACTCTGTACACCTCTGAGAAGACTCAGGAGCTCTTCTCCCTCGACCCCAGCACGGGCGAGATCAAGGTGAAGGGGATGATCGATTACGAGGAGAGTCAGAGTTTCGAGATGCACATCCAGGCTCAGGACAGGGGGGCCAGCCCGCTGTCGGGTCACTGTAAGGTCACAGTGTTCGTCACAGATCTGAATGACAACTACCCAGAGGTGACCATCAAGTCTGTGAAGAGCGCCCTGGCCGAGGACGTCTCCGTGGGGACGCTGATAGCGGTGGTGAGCGTCAGCGACCGGGACTCAGGGGTCAACGGGGAGGTGGAGCTCACCCTGAACCAGCAGCGGTCTCTGCCCTTCGTTCTGAACAAGTCCTCGGAGGGCTACTTTGAGCTGCTGGTTTCAAAGCCGCTGGACAGAGAGATCATAAGCAAATATGACATCATGCTGAGGGTGAGGGACAAAGGCTCGCCACCCTTGTCCGAAAACGAAACCATCACCTTAGAGGTCCTGGACGTTAATGACAATGCCCCCGCCTTCTCCCAGTCCTTCTACACCATCCATGTTGTGGAGAACAATCTACCAGGGGCCTTGTTGACCTCTCTTAGTGCGTTTGACCCTGATCTCAACGAGAACCAGTACTTGGTGTATTTCATAATGGAGAAGGAGATCGTTAACACGTCCATGTCAATGCTGTTTTCCATCAACCCTGAGAATGGCGATCTGTACGCCCTGAAGACATTCGACTACGAGCGAGAGAGGGATTTCCTCTTCCACATCGAAGCTCGAGACTCTGGTGTTCCCCCACTCAGCAGCAACGTGACGGTTCACATCATCATCCTGGACCAGAACGACAACACTCCTCTCATAGTGTCACCCTGGAGGGCCCAGGGCTCGGTCGTAGAGGAGGTGATACCGAGGTCCACAGATAAGGGCCACCTGGTAGCCAAGGTGATCGCCATCGACGCCGATTCTGAGCAGAACTCCAGGGTCACGTATCAGCTCCTGCATATCAGCGACTCAACCCTCTTCAGCCTGGATCAGTACAACGGGGAAATCCGAACCACAAGGATGTTCAGCTACAGAGACCCGAGACAACAGCGGCTGGTGATTGTTGCCAAAGACAACGGTGACCCCGCTCTCTCTGCCACCGTCACCATCAAGATATCAACAGTGGAGCACGCCATGTCCTTCTCAGAGACCACAGAGCTGCCCATCGAGTATGACGTCTTCACAGACCTGAACCTGTACCTGGTGATCGGTTTAGGGGCTGTGTCATTTCTGCTGCTCATAACCATCTTGGTGATTATTGTGCTGAAGTGTCAGAAACCAAAGCCGAAGGCCATCAAGATCCCCCCGGCCAACAGGAACAGCGTGATCAGCAGGAACAGCGTGATCAGCCAGAGAAGCTCCACCATTGCAGACTCCACCCTGATCTCCAGCGATGCCTACTGGTACAGTTTGTTCCTCGCAGAGACCAGGAAAGGCAAAGTGGTTGTGAGACAGCCCATAATCCCTAAAGGAGCAGGGTACTTTGTGTCCAGTATACCCAGGAGCATAGGGCCCAGCGAGACCACAGACTCCAGAGCGTCCACACTGGAGGTATGTATAGCTGAGGAGGTGGCTGGGTTTGGATGTGACTTGGTGTCATTAGTCATGTTTGATGAACAGGTGTGAGACTTTATTTTTAAAGGCAGGTTTTGATGAAGCCGACAAAGCACAACACACTTTTTTTAAGCTGGTGTGTTCAGGGACCAAAAACTTGTTACATATCACGAGCAACAAATGTTTTGTATTTGTTGTGGAGGTAAGTTGATGATAATGTTAATAGTTTTTGCAGGTACAATCAAATACATTTACTACTATATGTATCCTCCAGTACCATCATTTTATAGTTATAGATACATTCTGAAAATATGCAATATTAGAAAGACAGTCATCTCAGCATCAAGTGTCTAAGTGTTCTTAGTTTCATAAAGTTTGTATTAATTATGTACACACGGACACATTACTAGTACAAAGATTACCTTCAAGTTGCAGGTTTTTGTCAGATACCCGATGTGTGCCCTTTGAACTCTCGAGTGGTGGATTTTGCTCAAAACATAAGATGCATTTATTAATTACAATGCAAAATTAAGATAGTGGTTCCCCACTTTTTATTAATGAAAAAAAGCAGTGTGAAGTTGGGGCTCCATGTCATGTCATGTTGATGTCTGAGTTACTAGCTGTTCATCTCCAGAAACATCTCAGATAGGTTTGTTTACATAACTAGCTAAGGCTTTAAAAGGTAAAATTATCTTGTCATTCATCTTGTGGCCCTCTGAAAGGGGGCCTGACCCCTTGGCTGGGACCCACTGGACTAAACTACACAACTGTATATAAAGCTCCTAATATAGACTCTAGCTCCACCTCCACCAGCTATAACATCAAAATGCAACTGCACACATGTCAGTGTTAAAATAATGTCATATATTATAGGAGCAGGCACAGTGACCACTTTCTCTGCAGAACAAGAACTTTCATATATTATCCATACTTGATACTGATACTTCTGTTCTTCCACTTAAGTGTGATTTTGAGTGCAGGACTTTTACTTGTACCCAAGTATTTTGACCATACTTTTACTGAAGTTGAGACTCTGAGTACCACCACTGTGACTCTCAAATATAAAGTAAATATGTGTATTTAGGCTGACACCAATGACCAAAACATCATATTCTATTGTTTAGTTTTTGTCTGCCTTATGAGTCTGTTTTGAAGTTTTGAGATGGGGATGTCCACTGGATCAGACAATGACATCTGTTTGTGTAGTCTAAGTCAAACTGAAACGTGATGCAAATGAAAACAAGACTGTGTCACTGTGGTTCATGTTGTAAACGTAATGTTTTCAGACAGACTAGAATTTTTCCTTCACATTCTACTGCAGTCTCATATTGATATATATATAATGTACTGTAATGCTCCTATTTCCAAAGGCAACAGAAAAGGGTTATAATTAAGATATGAATAGTCATGCTGATGTTCATTATCAGTGCATTTCTAGAGCAAACTATCTGCACTATCATTGGTTAATTAGGCCAAACAAATACCCCCAAACTGAAAATGTGCCATTGTTCGAGTTCCTATCTAGTATGTAGGTCATTTATTACAGATGCATAACACACAGTCAGTGCATAAGTAGTGGGTGTAAGAGGGGGGAGGACTTCAAAGACGCCCAGACATGGAGGAGTTCTTCTCAAGGACAAGAGATATATATTGCTGCGCTAAGTCAGACGCATCACACTGGAGGTCTGTGAAAATCTCCAGCACAGTGAGAGTGTAGTCGATGTAGAAGTGCTGAAACTGATCCAGATGTTGTTTGCTTTTGTACAGCTGGACCTGCAGAATAACCTGCAACAAGTGATCCACTGAAAGATTAAACAGCATGAATATGCATAAATGCACAGATGCACATGAAGAGAGAGAGAGAGAGATTTGTGTATGTGTGTGGGGCTGCTGATAATTATTTTCATTATCGATCAGTCTGCCAATCATTTTCTATTAATCGATTAACCATTTTAGTCTATAAATTTTTGTTTGAAAAATACTCACCATAATTTTTCAAGATCCCAATGTGACGTCAGCAAATTGCTTCTTTAGTCTAAAAACAGTCCAAAACATTTGTTTACAAAGGCAAAAAGAAAATCTATTTATCTATTAAAGAAGCATGATCAGGCAATTTTTTTACATTTTTGGTTGAAAATGATTGAAATGATTGATCGATAACCAAAATATTTGTCAATAATTTTTCATCCATTCAACTAATTGTTGCTGCTCTACATTTGTTTCTATTTTATATTGGGGGTTTTAGTGTCTTAAGTTTCACATGTACCACTGAACTTTTCTCTTTTTTCTGTTCTTAAGTACTCAAAATGAAAGGAAGTCCATTCTACAACTGGAGGTATGCTGGTTGCTAACTACATCCTGTAGAGCCACTATGATTGTGTAGACCTTTTCTATCCTATTTCTATTTGGTATACATTCTTGGTTTGGCTCAAAAATCGGGTTTGAGAACCTGTCACAGCTCCCCCCCCTGCACATCTTTGGTGTTATCCTTTGGCCGACATATTCCCCTGATTAAATAGAGCAGAATCGAATATTTCCATTTGTCCCCGGTCAGACTCTCTGTTCCACTGCAATGCTATTGTGAGCGCTCCCATTTAAATTGGCCGGTCTCTCAAGTGCGAAAACCTATCAGCTTACCAAGAGTGGAGATTAGAATAAAATTGGCTGCTGGTCAGACTTTGTGTCGTGCACATCTGGCTGACTTGGCGGAGATTCAGGGCACAGTGATGGCACAGACAGACGCAAAGGGATTATGGAATGAATTGTCCTGAATAGGTTCTCAGGGTGTAACATACCTGAGAGTGAGTGAGTGTATCTCCACATCCTCGCACACGAGCTCTGTTAGGGCATGCTTCAAATTTGCGGGCAATGTCCTGCAATAAGTCTATTCTTTCTGTTCCCTCTATAGTTTTAATATTGGCCCACCAAATACCAAATAGCACACTGTGATGCCTGCTTGTGCATGCTTTAATTACACCCTCTGCTCCCCTATTCTAGCTAACAGCTTTGTCATATTTTATTTTAGCCGTGTACTGAATGTTAGTCTGCGGATGATTTGGTGGCAATTCAGAATCCTCAGCGACACTGATTCTAAAGAATACTAAATATAGAAACAGGTCATTGAATTAGACCTTAATTAAAATGTCCCTGAAACCCGATGACATGTCAATGATGGTGGCAGTAACCAGTCACAATCCACTGTTGCATGAGTGAGGACTTTCTACAAGTTGACACCGAGGCCGACGTTCTGTCTCATCTAATTCTATGTTCTGTCTCTTAGCAGGAACCCAGAAGAGAACTGCCATGATATAATCATCTCTTCATGGGAGTCTCTAGCTGAAACTCCTACCTGTGACTCACAAAGAAGATGTTCAAACAACTGTCCTCCCTCAGTCCCTCTGCTCCGACTGCTCTCTCTCTCTCCAGCTCCCCCATGAAAAAAAAAAAAAAACATCGACCACTATTCACCTCAGCTTTCGACCTGGTTTTCTCTTTTAAGCATGGATCTGCATGATTCTACAACATGTTCAAAAATGTTTGGACATAGAATTGAAATCATTAATGGCAGGATATTTGGACATTTCTAGAGTGTCCTCATGTAGTAAACCATTCCCTTCCTCGACGCTTTGAAACTCCTCGATGGACAAACTTGCCTTCTCTCCAGGGTCTTCGCCGTGTGCTGTAGTTCTAGAAATCATCAGTAGCTCATATAGTCGCCATCATGCCACATTTTCTAAGCAAAAGCTCGAAACACGCCTATTTACAATAACACACATGAATCAGGGTGAATATGATTCTTCCATAGATCTGATTAATACTGAACTGTAGCTGGTTATGTCAGTGATTCAGGCTTTGCACTCGGTGTTTTTCTTTTTTTGAATAACAATTTCTACTGTATTATGAGTCTCAGTGGCTCATACCGTCATCTAGAAACTTACCGATGAAAAAACCAATGATTTCTTCTTTTTTTTTTTTTCTTTTTTTTTTTTTACAATGTTTGTTGTGCTCAACAGTGATGAATGTGTGAAAATGACAAAAAAAAGAATGAACGAAAAGAAAAAATGGAAACGACAAACAGGAGATACACTGGTTATCTTTTAGTTTGATTGTAGATGTAGTAGTTCTGTAGAAACAATAATGAGGTCAGAGAAGCAAAAAGACTTTTGACGCTAACATCAGGTGTACAATTCATACCATATAGACATCTGTGCTGTGTGTAAACATCAGACGTGGGCACGCATCTTGCCATATTGGGGAGGCACCAATTACACTGCAATATTGAATTTGCTCAATCATGTTCATGTTCAAAATGTAGTATCCACTTTTACAGCCTGTCTCCTCATGATGGGGTGAGGATGGGGGGGGTTGTAAATTTTTAGCCAGATGTCACAAATTGGGGCGGGGCCAAAGTGAGCAGCATCCAAACTGGATGAACCGTGTTTTTCAAAACAGGCCAAATGTCAATTTAGCTTTCTTTGTAATCACACTTATAAGCTATTATTGTCCCAATCTAATTCTCACTGACTTTTCCCAGGCTGTTAAACTGTCAATTCAAACATGAACTCATGAATCATTGCACACAGTGCTAATCATATTAATCAGTTAAAAAAACATGCATTGGAAATTAAAAAAGTATTTTGTAATGATAAATACTCTGTTTATTAAAAAGAGTAAGAATATTAAAATGTATTTATCTTTGCCATGGTACAAGGGAATATAAGATTCAGGCAAGGTGTTGTTTTATGACTATTCCTGTTTTTATAGCTATTTTATGTATTAACTTTTAATGCTGCTTTTGTGAGCTTCTTCAAGGGCATTTTGTGTTGCATATTTGTAGTTTAGTGCATATGATGTTGTTTTGACCGTGTACATAAGTTACAAATTGAAACTAAGGAACTCTTCTTGACCTCAGAGGTAGCGCTGTTGCACTACTGTGAAGCCCAGGACTCTAATTTCTCAGAAACAAGGAGCTTATTAGGACCACTCATTAGGGTGCTAAGTGATCAGATCTAATTGGGTGAGGTAAGGAGATTGGATTGTTAGAAGAGGAACGTAGTGTTAATTATAGTTGCAGTATTCCAGTGTTGACTCTGCAAAAAAAAAAAAAAAAAAATCCCACTTCTGAACACATAGACGGTGCATAGGAAGTATTAAACAGATGACAGCACTTTGAAATATGCACCAAATCTAAATGTGATCCCAGCACTCAGCGACTATTTCTAGATGTATCGAGCTACATGTTCTGAGTCAGTGCAATCTAACCTCTCCTTTCCTGTCTCGCTGTTGCCTGGTGTTGGTGTTCCACCAGGCTGCCCAGACATAAACACAGCTGGCCGGCTGTCTGTCACACTAAAGACATCACGTAATGAGGGATCTCTTGCTATGGAGTACATGTTCTGCGTGCAATCAATGCCTGAACCGGTTTGATTCCAACAGTGTTTAGAAGAATTACTACTTAATTGCACATGTGATGAGCTCCTTGCGTGCCTTCTGCATTGTAACAGATATATATGACTGTTGATGAATGAAATAACGGCATGTCATACAGTATTACAAATTACAGTTACCCCACTGAGAAAATACCTTGAATCGCAAAGGCGTCGTTGAAAAGCCTTTTGGTTTTCAGAGCGGATGCTCTATGAAGAACCAGTAGATGCATTTACTGTAAATTGAACTGCTTTATACTTTGTGTTTTTTATACAGTAGACTTTTTTGATATCTTCTGTATTCACTGTGATCGAATGGCACAGGAGGTGCTTGTGCTTGGCATCGTAAAAAAAAAACAAAAACAAAAATAGAAGTGTGTTATTTCTCATTTGTGTACGCAGCTCAGTTTTTTTCCTCTGCTAATTTGCCAGTCAGATTGTACAGTATGCTTCGAGAGTCGCATCAAACCTAATCCAGTTCCATCCCACTTAGTGGATCAAAGACAGTACGGGAGAGAATGGTCTTGCTTTATTTTCAAGTCGAGTTAATTGTCGGATTTTGATGTTGCTTATTTGGCTTAAATGTTCTGCCTGATCATACTAGTTTGAATAAAGCTTTTTAATCTGTCTTTTTTGTTGTGTCTGTGATGAAAAATGCAACAAAGTTATCAAAAGTGACTTCTGGAGTGTGACACACAGGCTCTCTCTCTCTCCCTCTCTCCCTCTCTCTCTCTCTCTCTCTCTCTCCCTGTCCCTGAAATTCCCTCACATACACACATTTTGACCCAGTTTCTCTGTATAACGCTCTGCACTAATTCTTGGAAATTGAAAACTAAATAAAGGAGATGTGCCTGCAGTTGAAATCACAGAAGCAGACAAATAATAGCTTTGTCAGGATTAGTGAAAGCCTGGAGTCAAATTGCATGGTGTGCTACTCACTCTGACCGTACAGGGCCATCAGTCCCCCCGGGAGACTGACGTGTGAGGGCCCGGTGAATCTGTAGTTTGCAGTTTGTATGTGCTGTACATGTTAGTAATAACTCAGTTTGAAATAAATGTATATGTTATTAATAATTATCACTACAAATGCAACTGTATTCACACACATCCAGGGTGTATAAATAATGTATAAAGTATTATAGAGCTAAAATGCCATTCAGCCTTTTTGCTGTCAGTATTCGGATGTTTTTTCATGTTAGGTGAGATATTCTATAGATATGTAATAAAGAGGTAATGAGGTACATTTGAGACAGGAATATCAAAAATGTTATTGTAGGTCATAGTTGAGGAACCTATGACAACTCATCTCACCTGTACTTTGCAGTACTGGCTCTCCTATATTAAAGGCCTTAAGGTCTTCTTGCTACTTCTGTTTTAAAAGGATTGGAAGTAGGTCGGAGGAAGTAAGCAGAGCACCTGTGGCTACATTCATCCGTGCTGAGCATGGCTGTAACACTCGCCTTCGGTTCGCCTCCCCAGTGGTCTGCGCTTTCAGACCCGCTGCTGTCCGTGGTGCTGAAAGTGCTGCGCAAACTAGCTGGGATGCACTGGGCTGCAAGAGACCTTTTATTACACCGTTTACTTGAAGGTGAAATTGGAGTTCATTCTGTTCAAGAATTTACTCTGCAGGATGCCAAGTGTTTTCATTTTTCAGTTATTTCTCTACACTCTCAGAAAAGAGGGTTCTTGATTGACTTGTAAAAACCCCTTTCTCAAATTTCAAGGGGGGGCTTCACAGAGGCTAATGGCTATTTGAAGAATACTTTCTAATAGAAGGAGTTCCTGAGGGAACCTTTGGAAGGAAAAATGACTCCTTTTATATTTGTTTGCTAACTTCAATGTGATACTAAACACAGATATAGTTAACAAATCACAAATTAAGAGCAACTTTATTAATGACATCTCTCTCATGGCCTAGGTTGATTATCTCCTGGTCATAATATGATGGGATGGGACTCAGGAGAAACTCCTAACAAAGCCTTTCAAGCTTTTTTTAATGAGACTGTAATCAGTCATAACAAAAAGTAAAGTGGGGTGAACAGAGATGCAGGAAGGGGAGAGTGAGGGGGGGGGGGGCTAATTGCATTGTGCCTATTCCTATTGTGATCACAAATTTCTGCATCAGTTGATTTCACTATTTTATTCACCTTTCCTGGCTAATTAGTGCCACAGCAAACCTGTACCCCTTTGACATCCCTGCTCTGAAACATCCAAGTAAATAACATCCAAATACAAGTGTCAGAGATGTTACATTAACTGCAATGCACTCTACACGTGTTTAGATGAGGGGCCTTGAAACGATGATCATCTTTCCCTCTGTCCACTTCTAATGTAATCACCTCTGGAGATAGTCATGTGATCCTGTGGTGCCTATGTGCCAGCCTGCTCACGATCACCCAGTGAGATGTTTCTAAAGCCAGGAGCAAATAAGGGTTCAATTATGGGGACAAGCTGAAGAACCTTTAATGGTTCCACTTGGTCCTTTTCTTTCTGAGGGTGCACACAGTGTCTTAGGTAAGAGTGGTATGTAGGGCAGCTGTGAATAGCCACCCACATGTTGGATTTGTTCAACTCAGGTATTGTGAATGGTGTGAATTTAAATGACAATTCAGTTTGATTATCAGGCTGAGGTTTCCTACCTGTACTGTAAGTTGCATGTGTTGACCATTTGATGGACTAATGACCTATCAGAGGTGATTTTCTTTGCTCAGTGCAATCTAGGCCCAACATAACTTGATCAGAAACAGTCTAGAAAAATCAGTGAATAAGCTGTGAATGTTGTTAATATTGTCTGGATAGTGTTTGTATATTAGAGGTGGATGCAATTAGGAGCCTACACCCTTTTTTGTTAAATGGCATCCACAGCTCACAGTATGTAGCCTTTGAGTGTTTCCACAGTGCACTTGTACATATCAATCACAGAAAAGCACTGAAAACATTCTCATGTCCACAGTATGAAACTTTATCAGCCGATGATTTATAGTTTGGAGGAGGTATGCTCTTAAGCACTCCATTACACATCATCAGAATTTCTTTGTGGAGCACTGCAGCGCTTTCATTTCCACTCTTTGGGCTTCATCATAAATCACCTTAAAATCATCACAATCGGAGAAGTGCTTTTGTTTGCACAGAGCTAGACTGGTACACAGGAGTGTATCGATCCACTAAGTGTGTTTGACTATTGAGCACTGTCCGTTTCGCCATTGAGTACTGGATTAGAATATTAAAAACAGAGATTTTCAGAGATGGGTTCAAACCGCTTAAGCATATTTTAACCAGATTATGTGGATTTGCTCAATCCTCTCTGGATTTAGTCAGTATAAAAGTCCATTTTAAATCAGTTTCAAAGTATGTACTTGCATTAAGAGACTTTCCAACATGAATCTTAAACTTAGAACTACTCTCCTTTTATATTGTACTTGTAGTGTTTATTCAGTCCTTAACAGTTGTAGGTGGAGGCCAGTTCCCTGCTTAAAGCTGTAGATGGCAACAGTTAAATTCAACTTTGGCTTGTAGTAGCATTTTAGCAGGAGGTGTTCTCTGGTGCCCTCTGTCTGTGCTCGCAGGCCTGGAGGATGTGAGGGTTAGTGTGTCATCAGTGCAAACCACAGCTGTTACCAGACTTGTCATTTTGATGTGACTTTTCCAGTGTAATTCAACGATGTCAGAGGAAGCTTGCCTGTTAATCAACTGTCATTTCAGATACAAAACACACTCAATGACTCAATGAATCCTCACTTCTACCGATCATGCTTTTTTTTTGCTTTATTTCTTCAAACCATGTTGCAAACACAATAGCAACAATATCAGTCAAAGTTTGAGACAGGCTGTGGGTGCTTGACCCATTTGTGTGAGTGAGTCAGATGAGCAGAGAAGATGCCCTGGCCGGAGCCCATGCACAATGGGGTCACGAGTCCTAACACCTAGAGCGTGGCTTTGCACCACAGCTGGAAGGATAGAGAGCGAAGCGAGCGTCCAGCGATGTGCCGCTCCAGCAGACAGTCAGAGCGAGGATTGATGTGTCATTTGTTTTATTTCGTGACTGTGGCTGTGTGAGAAGATAAAACGGTTACTGCGTGGCAGCAGAAATGGATATGAACAGGTTGTCGCTCTGATTTAGAGGAGCGGGCCGGACAAGGCAGGACTACAAATCTATTACAGCATCTGCAAAGTCTGTGATTTCACACGCTAGATCTCCATAGACAAAGTCTGTCTTGTTGCCTTTATGTTACATCTGTAAGATCTTGTTTTGATGAAGCTGTAGATTAGAGAGAATTTATGTCTTGATTATTGTAATATTTATATATAGAGGCTTCACATACACAGGGGAACCAGGGTCTGAGGCAGTCTTTCCCGATCTGGTGGCCAGCCTGACGGAGCACTATGATGGAGTTAAGTGCAGTGAGATTTAGGCTCCATCTTGAGTGACGCCCGTGGCAGGTTTTTTATGTGTGGCTGCCCTTGCCACGGGCTCACTGCTGCACTAGTTTTGCCATTCTGTGTTGCTTGTCTCAGATGTCTGCATGTGAGCTGGACTCCAGAGCAAATACGGTGCATTTTGGCAAAATGTCCAGTATCTGTGAGAAAAACCAGAACCATTATGATGTTTAAATACTGCAGGAGTCAACAATGTGAACTTGAATCTTTTAGACAATTGGTATCACATGCGACGGACAGATGGACAGACAGACCCAGACTTGCTCGAGGACATTGCAGCTGTCTCTACAATCACAACTGCACCCTGCTGCCCAGTAACCTCCCTCTTGTTCAAATGTTGAATAAAGGATGCACATTTCAAATCACAGTCTTTGTCTCTTTCGGTACAGCTCATGGCTTCCACAGACTTTTCATTATGTTGGCATGTAAATAAGTGTAGTCTTTGTGTGGGGACAGCATATCAAATTTTGAATGTTGATCACAGCTGGCGACGAAACATTCATCAAATTGCTGTTGCTATGGAAACACAATTTTCCGAGTCTTATGCAACAAAAGCAAAATGGTTCCTATAAGCAAGCAGGTGAGCAATCAGCAGTGCATATTTAAATGGGAATGCACACGTTTAAATCCCTGTCACTGTGTGGGGGCGAGTGTGTGACTGCTGATTTTCACAAGTGAAGCTCAAACACTAGAAAGTGAGTGGCTGTTTATTTTTTCTAAACCTAAGCACTTTTCGATATGTTTTTTTAGTCATTAATATGAGTCTTTCCTGTTCCCATCAACATGAAATACAACTGATAAGCAACAAGCCCTGGCACAGTTTCACGCTGCAGAATTCTGCTGCCAGATTAGACTAAACACACATCAGCAGAGGATCATGTTGTTCCCACTGTATTTCATTTCCATACCACAGGCAGCCTGAGAGTCACAGGCTCAACTGTATCAACTGAAAAGACATATAACTGAGAGACAAGATCAACAAAATCTGTTCAATCATGTGTAAAAAATGTATTTATGGCTTGTTTTTTTAATTATATATAATATTATTATATATTATACATTTTATATTTTTCTTTATTTTTTATTTTTCCTGTTCTTGTTGTTGATTTGTTTTGTTGTTGTTGTTTTAAATTTGGAATGCATTAACAGATGTGTTGTTAGGGAAAACATTTTGGTAAAACTATTTTTATCATCACAACATTTTATAGTGGTCCAGCTGACTCTGCATAGATTATTCAAAGGAGCCATTATGGCTCTCCTCCATTAGATGCATTCACCCAGTGATCTATTCTGCCCGAGGCTATCAGGACAGCCTTGCCCTGCCAGATGTTGTGACCGACTTTGCTTGTCTGTTTTTGGACGGATTTCCCAGACTCCCTTAGCCCCAGACAGAAATGATGTAGCTTCACTCTCACGGACAAATGCTGGTGCTGATTCTTTAATTCTAATGATTTGTTGCTGCTAATGCCAAGACACAGTTTGCAGCTCCTGTTCATTGTTACTCAACTAGAAGCTATGTGTGTCCCATATTCAGTGGTGCCTTTTTGGTACATGAAGCGATGGCTGCTAGTTCATTCACTGCCTGTTAGTCGTCATCTCTAGGCTCTACCCCAAATTTTACACAAGAGAGCCGTTGTTACTGACCCAGCAATCCCTCCTTGCTCTTATTTTTTGTGACTCGCTTGCTCCTTCAATATGTTTCCATAAGAATTCCTGTTTTACAGACACTCATAACGCACAAAGGGATATTTTCCAAAACTCTATGTAGTAACTTGGGTATATTTTATGGTGAAGACTGATAATAAAACGGGTCATTCTAATGCACTCAAACATTTTTATGCATTTTTTCAATTTGGTACATCATCCAGGGCTGCTAAATGGCAAATGCTATGAGGATGTTTGCACCTATCTATCAGAAAATACTTTCCTACAAACACTGTAGATTTCCCTTAAACATCATCCACTCACATCATTTGTAGCGAGCAAAACTACACTAACATGTGATTTTCCTCATAACACAGCCAGATATAGATTATATTTTAATCTAAATAAATAGGGGTTTTGATCCAAATGACCACAACTTCTGGCTTTAACATGAATACATAATTAATTATTATATCTAATACTGATGTGAGACATCTTCACTAGAACAATCTTAATTAGATCATGAGATTATTTGGATTATAATTTCACATCCAAACATCCCAAAGCAGATTTACCCAGATGCACAGTGATTTGCCATGGCTACGTAACGCTGTCATACGACCTGACCCGGCTTCAGCCTGAGGAACTGGCCCTGGTGCTGAAGTGATTCTTTGGCTGATGCTTTGCTGTGACACACATTCCTGGTTTGTGTATCAGCAAACACCAAACAGTTATGAATATTGACAAATAGAATTTTAATTAGCTTTATGGTAAGCTCAGGACTTTTTCAAGGCTAAATCTTCATAAACAAACAAAAAAAAATCTTCATCATTCCAGCTCTTGTTCATCTTTTATCACCTCCCTTCTTTTTTCTCATCAGAGTGAAAAGTGAAAATTGCTACCACAAGTTGCAGTTGCCACCCCGGTAATGAGTTTTCAAGATGCAGTTCGATAGTCCCACTACAAGAATGCCATGTTGTGTTTCAGTGACAGCAGTTCAAAATGCTGTCTCTGCTCTAAAATGCTCCAGTTGAGTTGGAGGCTGGGTAGACAGACGGCAACATGTGCAATCATTAAGTGCACTTAGAGCCTGTGGATGACAGCGTCTCTGAGAACTCCACTCCCATTAATGCTTTACCATAAGACACATGTATAATGTTTCAGAAGAGCTTCACTTTGGGTGGTTTTTACCTTCTGTCTGCAGGGTTAACTGGACATTCAATATGTTGTGAAATCACACCCTGGAATACAGAGTCATTGGGATGTTGCATGTGTGCTCCATTTGAACTTTCTCCTCTGATCTTTAATTCATCATATATGCAACCATATATACATATAGATATATATAAAGCTAAAAGCTGCATGGTGTCAACATAGTAAACAACACTGAGCTGTGCAGAGACAGGAGTGGTCTGATCACTCTACTAAGCCCCGCCCTGAGCAGACACATTGCCCGCCCCTCGTTGATTAAGCTCTGGCCTGGGACAAAGACAGAAGACGCACATAAGGGTGGGCATATGGTGAGGACACACACATCAACAAGAGGCCTCTTTAAACCCAAACCTTTGGCAAAACAGCAGTCAGTACTGCAAGAAAAGAATAGAAACAACTGCACATTGAAGGATGATCTTGTCATGGTTTGGTTCTCTTGTGTTTTACTTGTTTATTTTCAGTGTATCTTGAGTCTGTTGCTCCAGTGTTTCTGGTTTTGTCTTTTTGTTCAGTCATTGTTTCAGTGGCTGGAGGTGGGGTCTTTTGGTGCAGGGGTCCCCTCTCCCTTCTCACAGCTGTCCCTCGTTCCACCTAACGACTGGCAGCTTTAAAAGCTCTCTCAGTGTCTCTGCATGTTTCTGCCGTCCAGCCTCAGCACCCACCTACCTACCTTCAACCACTGAAGCAACTCGTTACCACCTGGACTTCCTGTTTTTTTGGTCACCCCTTTTGGTTTTTGTGTAACTCCTAAAGTTTTTTTGTGTTGAACAAATCAACTCCACTGATCTACATTGGTCTGTGTCTCACTTTTGGGTCCAGTTACAAACTGAAAATGTGACAGATCTTATATGTTTCACCTCAACAGTATCCAAGCTGTCATCCAGAATAGGAACAGTCATTCATTTCTAAATAAAGGAGCAGGTGGCTGAAGCTGCTGTCTTACAGAATCTTACAAATCGTTGTCCTCAGTCACAAACTACCCAGGGAATGTGCTTGCAGGGAAGGGTAGACCTGGCCTACAACATTAAAACAAGGCAGTGAATCATCCAAACTAACAGAAGGGATGCAATGCATGACAGCAAGTACCTCAAATGAGTACAAATTATCCCTCAACACAGGACCGAGGGATGAGCATCAGTCTGTCTTTTTTTGATTGAAAATGTGGAAGCATAAAGAGGCTTCACCTGGTGACTGATCAGGCTTAAGGTGGACTGATTTTTTAAGGCAGAACAGCTAACTCTACTACACATTCATCCATTGTCTGGAGCCTGTCTCAGCATGCACTGGGTGAGATGCAGTGAAGCTGATCTAGCTCCTGAGAAGTTCACTTGTTTCATTGTGTCGGAACTTGTGTCAATTGAAAAAACAGCACGTGACTGATGACGTCCTTCAAACCGCTGCTTCGGAAAGTGGCTTCATTCAGTCTGACAGTTTGGAAAGTTTTGCAGTTAAACTATGTCACAGGCTCATTAGCGGGATAAGGAGAGAGGAGGATAATTGGGAAATACAGCGATGAAAGACATAATCATAAGCACGGGAACATTTCCAACTGATGCCAAGTAGGCTAATAATGGAATAAAAGTAATAGGCCGGTTTAATGACGAGAACTCTCCAGTCACATCACACTGGACTCAAAAATGAAATGTTACATACATATGAACCATGAAGTTGAAACACAGCAGACACAGTGACACAGGGCCTGAACTCCATGAAAAAGGTCCATATACACTTTGCATGTCAGCAGAAATAGTCAAATCTTGGCTTTTTGGACAATGCATTTTACTCTATTCATGTAATATATTGCACAACACAACAATACGTACATTTAATTAATTTTTTGTTCTCTCACGTTTTTGTTCAGCTCGGGTTGTTCCCTGCCATGTCTGTGTCCAGTCTCTGTGTGTGGTCATGTCTGAGTCCAGTTCATGTCTTGTATTTGTCCTACCATGTTCTGTCTTAGTTCTGTGTCTTAGATCTGTGTCTTAGTTTTCTGTGTTATATGTCATATACCGTCTTTGTTCCTGTTCGGCCTTAGTCTCTGTCTTCTGTTTCAATCTCTGTTTAGTTCTGTCAGTCATGCTCTAGTCTTGTTTTGTCATAGTCCTGTCATGTCTAAGTTCTGTCTGTCAGTCTGTCACTATTCACCTGCCATAGTCTCTCACCTCAGGTCTCTGTACTTTTCTCCTCACCCCGCCTCTGCCTCACCTGTCAGCCACTCCCACCTCATCCTATCACCTGTTTTCCCAGCTGCAGCTAATCACCTATCAGGAGTCTACATGAGTCAGTTCATTTCAGTCTGCCTTTGTTTGATTGTTCTTCTTCTTCTTGTCTCTTCATGCCTGTCAGTGCTCTTGTCATTTTGGATCTGCTCTTCATCTACTTTCTACTTTACCCTTTTGTTTGTTAAGATTTCTTTTGCTCCTATAAAAGACTTGACTAAGCATTGATTTTTGTGTGATGCACTTGAGTACATACTCAACTCACCCCGTGTAACACTTCTGATCAGATGTATTTAATAATGACTTTCACTGCACACATGTAAGACTAAAACAACTCAAAGCAGAGAGGTCCAGTCTTGAGGACCTTTTACAAGTTACTACATGTTTTTATTGTGCTTAAAGGCCTGAACCACTCACATGTATGGCAATCTTCACCTGACCTTCACCTGGGAGAACACCAGTGTGATGCTTGTGTATCCCTTATTTTATCAGGTGTTTCCTTAGGTTTTGACCATCATCTGTATGGAGGGAAAGCAAATTCCTAGAATAGATGTAAAAGTGGAATCACTACATTTCTTTAAAGTGGAAATATAAGAATAAAGCTTGAAAGCAGAAAACACTTTTTTATTGTGGGCTGGATCTATAGTCCTGCAGCATGTAGGTCAATTAAAAGCTAGATCCTCAATATGTGTTTATTTTATATTAGGCTCTAATCAGCACACTATGTTCCCCCATATATAAAAGCCCGTATCATGTTCCTCTTTGGGATATCTGCCACAGAGAGGAAATGGGAGTTGTGCTTTGTGGGGTCCACCACAGGCATCTTAAATACGATTATGTGACCTGACAGTCTGAGGTCTGCCGCTGACAGTGATCCATGTGGAGGGAAGGTTGTGATTGTCAGCGCGATGCCGCCGCTTCGTGCTGCGCCTCGGCCCAACGCGCGCCATGCGGGAGGGAGGCTGCGACGCGCAACCGCTACCGGCACATGAAGCATCCTCACGGCTCCGGCGCAGACAAAGGAGACACACATGAAGCAGTCCCCGAACATGTGTCTATGTGTGTCTGAGTGTGTGTGTGTGAGGGAGAGCACGTTTTGTTCCTTCCATCTCCCATTTTGGGATGAATATTGTGCTTATCTTTGACCTTGCAATTGTGAGTGCACACAAATTATCACCGGTGTATTAAAGATTTTGGCCACATCTTCAGCTTCTATTTTCATTGCACATATAATTATAGTCGCACACAGACTTTTCGGTCATGCGTTGTGCAGCATTTCTGATATTTTGCAATGAATGACTGGTGCTTGGATATTGATATGCACTGTGTGACCACCATCCTTTATTAATGTGTCGGTGGTCTATTAGCTCCCAGACCTTACACCGACACCATAATGGAGGGATGAGAGGAGAGGGATGGGTGGAGGAGGGAGGAGGAGGAGAAGGGGGGGAGCTGCGCCACAGAGGAGAGGAGAGAACTGGAGTCTGAGCGCGCACCAGGGTGGGATGCTGTCCTCCTCAAGGGCAAGTCAGAGGCATTGGATTCAATGACTTCTGGTGGGCGTTTTCAAAATAAAACAGCCAGAAATGAACAAACTGTGCTGCTAAATTCTTAATGGAACACACACATGCATTCGCATAGAGATCATTGATGCATGATTTGTGCTAATATAAACTAACTACAATGCAACTTTTTATACAGCAAAAGTGCGCCAAAGCTTGACGAGCAAAGACAACGATTATAAGCACAACCTCTACACACATTAAGCAAGATGAAAAAAAAATTTAAACTAAGGTATGTGTTAAAAAAAAAAAAAAAAGGTCAAGCTATGACCCAAACACCCCTTTTCAGCAACTAAATAAATAAAAAAGCAAAGAGGCCTGAAAGTATTTCTTCTTTTCTTTAATCAAGTATATTTATTTGGGTTTTAATAAAAGGCAACTATGATCCCAGCACTTTATTTTTACTTTATTTGTTATTATTTACATCATAGTATATTTATATTATTTCATTATTCTCCTTCTCCTCCATCTAGTACATCTTATTGGGATTTTAAAAAGGTGACCAATTAATCATCTTATTTCGAAAGGAGAGCCCTTCTTTTCCTGTTTCAGTGGGTGTATGTGTGCGCGAGCTTGACGCAGCTCACAGCTCCAGCGGCGGAGAAACACACCCGTCAGCTGCGCGCGCTGGAGACAGAGAAGAGGGGAAAAAAACGGCGCATGATGATGGACAAAGGAAACATGGGTGCGCTGGAGAGGATCCACCTGAGCCGGGTCGCAGCGTGGACGAGCCGCCCCTCTTTCACCTGCACGGAGACCGATTAGCCCACCTTAATGAGGTGCTGGGATGCGAGGTACTGCAAGCTAAAGAGGCGGAAGGTTGCGTTTAATCCGTCTGCGGATCCTGTGCGCTCGCGATGGCTGAGGCGGGGACATGCAGCTGGAAGAGAGGGAATCATGTGCCTTTCTGTTTGGTGATATTTTCCTTATTTTGTGGCCTTTCCTTGGGACAGTTGCGTTATTCGATCACGGAGGAGCTGGAAAATGGGGCACTGGTGGGGGATCTGGCGCATGACTTGGGGCTGGACATCCGGAAGCTGTCCACCCGAAAAATCAAGGTAACCTCCAACAGCGGCAAACGCTACGTGATTGTCAACCCCAAGAACGGGAAGCTGCTGGTCAATGAGAGGATCGACAGGGAGGCGCTGTGCGACCTATCCAGCGCCTGCCTCATCAACCTGGAGGTGCTGGTGGAGAACCCCACCGAGGTGCACCACGTCGAGGTGGAGGTCGTGGACGCCAATGATAACGCGCCGCAGTTCCCCAGAGACGAGTACCAGCTGGAGATCATTGAGTCTGCCATGCCCGGGTCTCGATACCCCATCGAGAACGCTCAAGACCCGGACATCGGCTCCAACTCTGTTCGCATGTACCAGCTCAGCACAAATGACCATTTCGCCCTGGTGTCCAACAAACCCTCCCTCAACACAAAGCACATTGAGCTGGTGCTCAAGAAGCCACTGGATCGCGAGCAGACGCCTTATCACCAGTTAATTCTCAGCGCTGTGGACGGTGGGACTCCAGAGAAGACAGGCACTGCTAAGATCAATGTCAGGGTGCTGGACTCTAATGACAATATCCCCACCTTTGACAGCTCAGTGTACAAGGTGAAGCTGTTGGAGAACTCCCCCAAAGACACCCTGGTAATCAAGCTGAATGCAACTGATCTGGATGAGGGCACAAATGGGGAGGTGTACTACTCCTTCAGCAGCTACACTCCAGAGAGAGTGAGGCAGATGTTCAGCATGGACACCAACACCGGGGAGATCAGAGTGAGGAGCAACGTGGACTACGAGGAGACCAACTCCTATGAGATGTACATCCAGGCCATGGACAAGGGCCCAGGGGCAGTGGCGTCTCACTGTAAGGTGGTGGCAGAGGTGGTGGACGTGAACGACAACGTCCCTCAGATAGTGCTGTCATCCCTGTCGAGCCCCGTGAGGGAGGACGCCCGCGCCGACACGGTCGTGGCCCTCATCAGCGTGACAGATCGAGACTCTGGCGCCAACAAGCAGGTGAGCCTGGAGATCCCGGCGGGCCTCCCGTTCAAGATCAAGTCTTTCAGAAATTACTACACTCTGGTTACCTCAGCCTTCCTGGACCGCGAGACCACTGATGCCTACAATGTCACTCTGAGTGCCACGGATGGAGGAAACCCACCCCTCTCCTCCCAGAAGACCATACAGGTGGACGTGGCTGATGTCAATGACAACCCGCCACGGTTTGAACAGACTTCATACACCGTTTATGTGGCTGAGAACAATGCCCCTGGGGCCTCTTTGTGCACCGTGAAGGCTCAAGACGCAGACATCAAGGAGAACGCACGCATCACTTACACAGTGCTCAATGACAACAACCATGGCATCCCCGTCACCTCCTATGTGTCTGTGAAGGCCGATACAGGCGAGGCTTATGCCCTGCGAGCCTTTGACTATGAGTCACTGAGAGAGTTTCACTTCCAGGTCAAAGCCCAAGATGGGGGCATTCCTCCGCTCAGCCGCGTCGCCACCGTCTACATCTACATCATGGATCAGAACGACCACTCGCCGTTGATAGTCAACCCTCCGGGCAATGGCACGCGTTCCTTGGAGACGGTGCAGAAGAACGCAGAGCCTGGTGCCCTCGTGACCAAGGTGGTGGCGTACGATGCAGACGCTGGTCCTAACGCATGGCTGGTGTATGTCCTGGAGACGGCCACTGACCTGGACCTGTTCAAGGTGCACGAGCACACCGGCGAGATCAGGACCACTCGCAGGATCCTGGAGGACAACTTCACCTCCTTCGCTCTCACCGTTGTAGTGAAGGATCATGGGCTGCCTGCTCTCTCCTCAACCGCCACCATCAACGTGGCTGTCATGGAGGTGCCCCCCAAAGTGGCACCTGACCCCAAGAGGATCATCCGACCTCACAGCACACTGCTCTTCTCCAACGTGACCCTCTATTTGATTGTAGCTCTGAGCGCCACCACCTTTGTTTTCCTGGTCACCGTGGTGGTGTTAGCCATTGTCCGCTGTCACGCCTACTGCACCCAGCCCGGGTCCTGCTCCCCTTGCTGTGTGTCACAGAAGCCCCCTCCGGATGGTGGGAGCAGCAGCGTGAGTGCCGGCGGGGCAGCCGGCGCTGCAGCCGGGGCACAACCTAATAACAATGTGGTACTTCGGAGAGACCTTAAAGTGGAGCCTCACTACATCGAGGTGCGTGGGAACGGCTCCCTAACAAAGACTTACTGCTACAAGACCTGCCTGACCGCCACCTCTGGCAGTGACACTTTCATGTTCTACAACACGGGACGTCCCATCAGCGGCACCTGGGGCAGCGGTGCCGACCGCTTCTTCACCAGTGGAAGTGGATTTGTACGCAGGCTGAGTATGCCTGATGCCTCCCTGCAAATCTGCCCAGAGGTGTGTCATTAATTTTTCATGTTTACCTTTGTACTGTAACTGGGAGGTCATGAATCATCATGTTTGCACATTAGTGGCTGCAGTTTTATTTAGCTCCAAACATTACAAGACCCTTTATTGCCACAGCATGCATTGTGTTGGGGGATGATATCCCTGCAAGTCTACAACTGAATCCTCTCAGGCCTCGTTCTCTTTGTTCACTCCCCACTCGTGCTGTGCAGTCTCTCAGCCCAGCCCCTGCTCAGCACTCACACTGCATTAGTGTCAGGCCTGATGCTTCTCAGGCTCCTGTGTTATTTCTGATGATTCAGAGATTTGTGTTTCACTTTGAGGTTGTCATCACATCTACACTAAGAACAGGTCACGTCTAGTCTTCGCTACTTGCTCATGCTCTGTGCAAGTAGGGTTGACTTGTGTGTGTGTGTGTGTGAGTGAGTGAAACTGTTACACTGGAGCAGCTGGGGTTAATTGACTTGATCAAAGGCCCTGCAAGACTAGCTGTTGTTGCCTGCTGCGGGAGAGATATGCATTCACCTAGCAATGATACAATGATGAGACTCAATGTGGTTTGAGATTATGATCATGATACAGCTTCAATGTTTCATTTCCGTTTTCTTAAAGGCTCCACTACACTTCAGTGAGGCCATATCTGTGTTGCTATTCAATTTCTGAGGCTCCCTCTCAGTAATCCTTGATTTAGGTGACATATTGCAGAAGACACAAAGCTACATCTAAAATACTCTTAATGTAGAGGCTACAGTTCAAATATATTGCTGTTTAATTGGCATGATCCCAAAGTCCTGCTTTCCTTGCCACTCATGCACTATTAGTATAGCCCTTACAGGTTGAACTCTTAATGCCTGTTAGTAGATTTAAGGAGTCTGGCTTTGATTCTAGCAGAGATTTCAGTCTAAATATATCCTGCTTTTATGCTGGAGAGATTAGAGAGATAGGTGGATCAAATATTGGAATAATAATATCATTTTTAATGTCAGATTACTGAGACAAATGCTCCTAAGGTTAAGAGGGCATCTCTGGATGCATCATCTTAATTATCAGGTGCCAGTCACTGGTGCATTAGTCATAAAAAAAAATCTCTTACTGAGACAAGTGTAGCAGTGTAAATGAAATTAACCTCCAGTCTCTGTTCCTCAGCCCTGCAAATTAGATTTACTCAAAGAGGCCGGGTCTACCAGCACAAAATACTCCCCTCTGAATTGAACTGAGGAACATAATGTGCCATCTTTATCTGGGACACTTGCTGCTGCCTGAGCAGGTTTGTGTCTTAAACACAGCTTTTCTTATTCAGTGCTCGAGCCCACATGACGCCGACAGAATTTATCATGAGCTGTAATACAGATGCGCACAGTCGTTTCATACGGCGCATGTGTGCACTACCTATTCATGGGGAAAATAATTATGAAAGAGTCGGGCATAATTAATGGCCATGAAAGATTAGCTCATTAAAATGTGACCTTTTACCCTCTGAAATTCATATGGTTCTTTGAACTTCAAGGCATTATCCTCAGCAGTCGCAAATTAATGAGTCCAGGCAGCCTCCAATGGTCCAAATACAAACTCAGTACTAGTAAAACTAATGTATGGTCATAAAAATAAATTCAAATATTTAGGCAAATAGTTATATGTCCAGATAGTGTATTTTAATTTCCAATCTTTTAAGATACTTTTGTGCACTTGGAAACATCTAAATATATAGGATTTGGAGTTTATAGTGCAAACATGCAACAGCTATAAAGTACTTTCAATTTTAAGATAAAAGATGAAATAAGTTACAAGTTTGTAAAATATTATTGATGATTTATCCCACATTTTGTCTTTCGAGCTGCAACGATTATTCGATTATTCATTAGTTGAACGAAAAGTAATTGCCAGCCATTTTGATAATCACTAAATATTTCTAGTCATTTTTCAATCAAAAATGTCAAACATTTGCTTCATCCAGCTTTTTAAATGGAAGGCAGTGAAGCTTCTCTTGGTCATATGTAATAGCAAATGATGGCTCTGAACTGCTGGCAGGACAAAAGCAATTTGAAGACATCACTTTGGGCTGTTGGAAATTGTGATGAGCAGACAATTTTTTGACATTTCATAGACTAAATCGTTAATCGTGAAAATAGTTGGCAGATTAATCAATAATGAAAATAATTGTTAGTCACAGCCCTAATTGTCTTTCTCTAAGTCCTACACATGTGAGATTCCATGTTTGTATGAGAGCCCTTCACACTGGTCTTATGCAGGCCAGTGCTCTAGGATGTGGTTGCCCTGGACATGACAGCGCTTGCTTATGGGTTTTTGAAGGCAATAATTTACCACAACACCACTGGGAGTTTGAAGCACTCAGCCCAGGTTCATCAGGAGCAAACCGATTTACTGAAGTCGCACACAAATACGCACACAATGGCCTATACAAACAGCTCGGCACTCAGGGAAAGGGCATAACTCTCCCAGCTCTCACATTTATAGAGCAATGGAGTGAGAGACGGTCCAAAAACTCATCAATATGACTTTCAGTCACTGCCCTTTTTAAAGTGTTTCTGTGTCTGTGTGTGGATGTCAATATGCATGTGTGTGTGTGTGCTTGCAATGGGGGACACGACTGCAGTGTTCCTATCACGTCCAGAGCTGGGATGTGTATCATGATTAATTGATGAGACCATGGCCCAGCCTGGCTCTGCACAGTATGAGATCAAACTAAACTCTCTCTCTTCCCTCCCCTCTCTCTCTCTCTTTCTCTCTCTCTCTTTATCTCTTGCTCGCTCAGCCAAAAGCCCCGAATGCTGACTGGCGATATTCTGCATCTTTGAGGGCAGGGGTGCAGAGGTAAGCATTTTCCATCTTTAACTCTTTTGCAACTTTTGATCATCTAGAAAAAGTTACACCTACTCAAGATACTCACACTGTCTACAACCAGTCTGTGCTACTGATACAGTGACCCCTCATGTTGCCCTATACCACAGCTGCAATGTATGGTATTCAAATATTTGACACATCAGACTTCCCACACACCTACACCTCAAAATGACCTCTGTTAAAGATGACTAAAAAAAGACACAGCAGCAAAATACTGCAAATCACTACGTGCCATTATCAGAGATGATTGCTAGTGGCCCCTCAGCATCTGCCTCAACCCCGTCCTCCTCCCCTGGGAACAGTGCTGCTCCCATCAGTGGATGTATAGCACTCCTCCTCTGCAGTGTAATACTATATAGGTCATCTACATTCTGAGTGTCGCTTCCCCCAGTTACAGTCTTTAAGCAGAAAGCATGAAGGACAAATGAGCCGACTATGACCTTTCTTAGATTATCAGATGCACGCATGCATCAGTGTCTGCGCAGACGGCTGCCCAGCATGGACACGTGTGTGTTTCTGTATTTATGGGG